>JAINUG010000018.1:7491827-7897557 GCA_029706075.1 Aldrovandia affinis | reverse complement strand
TTCAATGCAAACGATTGTCAGCCCCCCTCTAGAGCCCTGATAAGGTGCATATATGTTTTGTGGATACATATATGTTATGTAGATGAAACACGGTGGCTCTGTGAGTGCTGAGATGATGTGGGGTGTTGCGTCTCTTATGCAGATTGAACTGCAGCAGATTCTGATCTACTGCGATCCCAGGATGGCCGAGATGGAGACCTGCTGCGAGATGCCCGGCTCCACGGTACGACTCCCCCTACTGCCAAGCGACAGTATTACAACTCTGCAATGATCAGGGGCTGTGGAACCATGTCCTGTTTGCCTAGTCCCGGATAGGATGATGTTCAACCTGCGGTTTAGCCTTAAGGGGCAAAGCTTTTCTGTTTTTCACCCTTAGCTGGATAGAACTGTGTTGAACTTGGCATGCAGGGCCCCAGCGAGAATCACTTACCTGGTTAAACCTTTTTTTCCAGTGTGCCCTGGAAGAAGGCCTGGAGGCCATGCCCCCATCGCTGGTCACCACCTCCCTGCCGAGGATGCAATCCCAGCAGGCCGTGCGGCCTGGGGGCACGTGCCAGTGCTGGGGAGAGAAGGTAGGCGTGGGCGCGATGGTGATTAGAGTGGAAGGAGAGGCGGTTCATCCTAAAGGCAGTGGGAGCATTCTGTTCCCCGCCTCCCCCAAGCTGGCGGTGCATGCCAAATAAAGCACAATCAGAGGAATATAGGCCTCTGTTTTTTATCTCCAGGGGCTGCGTCACAAAGCCTCACTGAAACAACGCCCGCCGAACACGCAGGGTCACCCTATTGCCTTTCTGTTGCATTTACAGTTCACTAATAGGGGTGGAAAAGGGGGATTTATGTGACGTTTTGTGTTTTTTGTGAACTTTTTTTCCTTGTAGGGAGAGCAAGGGTTGCCAGGTTTGGCAGGACACCCAGGAGAGAAGGGGGATAAAGGTGACAAGGTAGGAGCTGCAGTGAGATTTTATTGTTGCTGTGTGACCTGTGTGATCATTTTCTGTAAAGTGTATGGGCTCCTGAGTGTCTCAGTGTAATAGCAGGCTGGGCGCTGTTGGAGGTTTGACCCTTGTCCTCGGCGATGGCATTAGCCGACCGTGAACAGGACTGCGGTGGCGGGATGCGATTGGCCTAGTCGGGCCAGATGTGGGGCGGGATTAAGTGGGCCAAGGTTCCTCGGGGTACTTCTACATTAGATTTCATTTTCAGCACACATACTAACGTTCAGACCTAGCACTGTGCAGAATGGCCGTAACCTTGAACAATACGCTTTATGATGCTTAAGCTCTTTACCCCTGGCAGTGTCCTTTTATGGCAGCATTCTTTTATTACAATAATTATGAAACTAAATAGAAAACATTTGATAAGTAACAAAGAGTGGTAGACTTAGATTTTGTGCCAAACTGCTAAGCAGGGGGTGGGGGGATGGGGATGGGGGGGTTGAATTCCCCACTGAGCAGCTGATACACATTTTTCAGAATCACTTTGGTGCAGTACATCTTTCACCATTTTGGAGAAACTGCAGGGAGAGAATGCTGATGAGAGGACGGGCCGCCGTGTATGTGTGAGTGTGTGTGAGACTATATGTGTGTGTGTGTGTGTGTGTGTGTGTGAGAGACATTATGTGTGTGCATGTGTGTGTGAGACTATGTATGTGTGAGTGTGTGTGTGTCTGACTATGTGTGTGTGAGTGTGTGTGTGAGAGATGTCAGGGTGTGTGTGTGTGTGTGAGAGGCATTATGTGTGTGTGTGTGTGTGTGTGAGTGTGTGTGTGAGACTGAATGTGTGTGTGTGTGTGTGTGTGTGTGTGTGTATGTGTGTGAGTGTGTGTGAGACTATGTGTGTGTATGTGTATGTGTACTGTATGTGTGTGTGTGTTTGTGTAAGAGTGTGTGTGTGAGTGAGTGAGTGAGTGAGAGAGAGAGTGTGTGTGTGTGTGTGTGTGTGTGTGTGTGTGTGTGTGAGAGAGAGAGAGAGAGAGAGAGACTATGTGTGTGAGTGTGTGTGTGTGTGTGGGTGTCTGAGGGGGTGTCTTGTTCTTGTCTCACAGAGAACGCAGGGAGGCGGTGGATGGAGAATGAGAGGAATTCATTACAATGAACAGGTGCTGATGTGCCCATTAAGGGCAGATGGCCTTCGAGGTCAACGGCCTGATCGCTGCTGTGTGGTCTGGGCATGGACACATTCGTCAGGAGGAGAGACCTTGTTTTGTTTTCAGTGGTCACTCAGGAATTCCTACTGGGTTCAACAAAGATACCCACGCTCAATCATTGCTCTGCAGGGCCCACTTAGAGGATTGGGGAGGCAGTTTTTTTGTTTGGCTGGGCACCATGTTTGTGCATGACCTTTTAAGCTAAATAGTGCCACTTTTTTTGGGGGCTCATAAAATTAATGCTTCGGAGTCAATTTAGATTATGCAAAGGCTGCTGTAACCTGGCATTGCAGCAGGTTGCTGGATATACGTGGCCAAGTGTACTGTTTGAATTTACAATGATTTGATTAAAGGGTCCAAAAACATGACCAAAACAAAACCAAAAAAATGTGTGGTTCAACATAATTTCCCTAACCCTTCCCTTCCTGGAAACAACTGATGGATTTTCTTTCATGTCACAAATTATTTACAGGAATCTCAAATCAGATCACCTTCTCAGAGTGTCTACATCACTAAGTAGACTCCTCTGAGTCATCCTCTGAGTTGGGGTAATTGGAGCAGTGGCCTTTTCTGACATCCCAAGAATGAAATTTCATTGTGGAGGTCTTTAAAACAGCTGATCTCTTGACCCTCCATTCCAGCTCTGCAGAGCAATTGATTAAAAACTGACTGACGTACACTTTCCCCATGACGTTTTTTTCTTTTCAAAAAAAAAAAAAAAGCATTTTAGCTTATGCTTTCTCCTTGCTCTGATTTTGCAGTACCAGAGTCAATTACAATGAAGGATTTATAAATGAATGGATTTATGGTAAAACATCCATTAACCCAACCCCCACCACCCCAGGCTGTTGTTGGACTGTCATCGGAATGCATCTCCAGCTACACGTCTCTGGAAAGCCCAGTCAACCCAAAGCCCCTCCCCACCCCATATGTGTTTGTTTACACATAAATCTGTGCACTATGCTCGTCAGTGTTCATCAGCAATCTGAAGAGGGGCTGCACACTTGCAGGGAGTCCTGCGACTTCCACCAGGTCAGAGCCGAGAGAGGTGACGTGCGGCGTTCATCACTGTTCTAATCAGCTTATCTTTGATGCTGCCAAATGACAAGTGAACCCTGCGATACTGACCACAGTGAGGGGAGCAGGGCACCAGTAGCCAGGCAGCGGAGTAACTGCCACTTCCTCCTCCGACTGCAGTAATTAAATATTCCGGCCGGTAATTGGATTGGCCGGCGTTATTTCCTCAGCCTAGTGTGTGACGGAAAGCCTCCAGGTATCGATCTGCAGTTCGCTATAGCCCCCGGAGCAGGTGGAGGCCGCGTTACTCAGGTGTGCGTTTTTGCAGAAAGAAGAAAAACAGAAAGAAGTGTGAGGCCAGATGTGAAAGAATAAAAGGATTGTAATCTCCACGATGGGCAAGCTTGTCTTTTGGAAGGCGGCATTGCTTCCTTACCAAAAGGCTATTGTGTTACGGGCGTGTACATTACATTACATTACAGGCATTTGGCAGACGCTCTTATCCAGAGCGACATACAGCAAAGTGTTAACTGTAGTCAAGAACAGTTTAGCTGAAAGCCACCCTTGCGGGAAGTACAGTTCCTAGGTGCTAGGAGAAACCACATAGTTAAACTAGGACCCTGTAGGTAAATCTGTAGCTACAATTCAAAGGTAGCAATAAAGCACTCAGTGCGGAAAATAATGCCTAAGCCTAATACAATACATAAACAAGTAGACATGTGTAATACTAAGCAACTACGTCCCTAAGTTAACAAAAACTGGACTACGGGGAGAGGTGCACCCTGAAGAGGTGAGTCTTCAGTCGTCGCTTGAAGGTGGCCAGGGTCTCAGCTGTTCTGACTTCCACAGGAAGGTCATTCCACCATCGTGGAGCCAGAACCGACAGGAGACGTGACTGGGAAGCGCAGGTGCGGAGGGGGGGAGGTGCTAGGCGTCCTGAGGTAGCAGAACGGAGTGGTCTGGCAGGTGTGTAGGGTTTGAAGATCTTGAGGAGGTATGTTGGGGCTGATCCCTTGACTGCCTGGTATGCTAGGACCAATGTTTTGAATTTGATGCGAGCTATAACAGGCAGCCAGTGGAGGGTAGTGAGCAGGGGGGTGACATGGGAGTGTCTAGGAAGGTTGTAGACCAGACGGGCTGCAGCGTTCTGGATGAGTTGCAGGGGTCTGATGGCAGATGCGGGAAGGCCAGCCAGGAGCGAGTTGCAGTAGTCCAAGCGGGACAGTACCATTGCTTGGACCAGGAGCTGGGTAGAGTACGTGGTAAGGATCAGGGGAGCTGACCGATGATGCCTGCGGTCGTTTCTTGGCAAGGGAGCATCTGTTTCTGGAGGGGTTGTGGCATCGGCCGGCCTGAAGTTGGTGGTGGAGGAATGTGGAGCACGCTTGTGCACTGGGCAGAGCAAGTCCCGCGGGACCCTCTGAGCCTTGGGGTCAGCACTGGACAGGGAGCCAGGTTTCTGAATTTACAACAAGGCTTTTAAGTCGAAAGGCCTTCACGGTCTGTGTAACACACACCTCCCTGCCAACCAAACACGGTCAATTGCATTGGCATCCACTGATCGCGGCCGTGACATTATGATGCTTCACATTACTCCGCCCCCCTCCCCTCTTTCTCTTTTACGGTTTTTACAGAATGTATGCTCATTGAACAGTCTGTTTAGCATTAGCCAGATAGACTTTCAGGGCTTAGCTTTATCATATTACCCATTGATACAACTGGATATGAACCAGAGGATGTCAGGTTGCATGCAAGGTCACAAGTAAATTGCCCTGCCCAAGATTGGAATATGCAACCTTCTGGTAAAGAGCCCAGTTTCTTAACTGGTGTGCCTCAGACCCGGTCTTTTCTGTTTGTACCATCATTATACAAGGCCTCAACAAACATCTGTCATGACAATCTCGTCTGTCTAAGTGTGCGCTAAATGTACTGTGGGCAACCACTTACCGAGTACCAATTTGTAGCCACTCAGCTCCTAAAATAAGGTCTCTGATCTGAATGCATTTCCCTAATCACAGGCTGGGTAGATCGAGACATTTCCCTCCAGCTATAAAACATGTTAACCATGAATTGAATATGTTTTTCACGGCTTGTGAGATTTAGTCTCTACCTTGTATGAGGGTCTGTATTGGCATTGCTTCCCCCTGAATTATAATAACACAAACTGTAAGCCTGCTGTATATGAAACATATTTCATGCTCCATGTCAAGGTCATAATTCTCTCTCCCTGGTTGCTCAGATGGCAGTTTACTGGAATGAAACACGGGGTTATGGAGGATCAAGACTAGAATAAATGCATATTAAATGCACACATGTAGAACATTGGTAGTAATTTGCCCCAAGGATTTTCAATAATAAAAAATGAACATAAAACACTATTAAATAGATCCAGAGCTCTGTGGTTTGCATAAAAACCCCAATTGAAGGTGAGAAGAATCACTGAGGCAGAGTAGATGAAGTGTTTGCACCAGGAATTGAGTAAAGATTCAGTCACTAATTGTAAAGGCTACATAGATTGCTGGAGCTGAAAGAGAAATTGTGTTGCATATTTGTATGAAAGAGAAATCATGTTACATAGTTGTATAGGAAAATTATATGGGACAGTTTTACAAATACGATTGGGCATTCCATATTGGGGCAAAAGTAAAATGAATTAATTAATAAATAGATGGATTAAACAGTATCTCAGTAATAGTGTTTTGATCTCTAAACCCTTATAAGCAACATGGGGAATGTTTTGACACAATTGGGTTGACCTTCATGAAGGTCAGCAGACAGTTGTACCAGTTAGTAAGTTTAAACACACACCCATAATGTAAAATAGGTGCATGTGATGTCATAATTTTGGGGGGAGGGAGATTAGCCTGTTACTCTGAAAATGTTACTGTTTTACAATTTTGGCTTAGTTCTAGTGACATAATCATCATCATCATTGTCAGCTCAGAGCTACCTTGATTCCAGTGACATCATCATTAGCAGTCAGGATGGTTTTCTGGTTTTTTGGGTTCAGCAAAAATAAAGATTGATTGATTGATTGGTTCAGCTCTGGGGTGACTACACTTGGAAGCATCACTTTATGCATTCATGGTAATTATGAATTGTATGCATAGATATTATATAAACATGACAGGACAGATTTTAACCTAGCTGCTGTTGAGAGAGTTGATGCCCTTATTTAATGTTTGGTGACATTCGTTTGACTGTTTCTTATTTTATAAGAGCATGTAATTTATGTGGCTTGGTCTGAGGTGACCGGAGAATGATCGGGGTTAGTTCCTCCTTAATTGCCAGGGACCTGTGTAAGCACTGGTCATGTAGGAAGAGCAGGGGGATTGTCATGCGAGCATTAATAGACTAAATGGACTGTGTGTGTGTGTGTGTGTATGTGTGTGTGTGTGTGTGTATGTTTGCGTGTGTGTCAAATCACCCATAATTGGAGAATTATTATGTATTTCGTTTTCATTTTAGGAACAATGCAACTGTTACAGGGACATACAGTATGATAGTGTGCCAGTAGCATAAATTAATCATGCTCAGCTAGTCTTGGGAGCTGCTCTATCTGTGCTGTCCCTGAGTATCACGCTCTGCGATACACCCCATAGTATTCATCTTACTGGGAAAGTGGGCAACTGTAATTAAGGCAAAAGTGCAGAATTCATAATAGCAAAAGAGATTAAAAATATCCTGCTTTTCTGTTTAAGATTAAGATCCACATCCCTCAGCTGAGAGCCACAGAGCTTAGAGCTTATGAAAAATGGATGCATAACCCAGCTCTATATTTGGATATGAGTCCATGAGTGGATAAAATATTAACTGGGTCATAATGTAACCAAAATCCTTCATATATCTACAAAGTATATTTGTACCATATAATTTTTTTTTTTGTGAAAGGAATGAAATAATTAGAATGTAAATGTAGATAAATTTAATGAGTCTCGTAACCTTGTAGGAGCCACTTAATTCCCTTAAGCATTTATAGAAACGCATGTGTGTCCATGTAATTAGCCACCGGTACAGACGTGAGAAACTCTTCCCATACGAATTTGCTTAGTTCTTTATTTTGTTCCAGATAAATGTCACAAAACCTCATTACTATTATGTGAAGCTTTGGCCATGCCACTCTAACTCTTTCTCTTGTGTTTCTCTGTGCTGGTATATTTTCCAGTAGCTAGCCCTGCCTGACTGTACCCAATAGACAGCTGATGTAAGAAAATAAGTATTACTGCTGAGGAAAGTGCCGAGCAGCTTTGACCTTGGGCCCTGGGGCTTTGTCATGCGCATGCCCTTGAGTGCCAATGTCTCTTTGTCGTCCTCTATGGGCATGTCAAACAAGGATGCCGTGTGTCTGGGACATGCAGCCTCCCAATTATCGCGTAACACGACCCGCCACTGCAGCTGCCACGCTGCATTTTACCAGGGGGACGGAGGGCAGCTGTGGGCGGGGTGGCGGTGGGGGTGTTGGTGGGGGGGGGCTCAATAGCCCTGCCTCCCAAATCCAGCCACTAATGTGTCAATAAGTCAGTGTTAGGTGACTGCAACTGTTGCTCACGGTCACTGTAACGGGTTTGTTTGTATTGCAGGGGGACATCGGGGAAGATGGTGAGCCAGGAAGCCCTGGGTTAAAGGTACGGTATGCCACAGGCATGAGAGAGAGCAGTGCTGCAGTGGAATACTACTGACAGGAGTGTCGCAGGTCCAGCTGTGTTTCGGCACCACATGCAACCGTCAGCGCTCCTAATCCCACTTCTAAGTCCTTGAGGTTTCTAGGAGAATGAAGTGGTTAAGTGCTCAGTTTGGAGGGGGGTGGGGAGGGGAACACTGCGGTTACTGTTACCCCCTCACTGTGCCAGCTTCATGGCCCGCAAAGTGCAGGTTTCAAAGTTCAGGGTTTCATGTGTAGGATGATTCAATTGATTTTAATCAATTGATTCATTGATCTGATATCTGTTGAATAATGTAGTATTCTCTTAACTGACACAATCTCTTAAATGTATGCATTTGAAAGGGTTTAGCCTGTGCACTGAACGATTGAATTTTAGCCTTTTAAGAGGAAAGCGATTTCTGTGGGTCTTCCTGTGAAACATTATGACATTTATTTTAATTATTTATATTCTAGAAGTAAAAAAATAGCTGGTGCAAAATGTTATATATATATATATATATATATATAAAACATCGAACAAAAAGTTTGGAAATTTGTGTTTGGTAGATTATTTATCTGTTGTAACAATGCTTCTTGGCAATACATTTTATACCGTTGGAAAGCCTGTTTATTTCCCTAAATGGTGCCCCATTTGTAAGGAACATGCATTTGTGGGATGAGCAGCACAGCTGAGTATGTGAGTTGCGCCCATGAAAAATGTGCCAAATCTTCTGTGCCAATGCCAAATAGCTTATTCTGCTGTTGCTATTGACTCTTGTTTGGTGTTGTTTGGTGGATTGGATGATTGAAGTCGATCAGTAACAAGGAAGAAACAAGACATATTGGCAATTTTACAATTTATTAATTTAACAAACAGTCAGGAGCCTCAGTAGCGTGTGGAAGAACCTTACACAGCCACAACAGCCTGGCACCTCCTCATGCTGGTCACCAGCGTGGTCACACACTGCTGTGGGATGGCATTCCACTCCTCAACCAGGATTTGTCGCAAATCAGCCAACGTGGTTGTGTTGGTCACTCTAGCACGTTTCATGGAACTTGGCCTTCAGTTTGGAGATGGTACTACTGGGCTCACTCCAAATAATGCCGCAACTTGCTTTTGCGGAACACCAGCTTGAAGTTGCCCCATCACACAGGCCTTATTGAGATCAGACAAACGTGGCATGCTGATTCTTGGAGCAGACACCAATTGACCACTGTAGCAGGGCTCATGCTCACAGGTGCTGGCAATCAGGTGCCAATCAGGCACCTGATTGTCAGCACCTGGGGGTACAGAATAAGCTGTTTGGCATTGGCAGAGAAGATTTGGCAAATTTTTCATGGGCACAACCCACATACTCAGCTGTGCTGCTCATCCCATAAATGCATGTTCCTTACAAATGGCTTTCCAACGGTATACATTATACAATTGCCGAGAAGCATTGTTACAACAGATAAATAATCTACCAAACGCAAATTTCCGAAATTTTTGTTCGATGTTGATATATATATACAGTGGCTTCGGAAGGTATTCAGGCCCCTTCACATTTTCCACACTTTGTTGTGTTATAGACTTAAAATGGATTAAATAGTATTTCCCCATCAATCTACACACAATATCCAATAATGACAAAGCGAAAACACATTATTGGTATGAATTGTTGCAAAATTATTATTTTTATAAATATATGTAATATGTAATTTACATAAGTATTCAGGCCCTTTGCTATGACAATCCAGATTGAGCTCAGATGCATCCTGTTTCCTTTAATCATCCTTCAGATGTCTTTAGAACTTGATTGTAGTCCACCTGTGGTAAATTCAATTGAATGGACATGCTTTAGAAAGGCACCCACCTGTCTATATAAGTTCCCACAGTTCACAGTGCATGTCAAAGCAAAAACCAAGCCATGAGGTCCAAGGAACTCTCCATAGACCTCCGAGATAGAATTGTGTCTGATAGGCATATATCTGAGGAAGGATATAAAAACATTGCTAAAGCATTGAAAGTTCCCAGGAGCACAGTGGACTCCATCATTGTGAAATAGAAGAAGTTTGGACCCACCATGACTCTTCTTTGAGCTGGCTCTCTGGCCAAACTCAGCAACCGGGCAAGAAGGGCCTTGGTCAGGGTGACCAAGAACCCAATGGCCACTCTAAGAGAGCTTCAGAGTTCCTCTGCAGCGATGGGAGAACCTGGCAGAAGGACAACCATTTCTGCAGCACAAAAGTATTCACCCCTTTTTCTAAGGAACACCTAAATAAACTGGCGGAATAAATAGTCTTCAGAGGTCACATAATTATTTGATTGAAGTCCAGCTGTATACAATTCAGGTGGTTCAAATGATTTCAAATTAAATGCACCTGTTTGTGAGAGGTGGCACAGTTGGGTGCATTTCCAAACAAGCGCTTCATCATGAAGACCAAAGAACATTGAAAAGCAAATCCGAGAAAAGGTTCTATAAAAGCACCAATCAAGGGCAGGATATAAGAATATTTCAAAAAGACTTTGAATATCCCCCGGAGCACTGTTAAGTCCATCATAAATAAGTGGAGAGAATATGGCACAACTGTGAATTTGCCTAGAACAGGCCATCCTCCAAAACTGAGCGTCCATGCGATAAGGACACTTGTTAGTGAGGCCACCAAGAGGCTAATGGAATCTCTGACAGAGTTACAGACTTCCATGGCAGATTGGAGAAACTGTCCATTGGACAACAATAGCCCTGGCTGCGTTTTATTGGAGGGTGGCAGAAATAAAACAATTGTTGAGGAAAACACACATGAAATCTTGACTAGAGTTTGCCAGAAGGCATGAGGGAGACTCTCAAACCAAATGGAGGAAGATTATATGGTCTGATGAAACCAAGATTGAACTTTTTGGCATTAACGTTAAGTGCTAGGTTTAGAGCAAGCCTAATACTGCACATCATCCCAAGAACACTATTCCTACTGTGAAACATGATGGCAGGAGCCGAATGCTATGGGGATGCTTTTCTGCTTCAGGGACTGGAAAACTTGTCAAAATAGACCCAAAGCATACAGCAAAAACAAAAAATATATGTCCTAGGACTTGCAGCTGTAATTGCTTCTACCAAGTGTTAAGTCAAGGGGGGGTGAATACTTTTGTAATCAATTATTGCCAATTTTTTATTCATAATTAATTAAGAAAAAGCTTTAGAGTTTTTTTATTTGACATTTGATAGTATTGTGTGTTGATCAGTTGCAAGATATCCCAATTAAATCCATTTTGATTCCATGAACTAAGAAAATAAAATGCGAAAGGGGCTGAATACATTTACATTTAGCAGATGCTCTTATCCAGAGCGACTTACAAGATGTGCATAAATACATGGTAGGAACAATCATAGTTCACGCAAGAGATCAGTGAGTAATACAGCGATAGACATCATTGCAGGCAGCTGCATACCATACCTGTAACACTGGGAAGGAAAAGGTTAGTATTATTATTTTTATTATTTTTATTTTTTATTGAGTAAGCAGGGATACAAAGTGTTGAGCAAGTAGGCAGTGGTGATGACAATTAGCTAGATGTACAAAATTCAGTGGTAGTGGAGTCTGAAAAGGTTGGTTTTGAGTCTCTTGTGGAAGATCGCAAGTGATTCCGCGGTCCTGACCAATTGCGGAAGGTCGTTCCACCACCGAGGGGTCAGGACAGAGAAGAGGTGAGACCGCGAGAAGTGGCTGCAAGGCACCCGGAGGGATAGGACAGTCAGTTTGCCAGAGGAGGCAGAGCAGAGGGGTCTGGCTGGGGTGTAGGGAGTGATGAGTGACTGGATGTATGGGGGAGCAGTACCTCTAGCCGCTTGAAAAGCAAGCACCAGTGATTTGAATCTGATCGTGCTGCGATGGGGAGCCAGTGCAGAGAGGAGAGTAGAGGGGTGACGTGGGTGAACCTTGGTTGGTTGAACACCAGACGTGCGGCAGTATTCTGGACTATATAAGGTCAAGTTTTAGAATACCCCCATTTTCCAATGTTTACTGAAATTTAAGCAGTTCAAGTCCGGTGAATAACCTTAAATGCTACAAAGGTAAGCGGTAAACTGCCAGAGGTTAAAAATATAAGTTTAGGTTTCCAAAAACTGAAATATATTGTACATTTTTGGCAGTGAGTAGTTTCCTACACCATCAAAAGCCGCTTGGAAAGTGGAGGAAACTGACAGGAAGAGGTCTGGCAAGCCACAAAATCAGAAGACAAGTTTCTGAGAGTCAACAGCTTGCGGAATAGGCGGCTCACAGGACAACAGCTTCAAGCACAGCTTAACACTGGTTGCAGTAAGGAAGTCTCAGTTTCAACTGTGATGAGAAGACTTTGAGCTGCAGGTTTGACAGGTCGAGTGGCAGTAAGAAAGCCATTACTAAGATGGCAAAATAAGAAAAAGAGGCTTGCCTGGGCTATGAAGCACCGCCAGTGGACTACTGAAGACTGGAAGAAGGTCTTATGGACCGATTAATCAAAGTTTGAAATCTTCGGTTCATCACACAGGGTTTTTGTAGGCCGTCGAGTAGGTGAAGGGATGTTTCCTCAGTGTGTGACACCAACTGTCAAACACGGAGGAGGAAGCGTGATTATTCACTGGACTTGAACTGCTTAAATTTCAGTAACAGGAAAATGGGGGTGTTCTAAAACTTTTGACTGGTAGTGTGTATATATATATATATATATATATAATATAATATATGCCATTTAGCAGAAGCTTTTTATCCAAAGTGACTTACAGTAGTGAATGCAAACATTTTTCAGTATAAAATGGGGGTGTTCTAAAACTTTTGACTGGTAGTGTGTATATATATATATAATATAATATATGCCATTTAGCAGAAGCTTTTTATCCAAAGTGACTTACAGTAGTGAATGCAAACATTTTTCAGTATATGTGGTCCCAGTTGGAATTGAACCCACAACCTAAGCGTCAGCACCATGCTCTACCTACTGAGCCACACAGAAACATATATATATACACATACACATTTGCATATTTGATGAGAGATTGTTTACAAGCACATGTAAATCAGCATCAATAAATATTTTCATTGCAATGTGTGGAGGATGTGTTAATCCAGGGCATATTTCCGAACAGGATGTTGACATATTGGACTGTGAAACTGAATCCTTTTGAAGGGCGTAACAGTAAAATGGTGCAACCCCCACCCCTCCATGTTAATGTCCCTTGATGAGGCTCTATGTTTGGCAATAACGGGGCGTTACGTTGCACCATAATACTGTAAGGATGAAATTGATCCTTTTAGATAAGTTACATCTGAGAACAACACAAACATTATGTGTCTACACTCAAACAGTATGTGTCATCTGCATTCCTTCTGTTTTTACTCTCTGTCTTGTAGTTTTTATTCATAAAGAACTCTGTAAAAATAGCTTCATTTAATTTGCTTATTTGCTAAAGTTGTGGAGAAGGAGTGTATGAGGTTTGTGATGAGTCTTCTGTGCTTCCTCAGGGTGACAGAGGACTCACAGGACTGCCTGGTCTCGATGGAGTCGCTGGACGTAAGGCAAGTCTTTGGCACTGAACCATCAATAGGAAAGAGCTCTAGAGTAGGTTGACATAGGATATACTATATTTGGCCTAAGGGGAGGGAACGAGTTTGTCTGCAGCAGCATAGATTAAACATGACTGCATTCAAGCAGACACTATAAAAGCAAATTTCACCCATACTCCAGCAGCATTGAATATGAATAGTTCATCATCACTTCCACCCATGCCATGTGTAGCATGTTTTTGCTGTTCACTTCCAATCATTGTGCACTTTGGCAAAAGAACAACTGTAACGTGCCCTAATCATTAAATAATTAAATATCCAATTACTCCTTGTGGGGGAAAGTGCCTGAATAGCTTTTGTTGTAATGAGAAGTGCACCTTTGACCACTCTTTCGCTGTTACTTTTTCATATTATTTTTGTCAATACTGTTTATTGGGAGCATAGTTCAGCGTCTAGTCATTGGAAATGGATGAATTATTACTTCCCTCTGCCAGGTCTTAGCTCTAATACCATTTTGGCACACGTTCTTAATGTCACACATAATCTGTGGCATCTCTCCACACCCTTAAATAATATTTGAAAGACACAGCCTGAAATAGAACAGGATGTGTGGTCTTTATAAGTCTGCAGGGGTCAAAAAATCTTAGGGACCATATTCCTGGGGCACTACCGAAGGAAATGCCTGCAAAAGCACGTTGAAAGGTTTTTGGGATCTCTGAGGAGACTGTCACCCCCAGCAGCCTTTATTGACCCTCATTGACCCTTGAATCAATGCTGTGTTTTTGCTATGGAGAGGTATTCATAATTTGCAAAGCATTTTGATTGGTTCACATGATTAACGACAAAATAGATGCTCCGCATATTACAGCGGTCATGAAACGTCAATAACTGCCACCAGGGGACAGGGGGGTAAAGCATTGAGGCATGAACTATGAACTGTGAGTCACTGAGCCATAGGAATCAATCAAAAAGGCTATGCTTTCCATAGCAAACCATTGACTGGGTTTTCATTGGACATTGATAGCACGTTAAAAACCCAACCTATTTTTGGATGCGTGAGACTCGCTCTACCATCACTGAATGTAGGCTATTAGTGCAAGCAGGCATATTGGCGGGCATTACTCCAGAGTGTTCCTATGGTTTCATCCTCAATATAAACTAATGATGCTAACTAATGGAAAACAGTCACTCGTAGATTGGATTATACAGTATGGCACTGAGCTCTCTGGGTCTCAGTGATTTCAGTGTCCGTTGTCGGACTGCTGACAAGTTAAGATGATTGAGATGATTTTAACAGATAAGAGAATTAACTACAAGTCAATGTCACGGATGTAATTAAAAATGTTTGAAGACAGAATCTGGTCAGTTTCCTATTAAGAGAAGACCGTAATTCAAGGGCAAATGTAAAATTGCACTGTGGCCTGTGATCGTTGAGAATCAGTGCACATGTTCCCCTGTTTAGGAGCACAGAAGTGCTTGCATAATTAATGGTACATACCCCCACCCCCATCTCAATAATTTTGCCTGACATAATAGACCTCTGAAGTACAATCCATACATCATATAGAAATATAGATTCATAATTCACAGGCATTCATTGAGTCTGCCCCTCAACAGTGAAAGGATGGTTCCTCAGTGTGTGACACCAACTGTCAAACATGGAGGAGGAAGCGTGATGATGGTCTGGGGCTCTTTTGCTGGATCCAGAGTCGACGACTTGCACAGAGTGACTGTTAACCCACATTAACCCATTACTTGTTCCCTGAAAAGGGCCTTTCTTTATAACTCTGAAATGTACATAATTTTTCAGATTTTGGCAACCTAAACCTTTTGGGTTTTCAGTGATTTCAGTGTCCGTTGTCGGACCGCTGACAAGTTAAGATGATTGAGATGATTTTAACAGATAAGAGAATTAACTACAAGTCAATGTCACGGATGTAATTAAAAATGTTTGAAGACAGAATCTGGTCAGTTTCCTATTAAGAGAAGACCGTAATTCAAGGGCAAATGTAAAATTGCACTGTGGCCTGTGATCGTTGAGAATCAGTGCACATGTTCCCCTGTTTAGGAGCACAGAAGTGCTTGCATAATTAATGGTACATACCCCCACCCCCATCTCAATAATTTTGCCTGACATAATAGACCTCTGAAGTACAATCCATACATCATATAGAAATATAGATTCATAATTCACAGGCATTCATTGAGTCTGCCCCTCAACCATTGTTTTTGGCAATCAATGTCAAAAATTTAATCTCTCTCTCTCTCTCTCTCTCTCTCTCTCTCTCTCTCTCTCTCTCTCTCTCTCTCTCTCTCTCCTGCTATATACATATATATACACTACCGGTCAAAAGTTTTAGAACAGCCCCATTTTCCCGTTTTTATTTGAATTTAAGCAGTTCAAGTCCAGTGAATAACCTGAAATGGTACAAAGGTAAGCAGTAAACTGCCAGAGGTTTTAAAAAACAGTTTAGGTTACCAAAAACTGAAAAATAATTCAAAAACTTTTACCAGCAGTGTATATATATATATATACTGCCAAAATAAAGGAAACACCAACATAAAGTGTCTTGATAGGGCATTGTGCCAGCATGAGAACAGAACAGAGCCTTCAATGCACCTTGGTATACATTCTACAAGTGTCTGGAACTCTATTGGAGGGATGCAACACAATTCTTCCACAAGAAATTCCATCATTTGGTGTTTTGTTGATGGTGATGGAAAATGCTGTCTCAGGCACCACTCCAGAATCTACCGTAATTGTTCAATTGTGTTGAGATCTGGTGACAAAGACGGTCATGACATATGGTTTACATTGTTTACATGACATGCTCACCAACCATTCAGTAACCACCTGTGCCCTGTGGATGGGGGCATTGTCATCCTGGAAGAGACCACTCCCATCAGGATAGAAATGCTTCACCATAGAATGAAGGTGATCACTCAGAATGGCTTTGTATTTATTGGTGTTTGCCTTGCCCTCTAAGGGGTTGAGTGGACCTAAACCATGTCAGGAAAATGCACCCCACACCATAACAGAGTCGCCAGAACCCTTCCTCAAGTGTTTCCTTTATTTTGGCAGTTACCTGTGTGTCTATATATATATATAATATGAGGTGATATTTTCCCTGTTTGATATGGTGCAGACTCCAGGGGATATTGCCAGCACGGGTCAGTGGAAGAAGCTGCTCCTGCTTTGGGGGGACAAGTCTCCCTGAGTTAATTTGAGTTAAATTTTGTCTGTCCTCGCAGGGTGAGCCGGGTGATGGCGGTGCGGAGGGTATGGATGGTGAGAAGGTGAGTGTTTCCTGCTGGCACATTAATATTGCATCGTGGTGCTCCCTTCCCTATGGTGGCAATCAGTTGTCTGGGGTTATCAATCTGAGTGTAAATAACCCTTCCTGCTCGATATTCACTGGTTCATTGGTTCCCGTGGGGTCGGATCTGTCAGATTCTCAAAGGGGGAAAGGGGAAATGCAGGCTGGGGAGATGGAGAGGTGGGTGCCACCGGCGGTCAGACCAATCACGGCTCACCGGAGCATGACAGACGGCAGCGTCCCACGTGCACCTTGGCGGCCAAGCACAAAGTCTGGTCATAGCCGCGGGCTTGCCTCTGAAATCCCCATCATTACAAGATATCACGCTAAAGCCTCAAAGACCACATGTAATTTACTCCATGGACATCCAATTACAGGGCAGTTTTAAGTTAAAGTTCTTAGTTTCTGTAGCGTTTAAGAGCGTCACCAGGACCCCATCCGCACTGTTGGAGTTCAGTGATGTGAATGTGCTGCACCTCCAGCGATTTGAACCTCATGCTCATCCACTGTCTGTCCCTACATGCCGTATAAATGTGTCTGCGTTTCTGTGTGTTTAAAATGGTGCGCTTCCATAAACAGACATTTTAAAGTTTGGTGGCTAAAAGCTTAATTATAAAATTAATTTTAATTATTTTTGCCATAACTTGCAACTCAACCAAGTTTTTTTTACCAAAAGACTGAAATTGCGACATGTGCTTTTGATCATCCTTTGATCGGCCTATACCGGCTGAACACTTTATCTGCCTGATCTCCACCCTTTTTAATGCTTTGATGAAGGACTTTGTGTCCGAAATGCGTCAGCATCATTTGATTCGGTTGATAATCTGCATGTGTAGGGGGAAAGCTTATGTTTAGCTGTATTAAAATTAATTTGCTGTGCATGCATAGATCAAGTGTAAAAATGGCAGACTCTTGCAATTAAAATATTGCACACATACATATTGCAATAGTGATAGTTTTAGCTTCCTGTAGATTAGCTCCCTCTGACAATTCTGTCATTAACACAGCCAGTTGTGCAATATAGACATTTTACAGAAAAAAAATAGTCATATATTTTACAGTGGCTATAAATAGTATTCGACCCCCTTTAAGATTTTTGCATTTTATTTCCTTACTTCATGGAATAAAAATGGATTTCATTGGGATTTCATGCCACTGATCAACACAAAATAATGTCAAATGTCAAAAAACCCTCTAAAGCTTTTTCTGAATTAATTGCAGATAAAAAATATACAATCATTGATTACATAAGTATTCACTCCCCTTGACTTAATACTTGGTAAAAGCACCTTTAGCTGCAATTACAGCTGTGAGTGTATTTGGGTAAATCTCTACCAGCTTTGCACATCTGGACATTGCAAAATTTCTCAAGCTCCATCAGGTTGGATGGGAACTGTTGGAGAACAGCAATTTTAAGATCTGTTTTATTATTTGACATTATATAGTACTTTGTGTTGATCAGTGGCAAGACATCTCAATTAAATCCATAATTATTATTACTGTTATATTCTAATTATTGATGTAACAATTCTGATGTACAGTACATTCAGGACCCTTGTCCATCTAATATTTTATTCAGATAGTTATGGCAACCCGTTTTTTCCGTGGGAAATCAAAATTATAGCTGGAACATTGCCAGAGGACGGTTTTATCATAGCGCTGTAATTCACGGTTTCAGTTCTGCAGCCACTCGTTAGGAGGAATGAAGGGCCATCAGTTCCCCGCACATCACAGCCCCCAGGCTTTGTGCTGGTTTGTAATTGAGGTAATATTAACAGAGACTCTATGTTGCATCGTTGCTATCAACATTATGGGAAGTTTGTGAACAAGATTGAAGGACAATTATAATGTGAGCAAATATAAAACCACTGTGTGCCTGGGGGCATGTGCATATTTCCCTGTGCTTAAGGCCCAAAAGCAGACAGTCGTGTGGCAGCAGGGAATATGAGTCTGAGTTAGAGGTCTGCAGTCAGCTCAGAGATCCAAGCTTGCAGATCCACTTTTTAAATTGCTGTCGGCCAAGATTTTACCACCACTAATACCTCAATTGTTTTCCACAAAATATAAATATGTATTAACTATTTTTCACCTTTCCAAAAGGGACTACAGGGTATGTTCTTTTTCAGAGGAAGATGGTGAAAATGGTATCGAGTTAACTCTTGATTGTGATTGACTGATGTGTCAATCACATTGGCCCTAAAGTGCAAGATGCACTAATTAAACTTATCTGAAAACCACAACCACGTTATTTGCTCATATATTGTGAACTTAAAAGTGTGGCGTTTTTTTTTTTCTTTCGTTTTTTGAATAAGTAGTTAGTACTATTTTCTGCTGTGTTAGACCTTGCTGAGGGACAGGGTGTGGGTGGGGGGGGTGATGACCGGTGAATACTCGCTGATTGCCTCCTAATGTTGACTGTCACTTTTACACTCTTGCCCGATGGATCCTTGCCGTACCTTTGGAGTCGCATCTGGGCGAAACGAGGCAATCTCAAAAGCGAAGGATAACTGCAAACCAAAAACAATTCTGTTACCTCCAAAAAATTGCTTAATAAAGCGCGTCGCAGCTGTTTCCCATCTGCTCCACGTCTGAACCTGCCTCAGAGTTTACTCTAAAGAACACAACGCTTCCCTGGACTTCCTGTCATAAATGTCTCATCTAAATGATATCTTCCTTCCCAGTGTGAATTATAGTGCCATATAACTTAGAGAGATTTATTGTCCACTTTTTAACGAGGTAAAAATGCTACATTAGTTTTTATACAGAGAGGAAAGGAGTTTTCAAATGGATTTCCAGTGCACGTGTCAGCCTGTAGCTTGAATGACGGTTCATGTAACAATGATGGCAGACTCCCCAAACTCACTACATGCACAAATCCACCATGTCGAGCGTGTCTTAAACCTTAGGGAGTAAGGGTGTAGGGGCCATATTAGACCCCTGAAATTACCACTTTAATAACTTTGCTGATTATGAAGCATCAGCTTCATAAGGATTATAAACAAGGATTATACCATCATATTTTGTATCCCATGTTGCACAGCCTAAACTCAGGCTCGCAGGAACTGAGAATTCTTCATTTATTTAATTGTCTTTTACCGGGAAAAGTCAGTGTGGCAAATCAGGAGATAATTTTACTATTTATTACGAATCATAATGCAATACTTTGAAGCACTGCTCAATATACAGCCGTTGCCAAAAGTTTTGAGAATGACACAAGTATTGGTTTTCACAAAGTTTGCTGCTTCAGTGTTTTTAGATCTTTTTGTCAGATGTTACTATGGTATACTGAAGTATAATTACAAGCATTTCACAAGTGTCAAAGGTTTTTATTGACAATTACATTAAGTTTATGCAAAGAGTCAATATTTGCAGTGTTGACCCTTCTTTTTCAAGACCTCTGCAATTCGCCCTGGCATGCTGTCAATTAACTTCTGGGCCACATCCGGACTGATGGCAGCCCATTCTTTCATAATCAATGCTTGGAGTTTGTAAGAATTTGTGGGTTTTTGTTTGTCCACCCGCCACTTGAGGATTGACCACAAGTTCTCAATGGGATTAAGGTCTGGGGAGTTTCCTGGCCATGGACCCAAACTTTCGATGTTTTGTTCCCCGAGCCACTTAGTTATCACTTTTGCCTTTTCCCCAAATAATCGGAAAGGGGATTCATCAGAGAAAATGACTTTACCCCAGTCCTCAGCAGTCCAATCCCTGTACCTTTTGCAGAATATCAGTCTGTCCCTGATGTATTTCCTGGAGAGAAGTGGCTTCTTTGCTGCCCTTCTTGACACCAGGCCATCCTCCAAAAGTCTTCGCCTCACTGTGCGTGCAGATGCACTCACACCTGCCTGCTGCCATTCCTGAGCAAGCTCTGCACTGGTGGTGCCCCAATCCCACAGCTGAATCAACTTTAGGAGACGGTCCTGGCGCTTGCTGGACTTTCTTGGGCGCCCTGAAGCCTTCTTCACAACAATTGAAACTCTCTCCTTGAAGTTCTTGATGATCCGATAAATGGTTGATTTAGGTGCAATCTTACTAGCAGCAATATCCTTGCCTGTGAAGCCCTTTTTGTGCAAAGCAATGATGACTGCACGTGTTTCCTTACAGGTAACCATGGTTAACAGAGGAAGAACAATGATTTCAAGCACCACCCTCCTTTTAAAGCTTCCAGTCTGTTATTCTAACTCAATCAGCATGACAGAGTGATCTCCAGCCTTGTCCTCATCAACACTCTCACCTGTGTTAACGAGAGAATCACTGACATGATGTCAGCTATTCCTTTTGTGGCAGGGCTGAAATGCAGTGTAAATGTTTTTTTGGGGATTAAGTTCATTTTCATGGCAAAGAGGGACTTTGCAATTAATTGCAATTCATCTGATCACTCTTCATAACATTCTGGAGTATATGCAAATTGCCATCATAAAAACTGAGGCAGCAGACTTTGTGAAAATTCATATTTGTGTCATTCTCAAAACTTTTGGCCATGGGTGTACATGTAGATTACATATTTCTCAGACCACACTTTTTTAATGAGGTGAGGGTTTGTTGTTGTTGTTTATTCAAAGCAAAGAAGTGAGTCAGTGAGGTTCTGGTCAGTGAGAGGTGACATATCTATTCTATTTATATCAATAACTTGCATGGAGAGAAGATTTTTAGTTTTGTTAAGTACATTTACAGCATTTAGCAGACTTACAAAAAGTGCATTTAAACATGGTAAGATTAATCATAGTTTGTGCAAGAGATCGGTGTAGTAACACTGCAATAGACATCATCGTTGGCAGCTGCACATGGTACCTGAAAGATTGCGATTTACTATTTCCCTATTCTATCTTTTAAGTGATTTAGAAATCAAATCACTGAACAAAACAAAGGAACAAAGTCAAGGAAACATTCACAGTTTCCAATAAGAAACATTTCATACAATGTTTTGCATCAGTCCTCCAGAAGTGGCATGCCTTGTGAATACAGCAACAACAAAAAAGACATCAGCAAGGCATGCTTTGTTCATGTTGGCTCTTCTTGCTGTGCGTAATGTCAGAAATCCAGGGGGATGTAGTGATGTTACACTTCATTGGTGGGGAAAATGAAGGGCAGCTCTGACTGCCTTTCTCTAATGAAGAGTAAGGAGGTGGAAGATTCAAAATGACAAATGAAATGGGCACGGCGGTTCCCTGTGTCCCACCACCACTGTCACAGCACCCGACAGTCACAGGGCCCAGCTCACAATCCATCACAGACATGTTCAGGTGACTGAGTAAATGCACACACCTCCCCAGGTACGACCACGTCTCGCTGAGCTGAGCGGAGCAACAGGCTTTGGCAAAGGGCACTGAGAACTTCTCTCTGAGAGATTCCCTGGAAAATGATTGATAGGTTACCTGACGTTTTACCATTTAATGTGTAGCTATTTCTCTGTTATCATTGGCGAAAAAATAAACATATTTTACCAAATATTTTAAAAAATTAAAAATAAACAAATTAAATTGGAAAACTATTCATTTCAACGTGTCAAGCACATATGTAATCAGACCCCATAAGGAGGATTTATAATCATAATGATGATAGATTCTTGGTAGGTCAGCTTTCTCTAGGTTTTATTTTGTAATGGGTCCCTCATCCATGCCCTTTCACTGTTAATGTTTTCCATTCATGTGTTCTGTTGACGTATTCTGTTTCCCGTCGCAGGGTGAGAAGGGAACAGCAGGAGACCCCGGTCCGGAGGGCTCACCTGGAAAAGATGTAAGGCATGAATATTAAAACTCATTATTAATTAATGCAAAAGGAAAAGAGAAAGCACAGGCATTGCATTGTGGGCAGGATTGTGTGCATGCAGAAGTGGGCCTGTTAGTTTATTTATTTTCGAAACCCAGTTTTTTCTCCCCTGTGTCTGCATGGCTCAAGTTTCATTGCTGATACATGGTCTTCCCACTGATTGGGTTTCTGTGCAAGTGCATGTGCATGTCGTAAATCACTAAGTTGATACTACATATGTGACAGCCTCTTCAGAATGTTGCCCGTGTTCCATAGGGTGTAGTGCGTGCTCTGCGGTTCTGGCAGCAGTTTAAAGCATGTTATTACTGATGGACAGAATGTTACTGGCTCCTCTTACCAGACATGTAAGTTTGTAATGGATGGGGGGGAAGGGGGCATCAATTCACTGGAAAAGCTGTAAATAGCCCATCCATCTTACCGTTTTGCCGTTTTAGTGTTTTAGATTTTCAGCAATGTCACTCAGACATAGTTTTCCTGGAACTGGAAATCCGGAGCATCGCTTTCTTACCATCTCTCCAAACATCTGTAACGGGGGAATCGCTGACAGAATGGAAACACGCTGGAAGCATTTCCTGCTGTAACCTTCGTGGCATCTGCAGGACGGCCCTCGAGACATCTCTGTTACTCCACAGGATCTGGTTCCACGGGCCTTTGAAGGCCTGCCATTCAGCTTATCAAAAGTCCCCACCGTGGAAAAATCACCGATATCCAAGACGGACTTGGACCACATCTCCGATTGTACAGTGCACAGCAACCCCTGCTTTCCCTCCTCACATTTATCCCCCTCGCCCCTCTTACGTTCATTTGCAGGGTGCCCCTGTGTCCGTTGGCCTGTCAATGGCTCCCACAAGCTGGGGAAAGCTGCCATGAGGAAAAACAAAACAAAAATAACACAGAAACGAAAAAGTTTCAAGTGAAAAACCTTGCTTTGGAAATACCTTTACCTGCTATAGCCTGGCACTCGGGAGCGACAGCACCAGATTGCACTGGAGGTCGTGTGGTGTATAATTAGCAGGCCTCCCCAAGCCTCCCCCGAGTGTCCTCAGCCCTGGAAAGCCCTCACAGGAAAGTCTGCCTCCAACCCCGCTTCTCTCCCCCACCCCCCCACTGTGCCCCAAGGTGTGAGAGGAGGCTAACGATGGACCTGATATCCCGGTGTCTCTCCGAATCTCTCGGCACACTGAGGCCCAATGCTGTAATCGGCGAGAACATGCTGTGTGCCAGAGGAGAGACTTCCTCTCCCAGAAGGGGTCATTAGACTCAGCCAGGAGGAGAGAGGGGACCTTTTCCACAAAGATAAACAGCATATATCATTTAGAATTGGCCTCCCAACTACCTCCGCCATCTTGCTTTTTGTTGTCCATGGGTACCATACTCAGCTCTCTCTATCATGTTTTTCCTGTCACTGTTGGTTTAATCTGTACACTAGAACAGAACAGGAGAAAAGTGGGGCCAGAACAATATGTTACATTTATTTTGATTAGTATTCTTCTCTCAGTTCCTTATATATTTCCCTTTTAAATTTGCTTCTTCATACAAACTCGACTTAACCTCACCCGCCCAGTCTCTTGTCAAATGAATGGATAAAGCGAGGCACTATGGGCATGTATTGAAGAAACATCAAAGACAGCCACTGGCGCATGAAATGTAAATTCTTACAGATGTGTGTATGTTCTTAATGTAATTGACTTGCAGGCAGTGTTGATGGGCTGGATTATATAGACAAAACATGATCAAATCTGTATCTTTGCAAAAATCACTAAGCTAACCGAGGCCATCTTTGGGTATTAAGTAGGTAATACATATTGGCCCATAACAGAGAAAAGTATAGGAACATTACAGCCAGGGAATTTAACAAACTGCTTCAGACCAACAAAAGAAACCTGCACATCTTTAAATCGACCCAGCCTCCCACTTCTCCTTCCCCAAACTTTTATTCATCAGAATAACATTTTTATACTCATCGCTGAAGATGTTCATTAGCATGCAATATTAAATAAATCTATGAAATGATACCAACCCATTAAAACGAGATTATCTGTCGATAGTGTATGAGAGTCTGATGAAGACACACACAACATAATACAGGTACAAAATTGAGATGAGCATAATCCTCATGCCTGTCCTTCTCACCGATCCCTTTGGGCCATCACAACCTAGATTGCTCTTCTGCATCTAAGGAGGAACCAAACTTCCACAGAGCCTCTCTCAGCCTGACGCTGCACTGGAAACAAACCCCCTCCATTCTCAATTTCCTTAATTTCCTTTGCTGGCCAATGCTTTTCCAAATTAGTTGAACAAGCCCCCATGGCATGCACCTCAGGTTAAAATTGTCTTGATGCGTTCAAGAGGAGGTAATCCTCTGCATTCTTTGCTATTTAATAACCTTTTCACTTCAACGCTTAATTCAAACAAATGGGTGTATTTTTTGCCATGTAGCTACCTTCCCCAGCCCCCCGCCCTAGCTACCTTCCCAGCCACCCACCCACCCTCTGCAGTTTCCAAGACCCCCAACCAGTCAGAGTGAAAATGTCACCCATTTAGCCAATGTAGCCTGTCAATGTATTAAGGGCTCATTCATCAGTGATGGAGTGCGGCCATTTATTTTCAACATTTTCCTCAGCTGTGTATATTTCATCACCAAGAAACCGAGAATTTTCACACCACCGTGTCGACCGCAGGCTATGGAAGACGGTGAACTCCCTAATTTTGGCCTCAGCCAGAGAGGCACAAATCCGTTAATCCCATACCATTCCAAAAAGAATTGCCCGAGACAAGACCCCTTTCAACACATCCAAAGTCAATTGATTTTCGACAGCGACCCGTGAATTTACTTGTTTACTAGTCAGCCTTATCCGTGGAGAGTAAACTGCATGCTACATTTCACACTGCTCATATATTCATGCTTCTGGGTGTTTGCTGAAGCGATGAAGGTTATCTGCTTTAGGCTACAGCAAGCGGTGCCCCACAGGGGATTTGAACTTACCTCTCTTGGGTCTGGTTCAGTCGGATTTTGAACCGTGAGCACTCTCTTGGGTTCTAAGTGACATGCTCTGGCCTGGTACTGGTGCCCCATAACAGCAGAATCAGGCCTGTATGTGATACAGCTGCTGAAGAGATGCCATCAGCCCACATCCCATAATACTTTTACTGCTTTCGTGTTTTCTACAGGGCTGGAAAGGAGATCCTGGACTGCAAGGCCTGCCTGGCCCCAGAGGTGATAAAGTGAGTGACATCACTCCACGTGTATGTTTTAAACGGTGATGCTGCATTGCTAACAGGCATCGTCTTTGAGTGTCGGTCAGTGCTTCAGCAACACTTTTTATTTTTAATTGAAGGTTACACCCAGTTCCAATATTTGCTCATGATTTATATGTTCATCAGAGGTTAACCACGTAACGCATAATTTAGTCTTGAAAACAAGTTGTCATGTATGTTGGGGGGAGTTTGGAGGGCAGTGTTTTATCAGGTTAATGACTTCTCTATCTCAATGGCAGAATGTATTGGCCACATGGGACAAATCACCAGAAAAAAACTGCCTAAAATATATTATAAATCATAATCATACAATTTCTTCAGCTGTTGATTTTGGTCATAAGACACCAGGCAGGCCTCGTGGGAGTGAGCAGTTGAAAAATGAAAAAAGCTACATCAAAATAGCTTGGTATAATATCTTACACCATTAAACACCTGTCAATCTCAACATCTTCCTCATGAAAATGGCCAAACCAATATTTTAAATTAAAACAATAACCCCAAAACAACATAATACTAATAATAATAATACTTATGTGGCTCATGAAGAAAGCACAATAAAAAAAATCTGCATTTGCCGAACTCCTAATCTATAGGGCCCATGTAGGATGCCAGGGATTTCTCAAAAAGAAACAGAAGCACATTGTTAAGGTTCAGCATGTGTTAAAGATGGAGAAATACACTTTTGCTCCATTTTCCAGACATTTGAATGTGAGAGACATTTTGGTTCTCTATAATCTGTTCACTAGGTATGAATTTTAATAAGATTAATGTCTGCCACTTTTGAAATGCATGGGAAATGTCTCATTGGAGGTGGGTTTTCTTGAGCACGACAGGATTATTTTTCTTTTGGCTGATGAAATGCATTCCTCTAATGAGGTGCCATATTGTTAGCGTGTCCTTTTTATTGGCTTTTGTTGTTATTGTTGTTGTTGTCTTTTTGTGGGGTCTCTTTGATTACATGTAATTGTAGGTGCAGCGTCTCCCAGCCTTGAAATTATAATGAGCTCTGTGGGGCTTTTTTTCTAAAGAGCTGGGAGAATAACCTGCTTCTTTATCTCGTCTTCTCAGGCTGGGAGTGAAGAGTGTGTGTGTTTATTTGAGCCTGTGGATGACTTCAGCTTTCTGTTCACAAAGTGAATAAATTCTGGGATGTCTACAAACAAGGAGATTTTAATTGTGATGCATGCGTGTTGGTTTGGAGCAAGGTTTAAATTATGGTGTCCGCCTGCTAGTCGAACACGCTCCCGAAAGCGCTCGTCTCTCTCTACAGAACAGCCCATTTCACAAGACTCCCAGCAAAGTCAGTGCATCATTGCGGTGAGCACGCAGCGAGGGTTTTAAACTGCCATTCAATCTGCCGTAATCGGCCTTAGGGATGAATTTTGATATTAAGCATCGTGAATTAAAAGACCGTGAATTCAGCTCTGGATTTCCATAGCACACAAACTACAAACCTGCTTTAGCGCTAATCAGTTTGAAGTTTGGAATTTCACAGCTCGGTAAATCAATTACAGCATAATCAGCACCGAAACTTACATGTGCCCCAAAATGAAAGGAATGTGTGGGAAATGAAAGGGTTATGTGTAAAATGAAAGGAATATGTGTGACATGAAAGGGTTATGTGAAATTAAAGAATTTTGAGGGCGGGGGCAGAGCCAGTCTTTCTCTCCAAGAGGAAATGTTTCATTTAGCTGCTGCTCTCTATGCACTCAGGGTCAACAATCTACTCTGACACTTTAGTGAGTTCTGCCAAGATGCTGAAACCTTGTATCCCCAAGCACCTAAAAAGACTTTTTCCACCCATTTTGCCCTACTCTTAAACTTTACTTTTAATTTGGGCAAATTCCACATCTGCCCAGAGGACTGAATGTGGAATTAAATTATTGTACACGGTTCATCCCCAACATGCATACCACCTGTGCAATACATTTGGTGCAGATATCTAAAAGCAATCAAATTCTACAAAGGAGAGGGTTTTTCCAACTGGTCATGTTTGGTCTCTAAGAGCAAATGCAGGTACCCCTCCTCCAGCCCCAAGAATGCACACAAGGTGTTATTAACAAGAGAGAGGGCCACAATCCTCTGGGATTTGTCCCTACAGATGGCCGTGAAACAGGAGCTTCTGAAACCGTCTGCGTGCGCATTCAGCCTTCTCAGCCTTGTGTGAACAGAAGGGGTTATACAACCATGCGATTGTCGGGGGGTTGATTTAAAGCTAAGATGATGTCTTTATTTATCCATCAATCTGAATTGACATGCAATTGGAATGCAGTTGGAGTGCATAATTAAAATGCCTCATTGTATAGCAGTACAGAACAGAGCTAACATTTCACTACCTGATATAAAATTAATTGGCTAGCTAGCTGGCTAGATCATGTTGATGTAGCTAGCGTATACCATTAAACACTGTGAACTAGCTAGGTTGCTACTCAATATACTATCTAGCTGACTTCCTATCTGATTAACCTAGCTAGCAAGCTGATATATAAGCTACCAAATATCTAGAACTTTCCTTTCTAGTTCATTTATTTAATGCGTTTAGAAAGCATGCAAAACGAATGAATTTTAGTATTATGCCTTGTTGCATTATACCTTTGTTGATATTACGATACTTTTTTTGTTTTTTCTAAGCATTGGGCGTTATTGTAGGCTCCTAAACATGAGCGTTATGTCACCCCACCCACCTATCTGATGTGACCTTCAGACCTCCGAAGACTCAAACCCTGCGATTCAGGGCTTGATGTCAAGATGCTTTTTAAAATCTCTGTAGTTTCATTTTGTCTGTGTTGACTTACATTTCACAGGAAAAACACATACACAACCACACACACTAGGGCTCTCGCATTATGTTTGTATATCAAATCTAATATCTAATCTGCATTCTGGTTCTTCAACACTGGTTTCAAAGATGAATGGGGAGATTCGAACGGCGTGCTGTGAGTTAAGTCACAAATGGTGACTCAAATGACTGATAATGCAATACAATGGTTATGATGGTGTTCTGTTTGTCTTACATTTTGTATATATTATATATATATTATATTCTGTACTTTGAGCAAATAGATTCAGCAAATTTGTGCTTTGTCAAAGCACACGGTTACACGGATATCACTTTAAACTGTGCAAACATGAGGCTTAAGTTAAAACTTAGTTATACACAACTCGTATTTGGACAAGAGCCAATATAAGTTTGGTCACGAGAAGTAGCATTTCTCACGCTTTAAAATAAAAGTGAGGTGAATTTCCCAGGAAATATTGAACAAGTTTTAACCAATGAAAGGAATCCCCCTCCCCCCTCGCTCAACAATTTTTCTGCGAGTGGTACTCAAAACTAAAAACTATTTCCCAATATTGGCAGGTCTGTACCACACATATTCCAATACTATTTGAACAAATCTACATGTTATTTCAGAATATTGAACACGATTTGTTTTGTCAAAGTGACAACACACACACACACACACAGATAGAAGCCCAGCCATAGACAGAGAGACATACATATGCACAGAGACACACAGATACACATGTGCATATGCTCATATGTATATTAATGCACTCAGATCTAATGCTTGCCTTTATGTTGTTTTTCTTAGGGTGATGTAGGCCTTCCAGGTCCTCCAGGTGTATCTGTAAGTACATTTTTATGATCAATATGATTGTTGATATTACTGCCATGTTATAATCATTTTCAGCAGGACTGTTGAAAGTCCGCTGTAGTGAAGTGTGCAGGTATAGGACATGCCAAGAGAGGAAAGCATGTTTGTGAGCTGGTATTTATTTGAAGTCCAGTGTGGACATTAGATGCACCTGTTAGAACAGACTGTCCAGTTGAATTTGTACCACAGAGATGTTAGGAAACACCTGGTGAACCCTGGGGTGGGGGGGGACTGAGCTGAGCTGTCTGTGTGATGTATCCCAGCCACCTTCCCCCAAACTCCAGCCATTCAGCACCTCGGAGAGCAGACACAGTCTGGGAACTCCAGCACACACACACCAAGACAGATACACAAACACACACACAAATTGAAAGAATGACAAACACACACACATACACCCACACACATAGAAAGACTGACAAACACATACACACAAACACACACAAACTTATAGACGCACACACATGCAGACAAACACAGAAACACACACAGATGCAGACAGACACAGAAACACACACACTCACAGAAGCACACTGTATAGCAGTAGATTAAAAGTTTGCTGCAGGAGGCTATCTAATTATCTTCCCATCATGAGTGGGATCTGGCCGCCAGGTTTAATCACGCCAGGAGCCGGGTCAAACTGCTGCAGCCCCGCCCCCTTCCACGTCCTCACAAATTCTCACTAAACTCCCAGGAGCCTTGTATCTAATTATACTTTCATAAGAATAAGCAGGATGCCAGTGACCATGTCCAGCTTGTGAGAACACACTAATCCCATCACCCGGCTAACATTCTTTCAGCACTACTGCACCGTTTCTTACGTGTGTCTATGCATACAGTGTTTACAGCCAGTTTTGGCCTTCACATGCACCCATATTTAAAGAAGCGCACGGCACCCCTGAAGCAGGTTCTCAACCCCCCTCTTAAATACTGCCTTTTTCAATCACATTTTAAGCATGGCATCCCAGGAATGCTGTGAATGGCTATATTTGTGTCTGTTCCCTGGAGAAGTCAGCTGGGTTGTGACGATGCCGTTTTGAAAGGAGATGCCGGTTCACTGGTGTGAAAGGCGTCTGAAAGGTCATAGGGTTTATGGGTGCAATCCCGCCTCCACGTTGTCCGGTCACAGCATCGTCCGTTTTCCTCTAGAGGTGACCACTAAGCCCCATAGCTGTGTTTCTCTGAAAGACACACACACACACACACACACACACACACACATATGCGCACAAACACATATGCATCTGCACTCACACATCATATGCACACACATGCGCACACGTGCACACACACACACAGACACACACACGCACACACACACAGACACACACACACACACACACTCTCCGATGTCTTCATTTTCTTCTCTTTGTCTTTCCTCGGAACACTACCCCCTCCAATACAGTTTAGAGGTCACTGTGCATAATGGCTTTGTTGACGCGCACGTGCGCAAACACACACACGCACACACACACATACTTATAAATACTGATGAATAGACAGCATTAGATAATGGCAGTCCATTATCATTAACCAAAAATGAGTGCCATTGTGTGTGTAGATATTCTCTATGTATTGTGTAACATGTGCGTTCCTGTTTTCAGACTGAAAGTACGGGACTGAAAGGAGAGCCTGTGAGTCATGATTTCACTCCTAATGAGCTTTTCATTCTCTTAATGAATAAAAATTACTTGTTGCTGTGTGTCGTAATTAACTTAATTATAACTAGTTCAATATATTCTGTCCCTAAGACCGCCCAAAAAAATGTACTGCTCACATTGTACCTTACAGCAACACATATTTTATTCTTACTGGCAGAACCTGAGGTCGTAAAAAAGAAATAGTGTTATTATGATGAAACAGAACTGCAGACGTTTGTGATGACATAGTCAGAAGAACACATGTTCAGAATTGTGACTTGGACCATAGTTAATATACTGTAATGATTTCTGCAGGGTGTGCCTGGTGTTCTTGGACAGCAGGTAAGGGGGTGGACAAAGGGGGTGTGGGGGGGGTAATTTTACTTGAGTAAAGTTGGAGAGTATTCTCCTACTATAGTGGAATTTGTGATGAGCTACTGGTCTAAACTGGAGTGATAGACTTTGGTGTCTGTCTTTACTAGCTTTACAAGCTACACGCTGTAAGATGGACTTAATGGACTGTCCACAGAGTCTGCTGTATCAGCTGTCTTCTCTCAGCTCTCTGCCCTGTGCTGTATCTGCTCTGTGCTCTCTGCTGATACTTCTCTCCCCAAGGGACCAGTGGGGCCCCGGGAGCTCCGGGCACAGAGGGCAAGAGGGTGAGTAAACTTCAGAGTGCCCCGCTTAGTGTGTGTGTGGTGACCCTTCCGCAGGCACGAGACAGGGGGCCAGCAGCTGTGTGTCTATGTGTGTGTGTGCCTGTGTGTGTGGGCCTGCGGGGAAAGCAGGGGAATGCTAATAGAATGAGCGGGAAGGGGCAGACGTCTGGCCCAGGGTCACATTTAGGGAGAGTGTGACTGACGGCACGTGTGGCAAACCTAGCCAAGGATGACTCCTTATGACGACTGTGTGATTTATCCTTAAAAAATCAATTAGAGTCCCAGAATTGCCCTGGGCAGACATTCCCCCTGGATGCTCCCGTGCCTTTCCTGTGACCTGTCAAGGGGCGAGACGCTTGGGGGGAGAAACAGAGCCAGTGAGCGTGAAAAGGGGATTTGCCACGGGCCACTGTGCACCCGGAAGAGTGGTGGAGGGGGGTTTGTTTTTGTAGTGCACAGGGCAGTAGGTCCTTGTGACAGGCTCCTAAATCACGCAGATTCAGAAGCATTTGTCTTGGAAGAGGCACCACCTGTCGCTGCAGGTCATCCCCTGACCCCCCCCACCCCCACCCCACCCCCCGACCCCCTCTGGCCATGCAAACCTGGGCTGCAAACTGCTCTGACGCAGGGGGTAAAAGTGTATTAAAAGCAAATGGCCCCTGCCATGGCTGTAAATGAGTGGGTGAATTACGGGGAGGGGATGCATTATGTTTGGTGCTTTGTTTCCATTCCTCACTGAGAGTGTGTTAGACACTGTGGAGTGAGTCAGAGTGTGTTAGACTGTGGAGTGAGTCACTGAGAGTGTGTTGGACACTGTGGAGTTTCTGAGTCTATGGTTAAACAGTGCTCTGCTGCATTGTTATAGTCTGCAATGCTTTTTGAACGTTGAAATGATCCATGTGCCCCCAGAAGAGTGATACATGGGGCTCATCAAAACATCTGGAGAATATCACCTAGATTCTACAGTTACTACTCATATTTCGGGCTCAGTCGTGACACATAAACGGCCACAGTCACAGCCAAGAACATATATTTCAGTGTGTTTACTGCAGTGGCTTCCTGAAATCTGATCATCTTACACAAAAGCTTGCAGGTGTGAGGATGCTAAGAAGTAAACTAGAGGAACTCTACTCTCATCATCATAATCTTAAAGATAATGTTTTATAATGCCTTTCACAAGCCTAAAGCGCTAATCAGAATGAAGCACAGAGTAAAACAGTGCTTATGAGTCCAGAAAAGAGCTGCATAGAATGCAGTGGCTGAATCCAGGACACAGCATAGAAATGAGTGCCGTCGTTCAACAAGATCAAAAACAATAAGGCACAAAGAGACAATACATTAATAAATGTTAAAGCAAGGGAGGGATGAGCTAAAGGGATTAGCTAAATGGCTAACAGATTGCCTTTGAATACAGATAAAAAAACAACTGACTCAAACATTAGGGAGAAATTTCCAGAACCAAAGGGCAGCACTGCTAACGACTCAATAAACGCTGTTTTGGTTTGTAGGGTAAAGAGTGGCTAAACATCAGAAGACCATAACTTGTTTCAAAAATAATTCCAACATATGGGTTGAGTCAGTTCTAAATGCCATCTCCTTAATTGGTTGGGGCACAAAGACTGCTTTGGGGATGCCAGCGGTTATGTCTGAGTGTTTTTTCTGTTCAAAAGCATTCATTAAATGGATAAGGCCAAATTGGGAGTACGGTAGCATTGCATGGATTAACAAAATTAAGCTTCTGAACTGGGCAACTTGGGAAATAGACACACACACACACATAGGGTGCGGAGGGGAAAACCGCACGTTACTTTAGGTAGTCATGCAGAAGAGTGCGGAACACTATGTTGTTGTGTTGCGGAATGCATGGCCTGTTTTTTCTATTAATAACCCTTCTTTGATGGCTGGGCTTCTTCCTAATGACTGCGAAAGTGCTAAAGTTTCGGTTATATTTAGGACCTGGAGGTCACATGGCGCTGCGCTTCTTGTTGACCAGCCTGTGTGCTTCTTGCACCAGGGGCGGGCGTATCTTTAGCACAAGCCTGTTTACTGGATGGCACCGATGTGATCTGTGTTACTCAATTAGCACCCTTCGTTGGAGATTGGGCTGTGTGGGGCTGGGTCTTAGTTGGTGGCAGTGGACTCCTGGTTGGGAGTCGTGGCTGTAGTCTGTAACGACTTGGGTAATTGCTTTGGGCACGGCAAGGAGCTTAGGGAAGTCACTAGGGAAAAGCCCTGCCCTCATGCTGAAACTGGAGGAAAACAGAAGACAATTGGCTTGGTTGAGGTCATGGCTTTCTGTGGACCAGTGGGAAGGACACTTTTCACACACTGGATCATAAAGTGATGATAAATAATAGTATTTCTATCAAACCCCTTCCACTTGGAATAATAGCATTCCTATCAAACCTTTAATGGTAATTGTCCATTTGGGGGTTATAGGGCAGTGATGGGAGAGAGCGTCTTCACAAACATTTACTATCCACAACTCACTGATTCTTAACCTATCACAGTATTTGTACTGTTTTGGAACCACATTTTCTCCCAGTTTGGAATGTGTTGTTGCAACTGTACGCTCTTCCGGTCACCGCAACATCTTCCCATCTGTTATGGCGAGCTTGTGAGCCGTGTGCATTTATCTCATAATTGACAATTATTTGGATTCCTCAAAATAGCCACCCTTTGCCACCCTGTCATAACAGCCTCACACACACGGGCCATTCGGTTTATACGTTTCAGCAGGAAATCACCCCACATGTCTTACCAGCTCTCCTGCAGCAATTCCCAGAGACACTTGTGGGTTGCTTTGCTTTGCCTCTTCTGTCCAGTTCATCCCATACAAGTTCTATGGAATTGAGGTCTGGACACTGGGCAGGCCAGGGCATTAGTTTGAGTTGCCCTTCACGTTCTTAGCACTTATACTTCACCAGATAGTTCTTGCGCAAATTCAAGGTGTGTATCAGGTCGTTATCTTGCTGAAGAATGAAGGAGTGCCCGATTAGCCATTAGTCCCGATTAGTGCCCTCCGTCCATGTGGTGCCATGATGTGGTCTTAACAGTAATGGTACTTAATGTCCGTGGTCTACTTGTCTCTGTTATTAAACATCTCTGTTAGAGAGTTGCGTGACAAGCGCCCGCATGAGGGATGAGGGGAAGAGGGGGCAGAGGGGAAATGAGTGGGAGCCAAATTGACCTGTCTCTATGGCCACTGGCTGGACACTCAATTCCTCCTCAGGGCCTGCAATGATGTGCTGAGCTCCATGCTGTCACTGTTAGCCTGTGTGGGGCATCGAGAGGGAGAGGCAGGATGTTGCTCTGATTGTAGCGTTGTTTGGTTAGAGGCGCGACATTTTGATCATGCGATCAAGGTGATTAGATAGCTTTATCGCCTTTCCAAGCTGCAGTAATGAGTGAAACTGAAACCATGCCAAGTGTACTGTGTGAATATGTGTGGGCATCTAGTAAGAGGTGATTATGAATGCTAAGAGGAACAGAGGACATATTTCAAAAAAGATAAATATATATGTCACACGCCACGTGACAATCCCTGGACTGGAGTAGACAGCCGACGGTAAGAAGTGGCAGAGGAGTGGGGTTTGCCGGTCTAAGGACCGGATCTTTATTTTTCTGTCTCTCCCCCCAGACATGGGAGAGAGACAGCGGGAGAGCAGGTTCAATAAAAACAAACACAAACACAAAGTCTTCACCCTACTCGCCGTGAAGCTTTCGGGCAAAAACAATGAACTAAAATGACAAACTAAAATAATCTAAACTTAACGAAAGCCCGCCTCCTCCGAGGGGGGAATTCCCTTTCGGGGAACACACAACAAACAGACAGTCAGCGGCTTTCCACAGCACTCTCATACATCCACATTTAACTCCACGCACTGTCCCGACACACACATCTAAACAGACCACCGCGCCTCTTCAGTCCGGTTCCACTATAACCTCACCAGGCACACATATTCAGTGACTTTTCAAGTGCTTCTCAAACTCATGCACACAGAGACACTCAAACCTTTTAGTCCGAGTTCTCTTTTGACCCAAACACACAGTGAGTTCTCTGGCAACCAGCCCCGAGACACTCTCCACTCTTTCAGTGAGAGTTCTCGGGCCGTTGTCCAGAAACACTCCACTGCCCTAGTGCGAGTTCTCTGCCAATCACACCGAGGGAGAGAGGCAGACACTCTTAGTGCGCCCTCTCTCTCTCTTTCCCACACACTCAGGAAGCACTCTACTCAGTCACTCTTAACGAACACACACAAACTCAACACAGACTTCACACAGACTCCGCCTCCCAGAAGCTTGGATTACATACAGTGCTGCTTGAAAGTATGTGAACCCCTTGAGCAGTTTAGAGTTTTCCGTTGTTTTACCATGATTTTCTTATTTTATCATCACCAGTTTTCTATATATGAAATGTCAGGTTTATGTTTATCAATTGCATGTACTTGTTTAGAGGGAATTGTGTGAGTAGCCAAAAAACTACATGAAACATGGAATTAGTGTATGTGCAAAAGTAAGTGAACCCCCAGCTGCATTGGTAAAATCAAGTAGGTAATAGATTCAGGTGAAACACATTTGGGTGCTTAATTAATCAATTAAGCAGACCAATCAAATGAGACATCCTTAGGAAAAGGATTGGGCAACACAGATTAAAAGAGAGAGGAAACCAACCAAACCACTGTAGTGCCAAGGTGTACCTAAACAGATCAACAATGCCGAGAGGAAAGGAGATATCCGAGGACATCAGGAAGAAGGTACTGACAGCCCATCAGTCTGGGGAAAGCTATAAGACCATCTCCAAAAGATTCCAGTTCCATCCATCCACTGTAAGACAAATCATTTACAAATGGAGGGCATTCAACATGACTGCAACTCTGCCTAGAAGTGGACGCCCATCAAAACTATCACCAAGAAGCACCAGAAGAATAATAAATCAGGTAAAGGCCAACCCACACATCACCTCTAGAGAGTTGCAGACCTCTCTGGCAGCATCTGGGGTAAATGTACATGCATCTACAATCAGACGAAAATTGAATAGACATGACATTCATGGGAGGGTTGCTAGAAAGAAGCCTCTGCTCTCAAGAAAGAACAAAGCTGCCCGTTTCAACTTTGCCAGAGAACACTTGGACAAACCAGAGGCCTATTGGAAGTCCATTCTCTGGACAGATGAGTCCAAGATAGAATTATTTGGTCACAATCAAAACCGCTATGTTTGGAGAAAAGCCAACACTGCATACCAAGAAAAGAACCTCCTCCCAACAGTGAAGCATGGTGGTGGAAATGTGAAAGTCTGGGGCAGCTTTTCTGCCTCCGGACCTGGACGACTCCATATTATCCAGGAAACATGAATTCTCATGCCTATCAACAAATTCTTGATCAGAATCTCCTGCCATCAGTCAGGGAGTTGAAGCTGGGCCGAAAATGGGTTCTGCAACAAGACAATGACCCAAAGCATACCAGCAAAACTACCAAGGAATGGCTTAACAGAAAGAGGATTCGTACTCTGGAATGGCCTAGTCAAAGTCCAGACCTCAATCCTATAGAAATGTTGTGGCTAGACCTGAAGCGGGCGGTACATGCCAGATGTCCCTCCAACCTCTCTCAACTGGCTGAGTTCTGCAAGGAGGAGTGGGCAAAAATCCCCAACAGCAGATGCGAGAGACTGGTCAGTGGTTACAGAAGACGTTTGGTTGAAGTAATGGCTGCAAAAGGAGGTGCCACAAGCTACTAACTAAAAGGGTTCACATACTTTTGCACATGTCAAATTTTCAGTTTTTGTGAGATAAACCACTTTTGTTGAATAAATAATGAAAATACATCTTTTTTTTTGTTTGTGTCCATTATTTGGAAAGTCTGCTTTACAAATTGGTGTTTGGATATACATTTAATAAGGTTTTTTTTGTTTTTTTTACAAAAACAATGACCATGTCTGGAGGGTTCACAAACTTTCAAGCAGCACTGTATGTGCGCCACCATGCCTGACAGAGTCACATCAAACACCAACACTCACAAACGACACGCCCATGTGCACGACAACTAACAAGTCTATGATACGCACAAATAAATGACAAGATGAACACTTCTCAAGACACACATGAATGACAAGACGAAGACTAACTGATTTCCCACTCGCCCCACCTGCTCTTAAATAGGCTTGCTTTCTGCCTGGCTCAGGTAGGAATTGTGAGGCAATCACCTGTCTATTATTCACACACTTAATCACAAAACACCAAACAATTGACAAATCACACCCACTCACATTCTCACACACAAACACAATCAGTCAAGTGAATTCCACACCAATTAACTGATTGAATAATTAAATAATTAGGACCTTTGGAACTAGAATTCCAGGCACCTGCCAGCAATCTCGCCAAACCTGGCCCCGGAAAGTACAACTGTTCCAAAGGTCCTCCACAGCAACCCCATGGCAAAAGAGAGGCAACCCCAAAACTCCCCTGCCGCAGAGACCGACGCCCTCCACAACATATTTTTTATAAATGGACATTTATACAATTGTGTACCAAAGCATGAAGTACTTGTTCCAGGGTGAAACTAGTGTAGTATTCAAACCTGCAGCTCTCAAAGTGCAAGCTGTACACTTCCATAGCCACTACTGTAATCACTGTAATACACTACCATGCCCACTACTGTAATCACTACTGTACACTACCATACCCACTACTGTAATCACTGTAATACACTACCATGCCCACTACTGTAATCACTACTGTACACTACCATACCCACTACTGTAATCACTGTAATACACTACCATGCCCACTACTGTAATCACTACTCTACACTACCATACCCACTACTGTAATCACTGTAATACACTACCATGCCCACTACTGTAATCACTACTGTACACTACCATACCCACTACTGTAATCACTACTCTACACTACCATACCCACTACTGTAATCACTACTGTACACTACATACCCATTACCAGTATGCTACATTGCTGCCCAAACAATGTTCTCCAGTCAAGAATGAATAACACTGATGGGAGGTGGTTAATATAAAATACAAATTTCCAATATTTCCTATGTCTAATAATAGCATTTGTGGTATGGCTTATGAGCACCAAGTGTCCTGACCTCTCTTCAGACACCTAAGGAATACATATCTATTTGGCTCCTAGTCACCTGCACTGTCTCTGGTTTTCTTGTTTATTATCTGAAAACATTTGAGACTATGAGGAGAGTGAATGCACTTGGACTGAAATGACCCACCACACTATCGGTTCATGCCATCAGCGGCAGCACCATGCTGAAAGAGCGCTTTTGCCTCTTGCCGACCTGCTCCGGGTCTTATGGTAGGAGACAACGGCTCATCATCTCCATTTATAAATGATCGTTTGTGTGTTTTTTTAACAATCGTACATAATTCACTGCTTCCTTTGATTAATTTCCTGGAAGCAAAGCATACATTGAGACAGTGAATGTAAAATGTGTTTTAATCAGTGGTATAAAGTGGCAGACCACAGACTGTCTGCAGGGTTATTTTTTTAAACATCATTCATAATTTTTTTTATGGTGGAAACCATATGGACCAGGTGCATATTCACTGCTGTGTTTCATTTATGTTTGCACTGACACACAAGCCGATAACCTCAGATATTTGAGTTGGGGCAGTGTGGTGTGGTAGACATCATGCAGCATGCTGGCCTGGGTATGGACATACGCTGAATGCATGAATAATGAATAATGCAGAAAACCCATGCGAATGGACCAGTTTATTGAATTGTGCTCAAGTGTAGAATGGTGTGTTTTCCGTATCATTCTAAATGACCCATTTCTGTTACCCAAGCTGGGTGGTGGAGCTTCGGGACCGGGGAAAACACTGGTGTGGAGGGGGTGTATACATTGACAACTTTCCTGAGGAATTTACAGGGTGCTGCCATTTTGTCTACTTTTGACTTTTGGTTTTGAGTAGCCTCCATTTAAAGCCCAGCAGGTGAATACAGGTGAAGATGCCGAAGCAGCTGATAGTGAGGAGATAGAGATGAGAGGAGATAGTGTGGAGACAGTGAGGAGATAGAGAGGAGACAGAGAGGAGAAAGTGAGGAGATAGTGAGGACGGACTGCGAGGGTTCAGAGCCGTCTCCCCACAGATGCTCACAATGTCCACACCTACCCAGGGTTGTCCATAAATACTCCACATTGTCTTCCTCTTTTCAAATAATGACTGTATTTGTGACAGACTGCTGTCGTAAGAGTTGATGCACGTATACCTCTACCAGAACTCCTTAGTAGGCTGCACACACAGGATTCTGGGAAAGATCAGAGGTCAGGGAAGGTTGTGGATAGATGGATAAACTGGGTTCAGAGGTCAGAGTCTGATATCCGATTCTCCGCCCAGAATCATCCTCCAGACAACAGCATGCTCGGTGACTGAACAAAGCTCTGACCCCTCACTGCCGAATTTTGACAGCGGGGTGCTCTACAACAACATCTCTGATGCATCCTAGACTCTGCAGAGCCCCATTTCCCTTTTGCACTGGGACGCTGCTCAGAGGTTATGGCCAGTCTGGAGATGTTTTAGACGGACTGCTGTTGGCATGGCAGGTTGTAGCCGTCATATTGGTAAATGAGCACATGATATTCTCTTAAAATAGTACTGAGTGAGGTGTGCAGTCTCTGGAGGATAAGTCACTTCCTTGTTTCGGGGCTGTCAACAGGACACACCTATACCTCGTGTCTGTGAACGACCGGCTGATCAAGTGTACAAGGCCACTTGGTGACTTGGTGATAACGCTAAAATAATTTCTGTTTGATTGGACCTGTCTAGGATTCATGTTTTTTTTCTCTCTGTCTCTTATGAGTAGCTGGCTATGACCTATGAATTGCTTTTCTTTTATTTGTTTTCTGATTTTATCCCGTTTTTTGCAAAATTTGGTAGCCAATTACACACACTATTTTCAGGTCAACCCCTCCCTCGTAGTTCGCTGCCGTAGCCCTGTGACCGGTACTGACAAAGACGAGGTATCATCTCCTCCGAGATGGCACTTGTCATGCTGTAACTCCGGCACCCCAGAGCCACTCCTGTGCGCAGCGAACGTCTTGTCGGCTTCCCTCCCCCCTCCTTGGGGCGGACGGCCAATTGCCGCCCCCTGTGGGCCGACTCTGGTGCGGCCAGGGAATTGAACTCCAGTCGCCGTGGCCAGCGTCGGATGTTGAAACCACTAGACCACGCGGGAGGTCCCCTGCTTTTCTAAATGTGTTTCCTTCTTTGTGATTAGTGACAGGTTTGTTGGTAACAGGTGTTGTTGGAATTGCTGTCACTTTGTTCATTAGTTACTGGCCGCAAGGAGGGGACCCCAGGGAACAAAACGCTCTGAACAGGAAGTGAGAGATGTCTAACAGGAAGTGAGAGAGGTCTGATAGAGGATCTAATGCTCAGGACCAGCAACATGTTGCAGGCACATGCTTTAGTGTGAAGTAGATTTACACAGTGATACAGGTTGTGGATGTGAATCTGTGTGGAGTAGATTTACAGTGATACAGGTTGTGGATGTGAATCTGTGTGGAGTAGATTTACACAGTGATACAGAGTAGATTTACAGATTCCCCATCTAATCAAAGTCTTCTCCTTAATTTTTGGTATTTTATAACAAACCAAGTAGAAGTAGAAGGAATTCACTGTTTTTAATAAATATTTAATAAAAAGATATCCGTGTTCAGTTTTTTTTTTGTCTTCTGTTTCTGATTCTTTTCCTGTTTTTGGTAGCCAATTGCACCCTCTATTTATTTAGATTTACCCTCCCCACACGAGTCCGCCGCTCATCTCTACGAGGCAAGCTCATTCGGGGCTGATGACCAGGGCCCGTCTGGTAGAGACGGGTTTCGAACCGCGTCCCTGACAGGCAGTGCACACCGTATCGGACCAGCCAAGATACAGTGCGTTAGACCGCTACGCTATTCGCCGCCCCCGGTCGTGTTATGTTTTTTAAATGGTAAAAAAGATTTTCATTAGTTAAATATCCTGATTTTTTATTAAGAAGCAGTCATTAAATGTGAAAGATTGGATTAGATGACTAAATGATTACAAATTTAGTCAATTGTATAGCTTTTTATAAATAATAATAAAAGACGATGGTGGTAGTAAGTTATCTTCTGTTTTCTTCCAGCTCATTACAGTAACCCATCACAGGAACTCATGTTTCTTTGTGAAACTTTCTTTAGGGAATTCAGTTTAACAATGTAGCTGTAGTTATATGCTAGGGTTAATCAAATATGGAGTTAAAAGATACTTTCTTTTCATAGAAAGAGAAAAGAGAGATTCTAGTATTGTTTATTGTGCAATAGACACAAATCAGCACAAGTGTCTCATATGGGAAACTTCTTCAATATGACATTGGCTTGGTCCAAAATGATTTTTTTTCCCTGCCCGAACAGACTGCAGGCCAGCAATGGCACAATGCTGCTGACTGAAACCCTCCCTCCCTGGGTGACACTCTAGCCAATTATGGGACACCCTGTTGGGTCGCTGGCCAAAGTGGGAACTGGCACATTCAGAATGTGATGCCAGACTGTTAGGCACGTCACTACGATGAACCAGTGCTCAAGTAGGCCAAACCACCTGACAGCCCCAAAAGGACCTTTCTGACATATGCTACACATTGCAGTACAATAACCAGAAGTTACTGCTGTATTTATTATTGTTTCACAGACACACACTTTTGCTTACATCATACTGGATGTTGTGTAGCACAGTTATAGGGATTTCTTCTTAAAGCACTCAAGCCGGTGCAAGAGTAACCTCAGGGTTCAATTTGAAAAACATGCAGCTGTTTTTGAGGTGAGGGAAAGGAGGGAAGATTGTCAGTGCCCCTTTACATGACCTCTGGAAGGCCTGGAGCTCTCAGGCCTGTTCTGTGTCCTTCGCGCACGACAGGAAGTATGGTATCAACAGCATGACACGAAAGACCCTGTATAGAATTTGCTCCATGAGAAATGGGGGGTGAAATGGGAGAGGGGAGCCTGTGTAAAGACACGGCCCAGTTGTTGCGCCAGGAGCGATGTTCTTTTGGTGGGGAGATTGTGCTGGCTGTTTGAGAGAGATGCCCGTCAGTAAGAAAATCTGACTCCGTAACATTAGAGTGCCTGACAGCCGTGGCTGTACGGCGTGTGAAACCCTCACTGCTGAGCTGCTGCCATGCTGTGGTGCCTCGTCTCTCCGGGCTCCGTTCTCATCTTCGTACAAATGTCCTCAAGCAAAGGCTTACGTGAGCCAAAAGGACAAGAGTGACCGTTTGTTTGTGTGCCGCCTGACTCTAATCGAACACCTGATGTCGGAGGACATAAAACACATGTTTTTGAGCTCTAGGCCATTATAAATGCTCGGGACCCCTTTTGTATGCTGATGTTTGTTCCAGACGATTCTGTAATTCAAGGTAATTGGGAGCAGGCATTCATGTGCTTCCATGATTTTTGGCTGATTTGCTCACAATACAGGTTTGGCTCATATCCAGTCGCTTTTTTTAACCCTTCATTTCCTGCAGGCAGATGTTAGGTTGCAGTAACCAGGTGTTACTTGTAGAATTCAATTCAATTCAATGAATGAATGAATTAATCACACAATGTAGCCCTCTTTATGAACTACAGTTCACAGTTCATTAGATGCTTGAAATCGCTAGAACAAAATGCTGGAACAAAAAACTGGGGGGAAACTTTGGGGGAACTTTTTTTATTGCCATTTGTTGAGATCTTATACTAAGTGTGTATAAAGAAAAATGAATATGCTAAGTATGTATTAAGCAAGACTATAACTAAATATATATTATAAAACACCCATGACTAAGAGCTCTTACTACATAGTACTAAGGAACTAGAGTTACTTAACAGAAAATGTCTCCTACGTTTCATCTTAAAGTAGAGATAAAATGAGCAATAAAATTCAATTAAGGATAATTTTAACTGAACATGCTGGAGTGGTCTTTTTTAAGCAAAGCACTTCCTTTCTCCAAACAACCAATTCAATGACATTAAATAAGCCTTACTCTGTGTTGGTGCTCCAAAAAAATATTGGAAAAAACACATGTGCTTGCAGATATAAGTGATGTCATTAATCATATAGATGTGGCATTCATCTATACTTGTGACCACAGAAGGGCATCTGTGTCCTACTGGCTGTGGTTTGAAATGCCCCTGTGCTCCCCGGTAGGGTGAAAGTGGTACAGTAAGGTCATGGCTGTGGTAGGGCCCTAATTTTTGCAGTTGTCTGTTTCCTGAGCAGAGCAGCATGTGGCCGGCCTGACAGGTGCCCCGTGAGCCTAGACGCAGCGTCACAACCATGTGTCGCCCTGTCGACAAATGTCCCGGGGCATCGGGAAGGTTGCTGCGGATCACAAACACTAACACTCACGGACAAGGTGGCGAGGAGGACGTCTCACATTACAGTCCCCACCCAAGGAACAGGAGAGAGAGAATACACCCCCTTCTCCCAGACACACACACACACACACACACACACAAACACACCTACACACACACACACACACACACACACACACATACACACAAACACACGCACGCACACATTCTGCCAGACACATACACACATACAGGCATGCATGCACTCACACACACACACACACACACACACACGTGCACACACTCACACACACACACACACACATGTGCTGCCAGACACATACACACATACAGGTACACATGCACAAACACACACACATACTACCAGACACATACACACATACAAGCACGCGTGCACACACACACACAAGCGCACCCACCCATGCAGCGGTGGACTTTTACAACACTCAAACAAATCAATTGATTGGGGCTTCCAAAGCTGGGTGGCCCCCTGTTGGCATGAGGCGATATTGCAGCCTTTTTTGTCATTGGTAAATTGGTCATTGGTAAAACACCAAACAGCCACAACATTAAAACCACTGACAGGTGAAGTGCATAACATTGATCATCTTGTTACAATGGCACCTGTCAAGGGGTGGAATATATTAGGCAGCAAGTGAACAGTCAGTTCTTGAAGTTGATGTGTTGGAAGCAGGAAAAATGGGCAAGCGTAAGATCTGAGGGACTTTGGTAAGGGCTAAATTGTGATGGCTAGACGACTGGGTCAGAGCATCTCCAAAACGGCAGGTCTTGTGGGGTGTTCCCGGAATGCAGTGGTTAGTACCTACCAAAAGTGGTCCAAGGAAGGACAACCGGTGAACCGGCGACAGGGTCATGGGTGCCCAAGGCTCATTGATGCGCGTGGGGAGCTAAGACTAGCCCGTCTGGTCTGATCCCACAGAAGAGCTACTGTAGCACAAATTGCTGAAAAAGTTAATCCTGGCTATGATAGAAAGGTGTCAGAACACACAGTGCATCGCAGCTTGCTGCGTATGGGGCTGCGTAGCAGCAGACCGGTCAGAGTGCCCATGCTGACCCCTGTCCACCACCGAAAGCACCAACAATGGGCACGTGAGCGTCAGAACTGGACCATGGAGCAATGGAAGAAGGTGGGCTGGTCTGATGAATCACGTTTTCTTTTACATCATGTGGACGGCCGGGTGCGTGTGCGTCATTTACCTGGGGAAGAGATGGCACCAGGATGCACTATGGGAAGAAGGCAAGCTGGCGGAGGCAGTGTGATGCTCTGGGCAATGTTCTGCTGGGAAACCTTGGGTCCTGGCATTCATGTGGATGTTACTTTGACACGTACCACCTACCTAAACATTGTTGCAGACCAAGTGCACCCCTTCATGGCAACAGTTTTCCCTGATGGCAGTGGCCTCTTTCAGCAGGATAATGTTCAGGAATGGTTTGAGGAACATGACAAAGAGTTCAAGGTGTTGACTTGGCCTCCAAATTCCCCAGATTGCAATCCGATCGAGCATCTGTGGGATGTGCTGGACCAACAAGTCCGATCCATGGAGGCATCACCTCGCAACTTACAGGACTTAAAGCAGGGGTGTCCAATCTTATCCGAGAAGGGCCGGTGTGGGTGCAGGCTTTTGTTCTAGCCCTGCACTAAAACACCTGATTCAACTAATTCACCAATCATGGTCTACAATCAAGACCTTGATTAGTTTAATCAGTTGTTTAGTGCTGGGCTAGAACAAAAGCCTGCACCCACACTGGCCCTTCTTGGATAAGATTGAACACCCCTGACTTAAAGGATCTGCTGCTAATGTCTTGGTGCTAGATACCAGGACACCTTCAGAGATCTTGTGGAGTCCATGCCTCGACAGGTCAGAGCTGTTTTGGTGGCACGAGGGGGACCTACACAATATTAGGCAGGTGGTTTTAATGTTGTGGCTGATCGGTGTATATATAGTTGGCAAATCTGGGAACTTGGGTGAAATATCATTCCCCCTGTCGGGAAAAACATTGGTGGTTTCCCACAGAATCCATTGACATAGTTTTTAGGAATGTTTATGCTAAAATGTTACTGTGTTGCCCTATGGACTAACAACAAATGTTGTTACAATGTTATTGCATAAACATAGATATATTACTGTTGATAAGTGTTTGTTGAACTATATTACTATGTAACTAGCGACAGTTTAACTAACACTTGAGACATGTCCGACCTAGATTTAGTCATCATTCCCTGTAACCGAACCTGTCGGTTTAGCATCAGTAACATCCGCACCCCTTTTCATTCTCAAGGTTGTTCCCTTGGCAAAATGTTGGTTTTTAGGAACGTAAAATGCTGTATTTAATCACTAGTTTCAATGTGTTGTTTGACACATTAACGGATGCATTTATTTATTGCCAGTGCTAGAAGCAGTTTACATTGAGCTAATTGTTTTAGAAATTGCCTGCTCGTTGACCAACCGTTTTCTTTTTTAAATTTCTCCAAGTGCCTGGCTCTGGACACAAGGACTGGAAATAGTTGTGGGACATATCGTATTTAAAGTTTGAATGGCAATGACTGGAATTGAGAAGGGAGAAATCTCAGTATATCAGGTTACAAATGGTCACTTTTTCAGTATACTCATCAGAGATTCAGATTGTTTCCCCCCACGGTGGATGTGGCCTTAAAGTGTGGCCCTATGCTGATGAACATAAACACAGTCTGATCTTCCCAATTCTGTGATAACAAAATATATATTGTTGACCATAGACCTAATATACACCTTCTCTAGTAACAATGGGATAATCAAATTTGAGGTTTGATTGGGGCCCCAAAATGACTAAATCTGTCCACACAGTTTCAATGTAGTGTGCCATAGCTTGTTTTTTTGTTTTTTTAACTACATTTTTATCTTTTCTCCCCCAATCTGGAATGTCCAACCATAACTGTTGGCATTGCTGCAACAGCCTGGATAAATGTGGTAGGCACATACTACCACACGCGCCCTCGGAAACACATGCAGCCAGCGTTTGCTTCTTTATTGTCTGCAGCCACTGGCTGAGCCACGCAGTCACTGCAGTTAATGCAGTTACATCCCCAGAAGGCTGGTACAGACTGAGTAGGCGGGCATGATCCACCAGGGGAGACACTGGCCGTTCTGCTCATCTATAGCTTGATCATAGCCTGGTCTTGAACACCCCAAGCTTCTAGCTGTGCTTCTAGCATGTTAGCTGTTCCACACATGAAAACTGTGTGAAAAAGAGTGATACTTTGTATATTGAGAGATGAAATGCTCTGCTGACCGAAACCCTCCTTCCCAGGGCCATGCTATGGCCAGTTATGGGCTGCCCTGCTTTTTAGCTACATGGTAACATGAGAAATCCCTGAATAGTTTTTTTGTTCACAATGCTAGTATCTGGCAAAGTCAAGGGAATGTGAGGGTGCCGTGTCCAGCCTCCGATCGCTAACGTACAATGCATGACATAAATAAAGCGTTTCTGGGGCTTGTTTTCCCCACAGATTAGTTATGTGTATGTGCCACATGTGGCCGCTGCACCGCAGGGACATGAGTGTCCCCCTGAGGTATTCACTCTGGCCTTCGTCACATCCAGCGCAGGAAGCCCTACAGCAGGGCCAGTGACCCCCCCGAGCTAGCACGGCACCCCCAACCTGTGCTTCCTCTTATCTCCTGTCCGCCCCACCTCAGCCTCCTGCACCGTGAGGGACCAGTGACTTTGGCAGGGAATGCAGGCAGGTCCGGCTGCAGGAGAAGGAGTCGGGCAGAGGTTCGGTGCTCAACAAAGGCTGGAATCTCCAGGTCAACAGAGCTCACAGCTGAGCTTTTACTGCCAGATTAACACCCTGCTGATTTACAGCCCTGCCATTTCCTCAAAGACCCGGCCTTTCTCTTCAACAAGACATACCACTCCTGCATGACTTCCGTATTCAGCCTCGTAGAAAAGTCGGGGGGCGGCGGGTGGTGTTTAACACAACCATTTGTTCCCTTAACTTTGAATTAGGAATTCAGACAAGTATTCTTTTTACTTGTATCTGTTTATTTTTGAAATGTTTGCACATTACTTACATGTTTGGAAATTAAGAAGAATTGTATGTGTTATGTTGTGTAGACATTTTGTTTTCTTATGCCATGGAATCAAAATTGATTCAATTGGGATTTCTTGCTGCTGATTAACACAAAACACTATCATGGCAAAGAAAAATAACATAACTAAAGCTTTTTCTTAATTAATTACAAATACAAAACAGATAATTCCATAAGGAAGTCACCCTCCTTGACTTAATACTTGGTAGAAGCACTTTTAGCTGTAATTACAGCTGTGAGTATTTGAGTAAATCTCTACCAGCTTTGCACATCTGGACACTGCAATTTTTGCCCATTATTCTTTACAAAATTGCTCAAGCTCCATCAGGTTGGATGGGGACAATTGGTGAACAGCAAAAGTCCCAGGTCTCTTGTAGACTGCAGCAGGTTTTCCTCCTCCATTTGTCTATATCTTGCTCCATCCATTTTGCCCTCTATTTTGACAAGTTTTCCAGTCCCTGAACCATGTTTCAAGGTGGGGATAGTCTTCTTGGGATGATGCACAGTGTTAGGCTTGCTCCAAACATAGCACTTCATGTTAATGCCAAAAAGTTCAATCTTGGTTTCATCAGACCATAGAATCTTCCTCCACTTGGTTTGAAAGTCTCCTACATGCCACCGGGCAATCTCAGTCAATGGCTTGAATGTTCTTTGATCTTCATGGTGAAGATCTTGTTTGGAAATGCATTAACCAACTGTGGGACCTCTCACAGACAGGTGTATTTAATTTGAAACCATTTGAAATTAAGAAAAAGCTTTAGAGTTGTTTTTTTTATTTTACATTATATGAGTATTCTGTGTTGCTCAGTGGCAAGAAATCCAGATCAGTTTTGATTCCAGGTTGTTGATGAGGAGAAACATGTTTGGGTTTAGCACTTGCATCATCAATGCTTTTACCTTTCACAAATGTCTGGAGCTTTGATAACATAAGAACATGAGAATATTTGTGTGTGTGTGTGTGCATGTGTGTGTGTGTGTGTGTGTTTGGGAGAATGGAGCTTTGATAATGTAAGAACATGAGAATGTGTGTGTGTGTGTTTGCTTGTGTGTGTGTGTGTGTGTGTGTGTGTGTGTGTGTGTGATTGGGAGAATGCTTTGTGTGTAAGAACATGTTTGGGAGAATGGAGTGTTTTGTTTGGGAGAATGGAGCTTTGATAACGTAAGAACATGAGAATATTTGTGTGTGTTTGTGTCTGGGAGAATGGAGCTTTGATAACATAAGAACATGAGAATATTTGTGTGTGTGTGTGTGTGTGTGTGTTTGTGTGTGGGAGAATTGAACTTTGATAACGTAAGAACATGAGAATATTTGTGTGTGGGAGAATGGAGCTTTGATAACGTAAGAACATGAGAATATTTGTGTGTGTGTGTGTGTTGTGTGTGGGAGAATTGAACTTTGATAACGTAAGAACATGAGAATATTTGTGTGTGGGAGAATGGAGCTTTGATAACGTAAGAACATGAGAATATTTGATGATGAGAATGGGCCGTTCATCCCTTCAGCTCATCGTTTGCCTGCTATTGCGCTCCCGTGAAGCAGAGAACAGAACTAGGGCATGAGTTTCTATTTCATAAGCAATAAAACATTCAGGCTTCATCAAAGCAGTGAGATGTGTGTGCGTGCGTGTGTGTGTTTGTGCATGGGTGCATGTTTGCGAGTGTGTGTGAGTGTGCGTGCATGCGTGTGTGTGTGTGTGTGTGTGTGTGTGTGTGTGTATGTGTGTGTGTGTGTGTGTGCGTGTGTGAGTGTGTGTATGTGCAGGAGGGAAGGGGTGCCTGTGATTGATCAGTATCCTGAATGCTCCAGATCTGTGTTTATTCTGCATATACAGGCAGCCTGATTAATCACAGTGCTCTGTACAGAGGGTTGAGGCCTCACGCGAGCAGGGGTCTTTAATTACACATTGTTCATAGACTGGATGAGCGTCTGGGGGTCGAGGGTAATGTTCTCCGTGACACAGATGGCGGTAAGTTATGGCTCCGCCTCCTCATGGGGTGCTCTCGCACTCACGGGAGAGAGGCTCAGTGAAATTATGCCAGGTTCTCTTTGCGTTGCCGTCAGTTTCGGGGAGACCGACGCACTTCTGGCCACTTGTGACCCTTCTGCTGTCGCAGCATCGCGGTTACATTGCAACATTGGTGGTAGTGGTGTTCGTGAAACGTCAGGTGTCGTTACGGGACTGTGCTTGTAACGGGAAGGTAGAGAAGCAGCACTGCTTTATCCTTGAGAAAGGGACTTACACTCAAACATTACATTCATATCGCTCAAGACACCTCGGATCATACAGATCAGCAGCGCATCAACGCAGCAACATCATTAGCGTCCACAACATTGGCCCTGTGTGTGAACACTGACACCAGCAATACAGGCCCTGCACTCAAGTCCCAGCAGATCTTTGGTCTGTAACACAGGGTTGATTTTGCTTTGTAAAAAGGCATTGGGAGCGAGTTCCCAGTTGGAATTGTTGAGATCCCTGATGATGAATTGAAATCCCTGTGGTGTACAAGTCTGCCCTTTACAGCGAATGGGGCGTAAATGATATCTTTCCCCAAGTCCAGAACAGATTATGACCATAAAACTCCTAAAAGCCATGAACAATTACGCCATCCATTAAGAAATGAGAATATTTTAGTGGCGATGTGGACATGGTAGGAGCTGACCCATTGCACTCAGCCGCTTATTTTTATATTCTGTGCGTCTCGCAAGTAGGGTAAATTTAAAATCTACATTTTTAGTCTGAGTTAAATTGGAGTTTAATGGAAAAATGCAGATTTGTGTAACGTCGGCCTCACACACTTCAGTTTTAATAAGCTGTTAAACTCTGTCCCCACCCCCATTGTTTTGCAGTCTGAAAGCTGAGGGGGCAGCTTTCAATGTTGGCTTTGTGTGAGTAGGTGTCTGTGGAGAGGACATTTTGGTCGTGCCGTTTGAAGGCCGAGCTGGGTGTGAAGTGGAGCCAGACCCCCAAGCGTCTGGAGAAGGGCCCGGAGCGAGCACCTCTGTTCTCCTCCTTCCGTCCGTCCGCCTCCCACACCTCTCACTGAAGTGGAAACGCGCACGCAGGATCCAGCCCCCGCCTTAGACATGCTCCTGTCTTATTTATACCGCCGCTACCCAGCATCGCAGACTGCAGTCTCCCAAACGTGGTGCCAGCTCGCCACCCAGTGGCAAGATGAAAGAACTGTGCAGAGCAAAAGAGGTGGTTGTGATGGCAGTGGAGGCGTGCAGAAATTGGAGTGTTCTAGGTTGGGGGGTACTGCCTCATTCCTCATGAATCGATTCAGGAGCAGCTGACCCAGCTCTGACCCTAATACAAATAATGTTGTGTGAGGTTAGGACACTGTGCCAGTGTCAGTGCTTGGTCTCCACGTGAAAGCTTTGGTGTGGTGAGGCTGACGTGGTCACTGATGCCCCCATCCCAGACTGTCAGCCTCCTCATGGTCTGATAAATATTGAGGGGGGTGCTGAAGTGAAATCAGTAAGAAACACGACGCTAAGCTGCACTGGAGCCTCGGCCAGGCAGCTGTCAGCTCTATGCTGCTCTCATTGCTCCGGCTGCTCCTCTTAACCCTGCTAAACAACTGGAACTAATCCTGCTTTACCGAGGACGAGGCTATCCGAGAAAGCCGAGGCCCTGGCCTTTCAGAGCCAGCTGTGTGGTGAGAGGATCTCGCACCCCAAATCCACAGCCATCGCCGCATGCTGGATATTTCCCTTTAATGAGACTGTGAAATAATCATGATAATAGCGATGATACTACTGTACACTACTACCACTGCTCATAATAATACTGCTACTATTAAAACTAGAGTACATATTACTATATACAGTGCCCCTTTAAAGTCTACACCCCATCTCAAAAATGTCACCTCTTGTTGCCTTACAGCCTGAAATTAAACATTAAATCAGACTTTTCCCATCTTTATTTACACATAAATAAACATTTAAAAAAAAAACATTCTCAAAATTCACATTCAATAAAAACTATAATAACTTGGATTTATAAGTCTACACCCTGCTTATCATACCAATTGTAAACTAGCTCAGGGGTAACCAGTCACCTTTAAGATCACACACCAAGCTAATTGGCCTCCGCCTGTGTTAAATTGTAGAGATTCTGATTACTTCAGAATAAAATCAGCTATTCCTAGAGGATTCCACTGCTGTGTAGTGCATTTCAGAGTAAATAATTCACCGTGAGCAACAAGGAGCTCTCAAAAGAACTCTGGGATAAAGTTGTGGAAAGGCACATATCAGGAAATGGGTATAGGAAAATGTCATGCCTTAAATATTCATCGGAACATGGTCAAGACCATAATTAAGAAGTGGAAGGTACATGGCACCTCCAGAACATTGCATAGATCAGGCCGTCTGTCCAAGCTGGATAACCGAGCAAGAAGGAGACTGATCAGAGAGGCCACCAAGAGGCCAATGGCAACTATGAAGGAGCTACAGGACTTTATGGCAAAGAGTGGTCAATGTGTGCATGTTTCAACAATACAGAAAGCTCTCCACAATTCTGGTCTGTATGGTAGGGTGGCAAGAAGGAAGCCGTTACTCAAAAAAGTCCACATTCAGCCCTGTTTGAGGTATACCAAAAAACACTGAAGATTCGGAAGCAATGCGGCAAAAAGTGTTGTGGTCAGATGAAACCAAGATAAAAAATGTTGGCCTAATATTGCAAAGTATTACGTTTGACAAAAACCCAATACAGCACATCACCCAAAGAACACCATTACTACTGTAAAGCATGGTGGTGGCAGCATTCTGTTATGGGGGTGTTTCTTGTCAGCAGGAACTGGGGCACTTGTCAGGATAGAAGGGAAAATGTATGGAGCAAAAATACAGAAAATCTTGAGGAAAACCTGCTGCCCTCTGCAACAAAGTTTTTGGGAAGGAGATTCATCTTTAAGCATGACAAGACCCAAAGTACACAGCTGAAGCAACAGTGGGGTGGCAAAAAACAAAAAGGTGAATGTCCTTGAGTGGCCTAGTCAGAGCCCTGACCTAAATCCTATTGAAAACCTGTGAAATGACTTGAAGAGTGCAATCCATCGACAGTCCCCATGCAATCTGACTGAGCTTGAACAGTTCTGGCAGGAAGAATGGGCCAACGTTGCCTAATCTAGGTGTGCAAAGCTGGTAGAGACATATCCAAACAAACTCATGGGTGTACTTCAAGCAAGGAGTGCTACTAACAAGTACTAATTTAGCAGGGTGTAGACTTATCAATCCAATATATTCTAGTTTTTTTTTAAATTCATGTTCAGGAATTTTGAGATTATTTTTTTCACAGGGTAAAATGTGTAAATAAATGTGTAACATGTCTGATTTAATGTTTTAATTTCAGGCTGTAAGGTAGGGGTGGGTGATATGAGCTAAAATTCATATCACGATATTTTCCACTGTCCAGATGATATCGATATGATATCGCGATATATGAGAAAAAAAATCTGAATCACATTTTAATAGCCCTTCTTAGTTAAATGACATTAGTTAAGGCAAAATATGCATTTTAACCCTATATAACCAGAAAGAGTTATAGCGAGTACCGGCAGCGAATGATGACTTGATTGATTGCTGAGTGGGAGTCTGGCTTGTCTTCGGGCGAGCTCCTGGACTAACTGTTTCACGCATTCGGGTACATTCCTCATATTCACGGACATGCATGGTTTTCAGGTGGGTAAACAGGTTGCTGGTGTTTCCACCTTTGGCTAAAACAACACGGCGACACAACTTGCATAGTATTGTTTGTTGGTCGAGGTCGGAGATTTTGAACCCAAACCAGTTCCAAACGACAGAGGAGCCCCCTTTCTTTTTAACCAATTCGTCATCATCCTGCTCTTGAGCAACATCACTTTCTGCGTGTTCGCTCATTTTCGATTCTTCACTTTTGCACTTGTAATAGGCTATAAATATTAGTACGTAGTCTGCCTGCTAACTGCAGCTGCCTGCACGCTTGTTTGTTGCTACATGCGCGCAACAAATGCATAAAACGTCCGCTCCAAAAAATAGGTCAACATATTAACATGCTTCTTTTTTTCGTAGGAACCTGGAGGTTAGATTAAAATAAAAAATAGATGTAGCTACTAACTACTATCACTCAATTGAAATTTTGAACAAAACAATATGAATGCCAAATTAGAATTTATGAATATATAACGGTATCCACGGTATAGCAAAATCCATATTGTGGCGCAGCATAATACCGGTAGTCACTTTCATACTGGTATAGCGCCCACTCCTACTGTAAGGCAACAAAAGTGAGATTTTTGAGACGGTGTGTAGACTTTAAAGGGGCATTGTAATTACTGCTGCTACAGGTACTGCTCCTACTACTACTATAACTACTACTAATAATAGGAATAATAATCATAGGATTAGGATGTGTTGAAGGTAATCGGTAACATATTTTGAGAGCTAGAATAGCTGCAGTGAAGGCAGGGTAGTCTAGTCTGGGAACAATGTGGTGCAGGGGGTGTGCACACAGCCAAATGCTTGTGTTTGTAAACACTGTCTCTCCTCCCCTCCTGTATTTTTGTAGCACAGAAATAAAGGACCTCAACACACCATCAACACACCATTTATACACCATTCGGCTCAGCATGCCGGCTATGTTTGCATTTTGTCTCCAGAGGAAATAAGATTAGGCCGGCATTAAGATGCATCCCTGTTTGTCATACTTATTTACAGTGGAGGAAGTGGTGTGTCTTTGAGGAACTGAACTCATAACCAGAAGGTTTTCAGTTCTTGTCCCTGGGGGGGCCACACACACTTCACCCTAATTTCTCGGGTAAACAGACCGCCGTATGGATGTAAATTTGGCTGAAAACCTTGTTTTAGTTAAGTTTTTTTCTTTCTCTTGACAGTATCACCAGAGTTTGCTCAGATTTGCAACACAGATTGGTTGTAGTCTGTAGATGTACCTTGTGTAAAAAGAATGTTGTCTTGGGTTCAAGGCCTTTCCCAAGCATGCCCGTTGTGCCTTTTTACAGCCAACTTGGACCAGTCTCCCACTGCCTTTCTTCGCCTTTATTAGCCATAGTGTGGAAATGTGTATGGAATGCTTTTCATCACTCTGGGTGTTTTTCTGTAGCTTTAAGTCTAAAAGCATTTGTCACCATGCTCTCGCTCATTTCATATCTGCTGATGGCCTTGCCATTTCCTTCAAGATTCACAGTTACACTATAATCTAGCATGATGCAGTATATATATTATATTATATTTGAATACACTGTATGGCTGCATTATAAGCTTTAAAGTAGTTGTGGAATAAACTTTGTAACCCTGTGTTTGCTGTATTCCATCTATATTCTTTTATCCTTTTGCGATATTTCCACTTCCGTATTTTTGTGTGGCTTGAATTTTGTGAGAGGTGACATTTCTGAATGACTTTTAATGGGCGTAATGAATCAGGGTTGTTTGCCCGCTGCCAATAGACAGTCGTCATATTTAGAGGCGTATGGAAATAAAGAGAGGCCTGACAGAGGCACCTCTGTCTACTGCTCTAACTCACAGGCTAAGGGTCCAGAGGCATCCGGGCTCACCCCACCTCCTTTCCCCATATTTAAGGGCCGAATCCAAGGGAGGTTCATGACTGCACAGATAGATTGTTCGCACGCTGTCGTGGCAACCGCCCCTCCTGCCCTGTTCTGTGGTATTCTGTGTGCCACGACGTCCTTGACTCACGAAATGTGACCTATTGAGCAACGTTTTGCCCATCTCTGTTCTGACCTTAGAAGGGCAGCTTTCCTCTGTCTCTGGTCAGAGGGACTTTGGATGATTCAGAAGTTTCTACAGTGTGGTGCAGCGTGGAGCCTTCTGTGCAGAAAGGCACATATTTTAAGCCTCTGAGATCCACAGTGCTAACAAACAGCACAGTGTCGCATACCAAATGAAGACTGCGCACAACACCAGTGCATCTCCTATACTTCGCACTCTAAGCCAGGGGTCGCCAGCCTTGGTTCTGGAGAGACATTGGGTCACCATGCTGCTTTCTATTTTTAGCAACCGATTTAGATCCAAGAAACCAGTTGAGATCAACTAAATGTTAAGTAACAACAAAAAGTAAGACACAAAGGTCCCTGTGGCTCTCCAGGACCAGGGCTGGGGTATTCGCACACAAACCCGACTACCTCCTCTTATCCCAGGCTGCTTTGCTGGTCTCTCTCTCTATTTGGCCTGTTGAGGGGGGTGACGTTGGCACGCTCTTGAAATATTTAGGCACGTTGGCAAAGGTCAGCGACAGGGTGCAGGGCTTCCGCTGGCCCTGCCCCCTCGCCAGCAGGGAAGCCGCTGGCCCCACCCCCTCGCCAGCAGCGACACTTGCTGGCCAATCCGGGCTGCGTCTCATCCTGTCTCTCATTTCACTTCGTGTGACAGAGCCTCGGGTGGGAGTCGAAACCCCTTTTATCCAGACGTGTGGCGCTCTTACGATGGCAGTTACAGGGGAAGTGACATCACAGCGTCCCAGTGACATTGTGAGTGGTTGTCAGGCGGGCTTCTCATACGCAGGACCGGTGCAGCTGGGAGGGAGACGGCACCGCAGATGTGCTAATGAATTAATGAAGCAGACGTTGAGCTCAGTGAGTTCACTAAACCCCCAGGTGTGAGGAGGAGAACATCCATCAGGACAGCAATCACGTAGTCAGAGGCTTCCAGCACGTGTGAAGATGGAGGAGTTATTGTGAGTCACGCTACTCTCTCAGGGTGACTCCAGGTAAACGCACATGCAGTGGCCAGTGTGGGCAGACTCCTCCAGCAAGGATCCCAGATAACTTTTAAGGACCAGCTATCACGTGAGGAGAGATTCAAAAACTCCCCCCTTATCAGCTGCTTGTAAAACAGAGGGCAGGTGAAAGGTTAGGGCAGTTTCACTTACTCGTGAGTGATTGACATCCCGCTGCTCTCTGTTTTTTAGGCCCTCATTTTAAGGAAATTAGAGTTGAACTAGAGTTGAAAGCTGCAGAGCAGAATTCTATTGATGTAACATTTTCTAACTTTTCAACACTGATCTGTTGGCTCGCCTTTCAATTGCAGTTTAAGTTCTCTGGAGAACGCACTGATGTGTGTGTTTGTGAGTGAGTGTGTGTGTGTGTGTGTGTGTGTGTGAGTATGCATGTCTGTGAGTGCGTGTCTGAGTATACCTGTCTGTGACTGTGTGTGTGTGTGTGTGTGTGAGTGTACGTGTGTATGTATGTGTGTGTCTGTGAGTATGCGTGTCTGTAAGTGTGTGTCTGTGTGCCTGTGAGTGTGTGAGTATGCGTGTGTGTGCGTTTGTGTGAGTATGTGTGTGTGTGTGAGTATGCATGTCTGTGTGTCTGTGAGTATGCATATGCATGTCCGTCGGTGTGAGTGTGTGCGCGCACGCGTGTGTGTCTGTGTGTGTGTGAGTATGCGTGTGTGTGCATTTGTGTGAGTATGTGTGTGTGTGTGTGTGTGAGAGAGAGAGAGAAAATGATTAAATTAATCCTAATGGTCCATATTTCTCCTGGATTACTGCTTTGTGCTCCAGGGTGTGGGTGTGTATGTGTATGAGATGTTTTGTAATGTCAGTAATGCCCCCCTCTTCCTGTCTGAGGTAGGGAGTCATCTCATATTGGGATCACAGGACAGCGCGTAGGTGCCCGGAGTGTCTTTGGTCTCTCGGAGGCCAGAGCGTGGGGATCAGGCTCAACGGACAGCGATCTCCGCTCTCAAGTTACCATGGCATTAGCTGCGACAAGCTGCTCATGGACAGTCACAGGATTAAAATGCGCTTCTGAGCAAACACATACAACTTCCTTCCTCCGAGAGCTATATTTACCAATGGAAGAGCTACTGATACCCCTCTATATATAGAGAAAGAGAGTGTATTTTCTGCCTCTGTGCTGGACTGTATTTGTGTGCAGCGATCCTCTTCCACAGACAGTCTCATCAGAAACAGTGTGCAGAGCACCCTCCCCTCTCTCTGGTTCTCATCGCTCGGTTTGTGTGTGGCAACCCAATCACCTTCTCTAAAAGCATGCCCATACCACCACCACCCCCCCCCCCTCCCATAGCAGCAAATGCATTCAAGAACAGCCATCCCAACAGATCTACCCCAGTGCCCTGGGAGGGGGCAGGCGTTTCAGTGCCGCACTGAAATAATAAGCAGTAGCATGGATGTTGTCAAATTGATAGGACGTTGCAATGTTGCATAGCAACAGAGGTTGTCAGTGCGATTGGGCGGTGGGTGGAGATGGTGGAGACAGCCGAGTGGTGCGGCGGGGAGCTGGGAAGAGAGGCTGTGGTGCACATGAAAGATGTACATTATTTATTTATTCATCCATTCACTCCATCATGTGCTGCCTCCAGCCCTGCTTCAATCCGTGTGAGAGGCAGGGTGACGGATATACACCCCCACCCCATCACTGGGAAAATGTGTCGATTATTGGGCCATTTCTTCATTGGTGATTCATTGTTGAGTCTACTGCAAGGGATTACCCTCCAAAGGCAGTCCCAGCTAACAACTTTTGGTTCCCAGTACATGTCGGTAAAGTTAGGGTGCTCCCAACACATTAATTAGTGTGGTTAGTCCTATTAGTCTGGATGTCCCTTGGACATTATATGCCTGGTAAGTTTTTCTGTGACTTTGACAGGATGTGTTTGGAACAATAAATGCATTTATACTTATGATGAGAGAACATTCTCATCATAAGGTTATCTCACAACCAAATGGGAATATAACTGGAATGTTCTCCGACTTTCGTGAAATGTTGTGATATTAGCTGGGGCTTTGCCTCAGTGGAGTAGAGGAACACAGAGATGCTCCCGCCCCTCTCCCAACACAACATCACGCCCCGCTGTGCTTAACTTTGTGTGCTGTGGACAGACACAACTAGCTTCAAATGGTGGTTTGATCCTGTTTTATATTTTGTTTAACTCCCCTCTGGTGACATAATATAAATGAGTCTTGTATGTGAGGATTTTTTTATGTGAGGGCTGGCCTCACAGAGAGACAGAGCGAGCAACTGGCCTCTGTTGAGTGTCTTCATGGCAAATAACTTTTCAGAAAATCTTTCATTTTGCACTTGTGTTTGGATTGCAGTTTCTATCTGTTTTTGTCTGTTCTATGCTTACTTTTGAGGGCTTTTTTTTTTTCATCGGTCATAATTTAGTAAGCAAATGCGTAATCATGAGTTGAGTTATGATGGCCTATGTGTGGTGATCTGTCAAAAAATGCTTTCTTAATTTTATGTTTGGAACAACAATGTTACATGAATTTTTTTTTCATGAAATTATGAATATCTTGGTAATCCTGTAATTATTTTAAATTAATTAAGCTTAATGCTTCAGAGCACACTGTGTTTTGCAGCAGCTCCATGTATCCATGAGAGAGGAGTGAAAACTTTGTTTGAACAGGTGAAAAATGCCTTTGTCTGAGGCCCAGCTGTTCTTAATTGGTGTAAGAACATAAGAACATAAGAATACATAATGACGAGAACGGGCCGTTCGGCCCATCTAGGCTTGTCATGTCCTAATCAAAAGAGTATCTAGTAGGAGTGGGCGCTATACCGGTATGAAAGTGACTACCGGTATTATGGTGCGTCACAATATGGATTTTGCTATACCGTGGATACCGTTATATATTCATAAATTCTAAGTTGGCATTCATATTGTTTTGTTCAAAATTTCAATTGAGTGATAGTAGTTAGTAGCTACATCTATTTTTTATTTTAATCTAACCTCCAGGTTCCTACGAAAAAAAGAAGCATGTTAATATGTTGACCTATTTTTTGGAGCGGACGTTTTATGCATTTGTTGCGCGCATGTAGCAACAAACAAGCATGCAGGCAGCTGCAGTTAGCAGGCAGACTACGTACTAATATTTATAGCCTATTACAAATGCAAAAGTGAAGAATCGAAAATGAGCGAACACGCAGAAAGTGACGTTGCTCAAGAGCAGGATGATGACGAATTGGTTAAAAAGAAAGGGGGCTCCTCTGTCGTTTGGAACTGGTTTGGGTTCAAAATCTCCGACCTCGACCAACAAACAATATTATGCAAGCTGTGTCGCCGTGTTGTTTTATCCAAAGGTGGAAACACCAGCAACCTGTTTACCCACCTGAAAACCATGCATGTCCGTGAATATGAGGAATGTACCCGAATGCGTGAAACAGTTAGCCCAGGAGCTCGCCCGAAGACAAGCCAGACTCCCACTCAGCAATCAATCAAGTCATCATTCGCTGCCGGTACTCGCTATAACTCTTTCTGGTTATATAAGGTTAAAATACATATTTTGCCTTAACTAATGTCATTTAACTAAGAAGGGCTATTAAAATGTGATTTTTTTTCCTCATATATCGTGATATCATATCGATATCGTCTGGACAGTGGAAAATATCGTGATATGAATTTTAGCTCATATCGCCCACCCCTAGTATCTAGTACTATATCTAGGCTGGACTTGAATAGCCCAAGTGTTTCTGCCTCTATTACCCGACCTGGCAAGCTGTTCCAGGCATTGACATCTCTCTGTGTAAAGAAAAACTTCCTAATATCTGTGCGGAATCTGCCTTTAAATAATTTCCACCTGTGGCCTCTTGTTCTGCTGACCCCACTTATCTTAACAAATCTTTGGTATTTCACTTTGTTAATCCCTTTTAGGAATTTAAAAACCTCAATCAAATCCCCCCCTAAGTCTAAGCTAAGCTAAGCTTAAATAGATTGAGTGCCTTAAGTCTATCATCATAACTTTTACCTTTCATACCAGGTACCAGTTTAGTTGCCCTTCTTTGGACTTTTTCAAGAGCTTCTATATCTTTCTTGTAGTGTGGTGCCCAGAAGTGCACACAGTATTCTAAGTGAGGTCTGACAAAGGCATTATATAACATTAATATAACTTCCTCTGATTTATACTCAGTACTTTTTGCTATGTATCCCAGCATCCTGTTGGCTTTTTTCACTGCTGTAGCACACTGCTTTGATGCAGATAGGCTTTGATCAACTACAATTCCTAAGTATTTTTCAAATTGAACACCTAATAACTCCTCCCATAAAATACTCCTGTCTAATGTTTTTATTTCCCACATGCATAATTTTACATTTAGCAATATTGAATGTCATCTGCCATGTATCTGCCCATTTTTGGATTTTGTTTAAATCATCTTTACTTTAGTGAATTCCAAACTGTTTGCCAAACCCCCAAGTTTAGTATCATCTGCAAATTTAACATTTTGCTACTAACGTCCGTATCAAGATCATTTATGTAAATAAGGAAAAGCAGAGGTCCCAGCACCGATCCCTGCGGGACACCACTGCCCACAGCACCGAGGTCAGATACGGCCCCACCTACTGTTACTCTTTGTATTCGCCCTTGCAGCCAATTATGAACCCACTCTGAATTCCTTCATTTTTAGCAACGAGCCTCTCCTGTGGTACCTTGTCAAATGCTTTCTGAAAGTCCAAATATATAATATCATAAGCCTGGTTCAGGTCAACACACTTTGTAGCCTCTTCGAAAAAGTCCAAGAGGTTTGTTAGGTATGACCTCCCTTTGAGAAAACCATGTTGGCTCTCCCTTAAAATACTATTATTTTTCAAGAATGATTCCAACTTATCCCTAGTAATACATTCCAGCATTTTACATGCGATGCAAGTTAAACTGACAGGCCTATAGTTCCCCCCTTATATATTGGAATTATCACCCTCCTTCCAGTCATCTGGTATTTCTCCAGTGATTATGGATTGAATGAAAATATCTTCTTATATATTAAGAATTATACTACCCTCCTTCCAGTCATCTGGTATTTCTCCAGTGATTATGGATTGAATGAAAATATCTGTCAATGGTTTACATATAATTTCCCCAAGTTCTTTGAGTACTCTGGGATATATGCCATCCAGGCCTGCTGCCTTATTTGTCTTAAGTTTTTGTAGTTTTTGTAGTACTTCTACATGCCTTATTTCAAAGTCCTCCAAAACATTCTGTACCTTGTCTATAAATTTAGGCATATTTATAACCTCTTCTCTAGTAAAGCTCTTAACAAAGTAACTGTTTAGTGTGTTAGCAATATCCTTATTATTATAAACCAAAGTTCCTTCCTTATTCTTAATGCACTTAACCTCCTCCTTAACTTTCTTTTTTCTACTACAATATTGAAAAAACTCTTAGGATTACTTTTTGCATCTTGGGAAATTTTTATTTCAAACCGTCTTTTAGCTGATCTTATTTCCTTTTTAGCCTTAGTCCGCATATCACAATAATCTAACTTGTTTCTCTCTGAGTTATCCTTTTTATATACTCTGTACAGTCACTTATTTTGCCTCAAAATCTCCCGTAAAGATTTAGTCATCCACTGCAGAGACTGTTTTTTCATCCTATTTTTCCTTACTTTTGGGATGAATTTACACTGTACATCTACAATAACCCTTTTAAATATGATCAATTTTTCATTCACAGTTTTACCCAATTTATATTACTTAAATTATCTCTCATTTTATTAAAGTCAGCTCGTCTAAAATAAAAAATTCTAGAGTTACATGTACATAGTCTGACTGATTATTAGTACGGAGTCCTTCAATGGTTCAAAATATATACCAGCGCTCTCTTTGGTATATTTATCTGAATATTTCCAATTTGATCGAGCCGTCGAGCACGTGAGCACTGTCAGAAGGCATTAGGTTGTCTTCCCCTCGTTACCATGGCAGCGCTTCTGTTTTCACCTTCAAAGGGACCGCCCTCACCGGACAACATCTGGGTTCCCGCGGGGGTCCGTCGGACTGGATGTAACCCTCATATCCGTTACCATCTCCTTATTAAGGTTAATATTTTCCTTGCCCCCAGTGCCCCGCACTGCCCCCTGCCTTTACACCGCGGTAACACCCTCTGGCAGTCACAGCAAACAGAGAGGGGGCCACTCTCTCTCCTGTCTTTGTGTTCCCAGGCACACATGCACACACCAGATCAAACACTGTCTGATCAAACGCTAGGCAAATGGAGTGTCTGGAGGATGGCTTGATGTTTTGTGACCCACTCTCATCTTTTGTCTTTTCCTCCTGCTCTTGATTCACATCCCTTTGTATGCATTGTGGTGTCCCTTGGAGTTGGGCAACACGTATGGACCTTGCAGAGGGCGTAGGCAGGTTAAATAACCCGGAGGAGGCGAAACAATCATTTATAAACTCAAATATTGACAAATACACAAAACAAAGGGCGGGGTATTCGGGGAATCCAAAACACATAAAGCCCACATATCCTACTTGTTGTCGTTATCCGTTATCCAAAGGGGGTCCTCGGACAATCCAGATCAAACACAATAAACAATCCAAAAATCTATTGTGCTTTGACAACAAAACTAGAGCCGTTTATTAAAAATGAATTGTGGCCTCCCGTGTGGTCTAGTGGTTTCAACGTCCGACGCTGGCTATGGCGACCGGGGTTCGATTCCCCGTTGTGCCAGAGTCGGCTCTGGCCACGAGGGCCACTGGGGCGGCAATTGGCTGTCCCAAGGGAGGGGGGGAGGGAAGCCGACACAGTTCGCTGCGCACAGGAGTGGTTCTGGGGTGCCGGAATTACAGTCGACAGCACGACGAGTGCTGTCTCGGAGGAGGCAGCGCTTCGCCATTGTCACTGCCGGTCACAGGGCTACGGCAGCGAACTACAAGGTAGGGGATTTAACTCAGCACAGCGGAAGTAATTGGGTACCAAATTGGGAGAAAAACTGGGTAAAATCTGAAAAATAAATGAATAATTTTTTAAAATGTATTATTAAAAATAAAAATGAATTGTGACTGGTCAGATCTCCACCAGCATGTTCCTGTGCCCTTCGGTCACAAGACTAAACCTCTCTCTCACTCTCCCCCCTCTCTCTCTTTCTCTGTCTGTCTCTCTCTCCTCTCTCTCTCTCTCTCTCTTTCTCTCTCTCTCTCCCCCCCCCCCCTCTCGCTCTTTCTCTCCCCTCCTCTTTCTCTCTCTATCCCCCCCCCCCCCCTCTCTCTTTCTCTCTCTCTCCCCCTCTCTCTCTTTCTCTCTCTCTCCCCCTCCCCCTCTCTCTCTCTCTCTCTCTCTCTCTCTCAATTGAGATTGTCTTTTTTGCATCAGAGTTCTTGGAGGTGAAAATGGATAAATATATGCAAAAAAAGCCTGTTATTAATATTTCATCTTTCTGCATTTGAGAAAGCTATAATTTATAGCACAATATGTATCCTAGTATCCCAACTGACAGATGATATTTCACTTTCAGTATGTCAGTTGAAAATGTAAAATGTGTTCCTGAGTATTAGACAGTGTGCTTTTGGTCAGGTCTTTTCCGGTCAGGTGTGTTGGGGCTAAATTTTCAAGGGACTGTTCTTTCAGCCGTGTCATTTCATGTCCTTGGTGCCTGTGGACATCCCAGGCCAGCCTTTGCTGATTTGAACATTTTTAATCACTTTTTTTTAAATCACTATTATTACTTTTTTTCTCCTCAGTTCTTGTATCTAAGCACACACCTCTAATTATCTAGTAATTAAGAAACTTAATTAAGGGGCTCTAGTTTGGAGGGGGTGATAGCGAAAACGCACCCGGACGGTAGTGTAATTACTAGTCTTAATTTTAAATATAATAATATACTTTATTGTATTTGGAATTTGTCTTTTCACATATCTCTCCTAGATACATACACACATAGACCCCTATGCATATGTATTCCATCAGAGAGGTCCGAGCGCAGGGTCAGCCATAGTAAGGCGCCCCTGGAGCAGTTTAGGGGTTCAGTGCCTTGCTCAAGGGCACTTCGGCAGTGCCCCAGGAAGTGAACTAGCCTCCCTCCGGTTTCCAGTTCATAGTTTTTTCGTTGGCCTTCCTGGGATTCGAACCAGCAGCCCTAATAAAAGAAATACTGAAAACTATTGCACACAAATATTAATTACCCCAAAATATTCAAAGAAAAGGTTCTGCGTCATTATGCTTGAGCTACTAGCTAGCATTAACTTTAGTATAGGAATTGATGCACTACCTAGCATGATTATTTACTAGACTACATCAAAACGTAACATCATGTTCATGATGAGGTGACATAACACATACCTTTATCTTTGGCCCGTTTCTCCTCTTCTCCTTTTCTCTTTTTTCTAAACTGAAATCCTGAAGGCTTTGATCTTTTCATTTTGGCAACGTACCTCGATGTGTGTGTGACACGATTGTTTGTGTGACTAAACGATTGCCCATCAATGCAAGGTCAAGAGACTAAACCATTTCACCTTGGTGGTGTACAGACTCATTTTCATTTATCATTATATTTTAAACCAGGCAAAATTGCAGCTGTATATCAGTAGCTATTGAGATATTATTTTCATTTGCTTATGTGTGTTACATGAGCAGGGGTGCATTTGTTTGCAATGCTATTTTGTGATTTCATTGATTGACTTGTACTGTACAGTGTGAGTTTGAGAGGCCCTATTGACCTCCACCCCTCCCCCACTTCGGGCTTCTAGCAGGTGAGGACTAGGAGACTTCATAGGCTGACAGACAGCAGAAGCAGTGGGGTGAAAAAGTCACATCAAGCCTGCTAGCATAGCGCTGATGTTGTAGGTTATTCCCCACACCTGAATAGTCTTTCCCACTTTCCCTGCGTACATTTAAGTAGGAGGTAACTGATGTTAACTCAAGCTATTTATTAAATTAGCCAACGTTACATAAAACTGTAGTGCTACCCCCCTACCGGCGAATGAAGACTTGAAAGTGTTGTGATTCTCGTTCAGAGAGACACGTCTCATTCGTTCGTTCAGTGGAGTGGAATAGCCGTTCTTTGGCGTGATAGATTCACTTGGCCCATGAGTGCTAAACCATTGCAATGCATCATTCTGATAACAAACACAACTAGATAATGTACCCGATTAGGAGAACTCAAGAGTTGTTATTCTCGAGCCCCAAAAGAGTTGTGATTATTTTTGATTTTGTTCAGTAGCCTAGGGTAATGCTCATTCGTTCACTCATAAAACACGAGTTGTAGACAGTCAGCAGCTAATGGGTTTACTTTTGGTTTTACAATGGTATGTTCTGCAACATCGCGTCATTTAAATGCTTTTGCACAATGTGATAAATTATTGTAAGGGTGAGCAGCTAAGTTAACCACAGCAATGCTAGCAACCCTCCATTTAGTTTGTGTGTAGCATGCTAGGTGGCTACATATTTGTATCATCTGTACTACACACTTTATTTGAAATAAAGAAGTACTACTGAAATGGAACAGCAAAATCTCTCCACTCTTGATTCCGTGGCATCCACCGCTACATTATCATGTTTAATAACATTTGTTTGTTTGTTTGTGTTGAGAGTGTGCCCCGTGTGATTCTGTGCTTGTGCTTTGTACTTCCCATGTGCTACACGCTTTATTGTAATAAAGAAGTAGTACTGAAATGGAAAAGCAAAGTCACATGACTCTTGATTCCGTGGCGTCCACTGCTACAATATGGTGAGCTGTGTGCGTGGGCCCATTGCCGGCGTGCCGCCCTAGGCGACTGCCTATGTCACCTATGCCAGGATCCGCCACTGCTCATGTCTTCATAAATTGAACATGGCGGTTGCTCTTCATCAGACATGATGAAACCCTCACCACACCCACAGGTAATTTATTCCTCTTAAACCAACCTCTTTTACAACTGCTCTACCATCTCTTGTTCCGAACTCCTGGAATAGACAATGGGCAGGCCTACGGCAGCAAACTACGAGGTAGGGGATTGAACTAAGCACAGTGGAAGTAATTGGGTACCAAATTGGGAGAAAAACCGGGTAAAATCCGAAAAATAAATGTTTTTTTTTTTTATTTTTTATTATTAAAAATAAAAATGAATTGTGACTGGTCAGATCTCCACCAGCATGTTCTGTCCCTGTGCCCTTTGGTCACAAGACTAAACCTCTCTCTCTCACTCTCCCCCCTCCCCTCTTTCTCTCTCTATCCCCCCCCCCCCCTCTCTCTTTCTCTCCCCCCCTCCCCTCTCTCTTTCTCTCTCTCTCTCCCCCTCCCCTCTCTCTCTCTTTCTCTCTCTCTCTCCCCTGCCCTCCCCCCTCTCTCTCTTTTTCTCTTCCCCCTCCCTCTGTCTATCTCTCTCTCTCACTCTCACTCCCCCCCTCTGTCTGTCTCTCTCCTCTCTCTCTCTCTCTCTCTCTCTGTCCCCCCCCCAGGGTCGCCGAGGGAAACCAGGTCAGGCAGGGCCCGCCGGCCCACCGGTGAGTGTGCTGCTGTTCTTCGTTGTTTCTATGGTGCTGCATTTTACGGTGCATTTGAACACACCCCAGGACAATATAATACAACTACAAATATATCTTAAAGCTTAAATTTATTCTACAGCAAATTTGAACTCCTGCACTGCAGATTAGAGCAACCTTGAGCTTCCCCAGTACAGAGTGCAGCAACTTTTAGACTCTTGCAATGCAGCATATAGTGGCTTTAAACTCCCACACTGCACTACATTCGATTTGAAGAGCCAGTCTTTTGCATACAGTTTTAAACATCTCAGTTTACATATAATATTCTACACTTTGGTGTAGACCCTATTTTCAGACCCTATACCCCTTCTCAATGTTCTATATGATAAAAAAGTGAATTGATTAGCCATCAGAAAGAGCACAGGTAGTTATATATATTAATTCAGCAGACACGCTCACCGTACTATGTATTGAGACTAATGCGATAACAAGGCTTTTCTGATGTTCAGAATGAGGGACCTTGGAGGTATTGATCTCCAAGCACCTGTCTCCCAAAACCAGAAACTTGCATCATCTTTCAAAATTGGATGCTAATGAATGGTTGACGATCAAATAATTCTTTATTTAAAAAATATGGTATATATAAATATGAATATGAAGAAACAAAGTCATTTTAAGGGTAAACATAAAATAAATACCTTTCAAATTAAGAAAAATTTTACTTTTCTTGAAATGATCCCTTTATTTAAATTGTGTGGATCATCAATCTGGGGTGTTCAGAGACTAAACAGACAGAATAGACTGAGCCCACAGGGAACTCACAAGATTATTCACTTTGTCCTACAGACATGTTTCAAGACAGGTTGTTTAGGAATTAATTCTGCTCCTCCAGCTGGATAACGATTCATCTCAGAATTCAGATGAATTGGATTGCTGGGTGATTAGCAAGAAAAGATCCAGTGCTAATTGAGTGCAGAGCCACCTGGGTGCATTAGTGGGGTATCGATGCTGGCTCTACCAAATGGAGGAACCCCAAGGGCCCATTTGACTGTGTGAAATATTGCCCCTCCTCCAGCCGTCACTGTGACACAGGGTACGCTCACACAACAAACACGCCTCTGGACACTGTCCTGTCCCATGAGACCGCACCGTATGGACAGGGAACGACATAGTGTTGCTTCCGATTCTAAAAAATGTGCGCATTTCGTAAAAGTGTAAGAATTAAGGGAGCTCACTTCATCTGAAGTGAAAATATATAATATGTTTTTGAATAAATGCGCATCTAATCTTGAATCAGAATTTGGTATTTGCACAGGCAGGCAGTGATATGAGGAGCATCTGCTGTCATCTTCCCACAACTCTCTTATGAAGCTGTGGGTGAAAGAGAGAAGTGTGGGATGGTAACTTTGAATTTGAATGTGCCATGGAGGCTGTCTCTGGGAGAGGAATGTCCTAAAGCTGTCTGACCTGGTACGGATTATCTCAATTATATGAGGACTGCACACCCTATGTAATGAAGTGCAAATCATAAGAAAAAATGTTAAATGTGAAATGTGAGTCTGCAGCCTGGTTCAGCTCTACAGTGGGAAAGGGCTATAATGAGCCAGCCTGGTTCAGCTCTACAGTGGGAAAGGGCTATAATGAGCCAGCCTGGTTCAGCTCTACAGTGGGAAAAGGCTATAATGGGCCAGCCTGGTTCAGCTATACAATGGGAAATGGCTATAATGAGCCAGTCTGGTTCAGCTCTAGAGTGGGAAAGGGCATAAACCTATATTAATCACTAGCTCACATTAAATCTCATCACACAATTAAGTGATATGCAATCAGGGACTGTTGAAATATCATTCATCTCACTGCTGTCAGTGGGGATAATATACTGTGCACTCACTGCCATGCTCAACACTGTATGGGTTTGCTATAAGTTAATACATTTGGTGTGCCTCTGGCCCTGCTGTGTGAATTTCGCCTGTTGAATCACAATGTGACCGACGCCCTGGGACTGACCGTGTGTGTGTCTCCTCTCTCACACACACAGGGAAAGCAGGCATTCTCGGAAGGAGCAGAGATCAAGGTAAGAGATCCCCAAGAAGAAAGACGCCATAACGTGACCTTCTGCACGGTTTATTTGAAAATGAACTACCTATCATCTGAAGCATAAACCGTCCCCAGTGGTCCTGTGTGGGATTTTCCTTTTTTTGCCAATATGTATGAGTCCCTCGCTCCCTGTCTCACGCGTGTGCCTGTGCTGCCGCATCCTTGTGTGTGAACTGAACAGCTGGGAAGCTATAATGACCTGCCGTCCTGCCCTGAGAGTATTTGTGAGGGGCCCTTGCTGTCTGTCCCGTCCAGTGTCTCGACGGGGCACGCGGAAACTCCTGGGGAAATGGGGCGTGGCAACTCGAGACGGGCTCTCGTTCCTCCCGAACTGCTTCATTACGAACTGCTCCACGCCACACGTCTCGCCGCTGTGACCCTCACAGATGTCCTGAACGGATCGCCGAGTCTTGGCGAAGCGTTGCCGCGTTGGCAGGTTTTTTCTCAGTGACGGACACCCTCGTTCCGCTCGGCTCCTGATCACGCGCCGAGAGAGGGGAGAGGGGGCATTCCCCGCAGCGTCTGCTGGCCCTGAATCACGGCCGAAACTGACAGATGGTAATAGTGTACGGCTTGTTCCCTAAAGGTCTGCCGTCACTCTTGCCCAGCTCACAGGCCTCATAGATCTCCCCTCTGCCCTCTGAAATAGGGTCACCATTCCCTCCCCTCCCCACACGAAACTACTCCCCCACCCCCACCCCCAAAGTCAAATTAATATGCACAGTCACACCCCCCGGCCCACATCCATTCCCAGATTCGCTGGTCATCGCCCCTGGACCACAGCTCTGGCGTCCACGCACAGTCGGGCCACTGAGGATTTGAGCCCATTGTCTGCTGGACATCCCCAGACTGCAGCCAGCGCTGTGATGTATTGGGGCAGCAGCCTGTGTCATTGGTCATGGCCAAGGTATCCCAGGTATACCTGCAAGGACAAGCAGTCCTGGGCCTCAGCGGATGACATCATTGGTTAAGGATAGCTGGGAGGCGGAGCCTGTTTCTGCCCTATTGGAAATGGCTCTTTGTTTCTTTAGATCCATCAAAACCTTACAAGATATCAGGATCAAAGGGTAATGAAAAACAGTGAAAGAGAAATGCAATAAAGGGGAAGAGAGAGATTGAGATGGGGTGAAAGTGAAATTCTGTGTAAATTCTCTAGCAGTGACAACTCTCTCTAGCAGATTCTCTGAGCAGCATGTCATGCTGTTGTTGTCAGTTTTTCTTAAATATAGGTAATTATTTTCTAAATGTACAGAGTGACTGTGGATCCGGATGCATAATTGACCACAGCACTGAAAAAGTCACCTGACATTTAAATAGAGTCAAGCTTTCACACAGTTAAACAATTCAGAGAGCTGTAATTAAAAATGAGAACACGTAATGGTTTCCGAAGTGCATTTCAACAAAAGTCAACCGTTTTTAGCTTTGCTCATTTCTGTTTTGAATCTCCTGTACACTGAAGGAAAAATGAAATATTATTTTGAATATTTATATAGTTAAATATTGAAAGTCACAAAGTGGTGCAGGTGCTTCATTTATCTTCAGTGAATGACACAGTATGATCCATTACCGTTTCATAACACAACTTCATAACATTGGAAGGTCTCAGCCGTGACGTTGTGACTTGACGTTCCCATTTGGGTTGACCGTTGCCTCGCTGACAGGATATTTCCCCAAACACTGTTTCAGTTGTGACCGGACACCTACATTTAAAAAAAAACATTTTGTGTGCTCGTGTAAGAGCGGGGTGCTTGGCAAGGTCATTAAAGTGTTGCGGATTGCTCCTTTTTCACACCTTTGGATCTGATGATCACCTCTAGCAGTTACAGCGCGGGCCTTTGTGGAGGATGTCTCAGGGTTCCTCTTCCACTCCGGCCTCTATTCTCCTGCTTCAGCTTGGCACACCCTTGACTGATCCCAGATCAGTTCTAGGGTAATACTGACTGAGCAGAATGTTTGAACGTTTATGCACAAATAACGAGTTTGACATGATGTCAGACTTCTGCATCGCCTCCACATTGAGAGCAGAAACTGGGAATGCCTGTGTTCTGTAGAGCAGAGGCAAGAGGCTAAATTCAGACACTGCAATTACAGTCTGTTGCCTCTCAGTGTGCCCATGTTCCTGTGAAGGTGGGCTCAGAACATCTGCGTGAGAGACTGTGGTGTCCTCATAGGCAGCCCCCCCCCCCGACTGCGAACATTTCAAACGTAAAAAAAGAAAGTCTTTCGCAGCACTCGGCACAGGGGGAGACTGAGAGATAAAGAATTTCCACAGCAAACATCTACCTTGTCTCCCACTGCCAGCTCTAAAGCAGGCGCAAAGAGAGAGGCAGGGCAGGCTGGGGGAGAGAGAGCTGGAGATATCACTCAGAGTAAACAAGCTGTCCTCTTCCCATAGTGAGGCCCAGCTGATTGGAAATTAAACTGATGTGTGACTAAGAGGAAAATGAACACTTCCTTAAATGCATTTAACGTAAGGACAAAACCCAACGAGGGTTCTTTCCTCTCCTTCCACAGCATGGCACAACACGCATCTCTTAACTCCTGTTCTCTGGTTCCTGCCTTCAAAGATTTCCACTTCACTGCAGGCCTTTAACCCGCTCACTGTTCTCCCAATGAGTGTTTCACACCTGCGGTACAATGGCACTCAGTCAGGCCGTGCGTTGCTCTTAATTTTGAACAGCACATTTCAGCGGTTGTTGGAATTAACTCTTTCTTACGCAATGTTTTGAATTCGTTGAAAGGGAGACACAGAGACACTTTGCACACCAAAGTGCAATCTAAATGGTGGAGACGTAGGCTGCTTGACAAACAGCATGAAGGGAAAACATTCAGAATGGAGGTGATCTACCTGTGAGCAAAACGTGGTAAAACGTGTGTCTATTTGTGTACAGCACCGGGCTAGTAGTGCTCCAAACAGACAGGCAAAAAAAACAACAATCAAAGACTCAGCTTGGCATGCTGCACGGTGCTTTGACCAATCGGTGAAGAGTGTTAGAGCTGCATGTCTGCCTAAGAAGGCTGGTGTGATGAGCTGGCAGTGTATTGAGACAAAGAGGGACGTTTGAAAAACTATGTACCAAAAATATATACATACCTCAAAAATTATGGACAAAACCCCCTATATATACTGTATATTTTACATTACATTACATTACAGGCATTTGGCAGACGCTCTTATCCAGAGCGACTTACAGTTTTACATTTATACATTCATTAATTCATTCACATCTGTGATGACTTGATGAGCTTCATTCAGCATTCCCTGTTAAACATTGCATTGCGAAGAGACGATCCGCACAGTCCTGTCTCCAGTTCGATAGACGATTTAAGGGTGATGTTATGTCGACCTCTACGACGGGGAGAGTCTGGCGTCCTGGCTGGCTCATTGTGCCGAATGATATGTACGGCTAGCCGAAGACGACGCTGTTTGATGACACTTGAGATGGAGGGGAGGGCACCGTACAGAGTTTGGGAGGTGGTCCTGCCAGGAAACATTCTGGACAGCACGCAACAACCGTGTGTAGGTACCATCGATGGACTTAGTGATCTTGCTGGTGAGGGCCCAAGACTCACACCCATAGAGGAGAATGGACTCCACGGATGTTTTAAAGATGTTAATTTTGGAGCTTTTACGGATTAAAGATTGCCAAACATTCCTCAATGAGTGGAGAGCAGACCAACCTTGAGCCTTCCTACATTCAACATCGTGGGTCGAGTTTGTGTTGGAGCCCAGGTATTTGAAGTCATCAACTTTGTCGATCTTACTGCTATCAAGCGCTATGATGTCGCCAGCGGTGGAGGGATTGAGGTGAATGTACTTAGTTTTCTTTGCATTAAGAGAGAGACCAATGGACTTGGCAGCAAGTTTCAACTTTGTGGAGGAGAGATTCTGCATCTCGAAGGGTGTCAGCAAGTTATTATATAAATATGAAATTATGTAATATAATATAATAAATTGATAAATTAAAATTTTCAGATGATAAATTGCAAATGCATCGCAAAGTTCAATATGAGAAAGGTAAAGGACAAAGGGCATTGTGGAAAGGGTAAAGAGATACCAGGGTCAGTGGGCATGCTGTGATGGTCCCATGATGGATGGATGACCTCACGTGTTGTTTGGGCTCAGTCTGGCATTGCTGTCCCACGGAGAGCTCCATGGCAATACACGCACAGGTGCGGCCAGTTTCCCCTTGAAGATGTCACTCCCGCGTCCGTGACAGATGAGCGCAGGGGGAGTATTTTGATGTAATGATGCCCGCTCCCCTCGCCGCCTGTGTCACAGCGGGACTGACCGCTCGCGGCTTGGCTCAAGGTGAAAAGGGTGTTTGGAATTCACAGCGTGCGATGGTGAAAGTAAAAAAGCCGGACAGTAACTGAAGAGCAGTGGGAGACTCAACCGGAGCCTTGTGCGTTTCCACAGGTCCTCGTCTGCTCATTACACACACCTGCTCCCTTCAGAACACGTCCCCAAACCCTCTGCATCTGTTTTTGTAAGCGCTGTGATTTCAATGATTTATATAGATTCCGGCCACTTTAAACACATCATTGTGCCCCTGGGTAGCGCAACCGGTAATGGCACTTATTCTACGTATAGGGTGTCCACCGCAGCCTGGCTGGGAGTCCCATTCGGGGTGGCAATTGGCTCAAGCTGGCATGATTTCGCCGCATGCACAGAAAGCGTCTCTGTGTGTATTATTATTGAGTGTGCTATGCCTCAGACTTTCTTCACATCGACATTCGTATCCGTAGTTAAAGAGAATCCCAGTCATTCTGTTTCTAATGACAACTTGAAATTGGCTCCTCTCACAAGCCTCCAAACTCCAAGGGCAGCTGCTTTAACTCACTGCACCTTTCGGTTGTTGTGAGTATACGGTACAGTACATGCTCACCTTCACATTTCTGCAGATTGTATAATCATGTCACCATAAAAGAGGGGGTTTTGTTCAAAGAGATCAATGGTGAGGATGTAAACAGATTCAACTGCAGTCATAAAGTGCCCTCTACTGGCCAGGGAGCAGACAGCACTGCCTTTGACTGTTTTAAAATTGAAGAGTCACTGTGTGGGTTCTGAATGGGTGTTTGTGAGCCGCAGAAATGTGGGCAGTGTATTTGATCCTGTGAGGTTTGTTTCAGTCGCCTGTGTCTCTGTCTGTTTGTGCAGGGAGACAGAGGTGACCCAGGTGTTTCGGGGGCGGATGGAGAGAAAGGGGAGAGAGGAGACCTTGTAGGTATTCTCGAGCAGACCTTTACCCCCCTCTCACAGACAGTTTCCAGGCATATGTTTAATGACCTCCTCCTGTTCTACTGATCCAGGGTCAGCCGGGTGAAGCAGGAGACAGAGGAACAAAAGGAGAGAAGGTATTTCACATTTGTGTGTGTGTGTGTGTGTGTGTGTGTGCGTGCGTGCGTGCGCTCGCTTGCGTTTGTGTGTGTGTATGCATGTGTGTTTGTGTGTATGTGTGTGTGTGTATGTGTGCACACGCACATGTATATCAGGTATGTGTGTGTCTCTGTGTTTGTGTGTGAAAATCTGTGTGTTTATTTATCGTGTGTGTGTTTATGTATGTGTGAGAAAGAGAGTGTTAGTTTGAGAATGTGTGAGTTTGAGAGTAAGAATTTGTGTTTATGAGAGAAATGGAGAGAGAGGGAGTATGTTTGTGTGGGAGAGAGTGACTGTGTGTACATGAGAGAGAGAGCAAGAGAGGGGGGAGAGGGAGTATATCTGTGTGGGAGAGAGTGACTGTGTGTACATGAGAGAGAGAGCAAGAGAGGGGGGAGAGGGAGTATGTCTGTGTGGGAGAGAGTGTGCATGTGCTTGTGTGTGCGTGCACTCATAAACACTCCTATTTTAAAGCCCCCTCCAAAGTAAAGTAAAAGCTCATTAGCTATAAGCAGCGAGTGAAAGAGGGCCACTTTGTGTGACCTGATGTTTGAGTTATAAGGGAGCAGAACAGGCAGTGGTTAACACACAACACACAACACAAGCATCTGTATTTTTCTTAGCACACTTTTACCCTGTTACAGTGTGCAGTATATTATCAATCTGGAAGACGGGTTATACTGTTTTTGCCAGTGTTCCCCCAACACATGCCTGAGAATTTAATTCCTTTAAATAAAGGAAGGAAAATATGACTATGAAAACACAAGGACAACATTATTCCGCCCCTTTGAAGTCACGTACACCTTGCAGTGTGTTGGCTTTTTCAGGGTGTCTATACCAGGTTTCTGTTCTGAGAGCTCTGATTGGCCCTACCTAGAGTGCACCAAGACTAAGTCCTCCCTTCATTCTTTTTTTTCTGCTTTTCTGCTTTTATTCCCCATTTTTCTCCCTATTTTTAGTTGCCAATTATAGCCTCTCTTTTTCATGTCAATTATCCCCACCCTCATATGAGAGGTTGCTGCCGTAGTCCTGAGACCGGTAGTGAGCGCAGCATTGCCTCCTCCGAGCCGGCACCCGCCATGGTCACCATAACACACAGGACCACTCATATATGCAGCGAGCTCATATCGGCTTCCCTCCTTGGGGCGGACAGGCAATTGCCGCCCCCTAGTGGCACTCCCTGCCAGAGCCGAACTGGTGCAACCTGGTGGAATCGAACCCCGGTCGCAGTGGGCAGCATTGAATGCTCCTACCGCTACACCACCCGGGAGGCGTCCTCCCCTCATTCTAATTGTGATGCACTCGGTCCTGAACTTAAGAGATGAATGCAAAACCAGTTGCTGTATTTCTTTCTTTACAAAATTATTTTCCATCAATTTCAGTAAATGACCAGGCTTAAATCTGAGTTTCAGGTATACTCTTCTTGGAAAGCGCCATAAGGTAATTTAAAAGTAACCTCAAGCCCCTTTAGACATAGGGAATTCTGATTAGAATATTTCAGAGGTTTTGAAAAACAAGCCGAAGACAGCGATTTAAAAGCGTATAAATGTAGGGGTGATTTTGGTGCAGGCTTAGTCTCAAAGTCGCTCAGATCTGCGAGTGACGTGGACGCTGATGGGAACATGGCGGCTCGGCTTTGCCCGTCTCGCGGAGATGCTGTTCCCCTGAAGCCCGGGCCTGTGTGGCTGCTTCCATTAAAAACCCCTTCAGGTGGCTGATGGGTTCTGCTCCGGTCCATCTGAGATGCCATGCTGACCATGGAGCAGGCCTGGGTACACCCAAACAAGTACCCTACCACCCATCTTGTTCCTTTATAGATTTGCGGTTTAGCATTTTTTTAAAAACATTTTTAACACATATTTCTGTTATTTTACATTACATTACATTACAGGCATTTGGCAAACACTCTTATCCAGAGCGATGTACAACAAAGTGTTAACCGTTACCGTAGTCAAGAACAGTTTAGCTGAAAGCCACCCTAGAGGGATGTACAATTCCAGGTGCTAGGAACAACCACATAGTTAAACTAGGACCCTGTAGGTAAATCTGTAGCCACAATTCAAAGGCAGCAATAAAACAATCAGTGCGGAGCACTTTGAACTCATATTTCTGTTATTTGGAATATCTGATTGTATGTGTGGTTCTGTGTAGATCAGTAGGTAGAGCTTGGCACTGACCACGCTTAGGCTATGGGTTCAATTCCCATTGGGACCACATATACTTAAAAATTTTTTTTGAATGCATTCACTACTGTAAGTCATTTGGATATGCTAAATGGCATATATTTTGTGGGTCCAGCTCAGCGCTGCAACGTCCTCCATCACCAATAAGCAACGAGCCCTTCCTCTGTGTATCCCATGTATAACATGTTTGTTTTTGTGTGTGTTTGTGTGTGTGTGTGTGTGTGTGTGTGTGTGTGTGTGCCTATACGTGTGTTTTCCAGGGAGAAGTTGGACCGATGGGACCGCCGGGCCCGGTAAGCATGGCGATGCCATTCAGATTGCGTGTCTTTCATTCCCCATTCCGCTTAATGTGCGCGCGTGATTGCAGCGCTGCTGTTCACATCTCGGCTGTGTAATGCTCATTCGATCCCATCGACAATGTCACCTCCATTGTTCACACAGCGGGAGAATCCTGGCGGATTATGCCAGCGGTTTTTGTTCCCGTTTAGCAGCGTCAGAGCCCATACACGCACTGTTAGAAGGGTGATTTCTGAAGGTTTGCCTCTCTCTTCCTGTCCGTGATCCCATCTTTAATGCCAGGCTCATTGGTCTCACAATGATCCTGTAATATTATGGCAGTGTGGGTGGATTGTTCACAGAGTATTGGGCATTGTCTGGATCTCTGTGCTGACTGTCTCTGGAAGAAAGAGCTTGTGAAACCCAAGAGCGAGCGCATACCGTAGAGCCAGGCTGTGTACCGCAGAGCGGTTCTGTGTTCCTACACTCGGTCTCTCAGGAAATCAGGAGTTAGGAAATCACTCTCATGCTCCTGTTTTTTAGTTTTTTTTAAGTAGTTAATTACTACTATTCATAGACATGGCCATCTCAGTCTCCAGACCTGAATCCAATTGAACATTTGTGGTTTGAACTCAAAAAAGCAGTCCACAAATGTCAACCCAAGAATCTGAAGGAACTAGAACAATTCTGCATGGAGGAATGGTTGAGGATCCCCCCAAGAAGTTACATATCCTCGTACGACACTGCAGAAGGTGACTACTTGCTGTTATAATGACCCCGGGAGGAATCACAAAGTACTGATTACAGGGGTGTGAATATTTGTAATTCTTGATTTTTCTGTGAAAAATATAATTTGTGAACCGTTCGATTCTGGTTCGTGCCAATGCCTTATTATTAAATAATATAATTTTCAGCATTTTGTGAGCATAAAATAAAGCTCATTACTTATATAGTTTATTTTATACAATTTATTTTGTTCATCTTTATCAAGGGTGTGAATAAAAACTGATTTTACTGTATGGGGGAGAGGTGATTTAAATCGACCACTAAAAGCAAAAAATCTCTCCTGTCAGAAGTGAAGAGTACCTGAACGTGAATTGTTTGAAAAGGCTGAGCTGATGGTTTGGCAGTGACAGTAAGGAGAGATAGAAAATGGCGAAAGAGGACCGACCCACTGGCCCTGGTCACTTTAAGTAGCCTCTTAAAGAGCGAGTGGCATTATGCGTTTTGAAGACCTCACTGTTGCTTCTAGAGGCTTCTGCCGCTTGCCTATCTGGAAAATTCTGTTTTCCACTTTCCACTCTCAGAAAGCTTAAATTCAGATCTTATGTTACTGTATCAGCTTTGAATTGAAATTTGGTTTGAAAATGAATGATTTGGGATGTATTGACTGAAACATAAATATATGGATTTTTATGTTGGATATATGGATGGTTTGCTGTGTGTTGCTTTGTAAAAAGCTTGGGTGCCAATTACAGTGCATATTTATTAATAGTTTGTCAGTGATAACGGTAGTAATAGTAATTCACTTTATTGCAAATTGAAATGGTTAGATGTGTAAATGTGGCATATTATGCCTTTTTGGCATTCTGAGAAAGCTGTACTCCAGTAGGAGTGTCTGAAATACTTATTCTTGCCGTCCTTGTTAGCAAAGTCGTTTGCCTCCTTGTGGCAGAATAGGTTCTTTTTTACACATCAGAGTGGAAAGTTTTAAAAGCTGAAGAGAGGACTGTGTCTGCTTGTCACAGTTGAAACCAGGATTCAGTTGAATGATTTCCCCCCTCCTCTGCCTCCCTCAGAAAGGGTAGAGTGAGGACAGCCCCTCTCTGTGCAAACCCTCCATGTCCTTATGGCTGTTAACGAGTGAGACCCTCGGCCATGTGATGCATGGCTAGCGTTCACGACCATGGGACCTGGCTGATCACCGATGTGTCGGTGACTGCCACGACGTGAGATACGTGTGCGGGAAGAATGTGAAGCTCGCCCGTGATCTAATGCCTGTTTTGTAAAAAAAAACGAATGCTGGGTCCTCCGATGGCGTAGCGGTCTAACGCACCCGTATTGGCTGGTCCTTTACGAGTGTGAGCTGCCTATCACGGTTGTGGTTTGAAACCCGACTGTACCAGACCGGCCCGGGGAGTCCCAATCGGGGGTGGCATTTGGCTGTACACCCTAGGGGGAAGGGGAATGGTTAGCCGGCACGAGTTCGCTGTGAAGTGCGTAAGGGAGTCTCCAGAACGTAGGTGGGCGAATTCCGTCTTGAAGGAGGCTCGTGTGGGGAGGGCAAATAAAAATAAATGGAGGGTATAATTGGCCACTAAATTGAGAGAAAAACGGGACAAAATCTGAAACAAATTATTCTTATTCTTTTTTCAACTAAATGCAGGTGACCCACATCATCGTGAGCTGCGGTCCACTCACTGAATGTGTGGCTCTAGACTCACTATTCTACCAATGCTCTTCTGTCCTTCTTCAATGACTTTAGGCAGAATAACAATGACCCTAGGCTAGGGGTGGGTAATTCCAGTACTGGGGGGCCGGTGTGTATGCAGGCTTTTGTTTCTACCAATTACCCTGGCTCAGTTAACTAATTAGCCATACACATTAATGCCGATTCACTCTCCGATTAGATTACAGTAAACATTTCATACAGGGACACAAGAACAGTCTTCAGCTGTCATTCATGAGCTTAACAGAAAACTTAGATAAAATGTCAGATCATGTAAATGATTGGGGTAATTAAATAATTAAGAACAGAAGTTGGCAGGAAATCCAGAAACAGATACAGCCCTTTTTTCCCACCCCTGCACTGGGCACCGGAGAAGGGGACAGGCCTTCGAATGGTTGGGAGGGTTTCTGAAACCCAAAATGGAGCTACTATTTGCTGCCAACGGCTTGCTGCTTTGAATGGCTCACTGCTTTGGCAGCAGGGTAGTATAATGTTTATGGAACTGGGCTTGTAACGCAAAGGTTGCAGGTTTAATTCCCATGTGAGGCACTGCTGTTGTACACTTGAGCAAGCTTCAGACCCTGAATTGCTTCAGTATATACCCAACTGTATAAATGGATTCTATGTAAAAGGATATGTACATTGTGTAAGTTGCACTGAATAAGAGCATCTGCTAAATGCCTGTGATGTAATGTAATGAAACTATCATAGATAAGATACATTACGGCTATGGAGAGCAGTGTCTTTTGATTGGTTCACATGTTGGTCAGTCACTGTCCCTGTCTCCCATGACCAGATCTGGGCCTGAACAGCCCTAGGTTTTAATCTCAGGCCCTTTGTGAATTGGTCTGTGAGTGAAAACTGTAGGTAAATTTGCAGCCTAGATGGGCTGAATGGCCTGTTCTCGTCATGATCTATTATCACGTGGCTCTCCCCCTCGTCCACTGACTCCCCCCCCCACATGCCTGCTCTCCACTCACTGTGTGACCACAGGAAGGAGGAACTCAGCCTGTCTGTGTGTTTGCTTTCAGGTGATGACAGCACATGGACTGAGGCATCTCTCTGGACCTGTAAGTGTACAGGAGAGTGTGGGATGATGAGAAAGATTGTGATTGGATGAACCAAATAATCAATCATTCATTCAATCAATCAGTCAATCAATCAGTCAATCAATCAATCAATCAATCAATCAGTCAGTCAGACAGTCAGTCTGTCAACCAATCAATCAATTTGTCAAATTGATCTTGAACTCTTTACAAAGGAACTGTTGCAAGAGCATTTCACAGAGCCCTTCTCATACAAGGAATTTAAGGAATACAGACGGAACAGCAGTGATGCTTGAGCAGAGGACATGTAAGTGGTAGTTATGTAATCAGTGTGTGATTATCAGTCTGTGGCTGATCTGAGACAGAGATACATCCTAATGAAGCACCTTACACACAGCTAGAAAGCCTAACATTTCCCCTTTGTCCTCTTCTGGCAACCAAAGATAAACATTATGAGCGGATTTGCTCTATCCTAGTAGGTGGTAGAATTGAATTGAGATTAAATTAAGCTGTAACAGGCTGCGTTAACCATCCTTTTCTCTGTGCACTCTGAGGGAGAAGCAGGAGAGAAGGGACAGAAGGGAGAAAGTGGTGATCCGGTATGTTTCTATGCACGGCACAAACACAATATACACACACAGGAGAAACACAGTCTCCACACACAGGAGAAACACAGTTTCGACACACAGGAGAAACACTGTTATTATGCACAGGAGAAACACAGTCTCCACACACAGGAGAAACACAGTTATTACACACAGGAGAAACGCTGTTATTATGCACAGGAGAAACACAGTCTCCACACACAGGAGAAACACAGTTATTACACACAGGAGAAACACTGTTATTATGCACAGGAGAAACACAGTCTCCACACACAGGAGAAACACAGTTTCCACACAGGAGAAACACAGGCTCCACACATAGGTATAACATGGTCTCAACACACAGGTGGAACACACCTGCCACACACAGGGAGAGCATTGCATGATGGGGACAGATATTGAGTCATGGTCATTATTATCATTATATAGTAATGAATGTGGTTGACACAGGGTTGTCCATGCACAGGAGTCTTAAGAGACATATAACGGTTCTGAGAGAAAACAAAACAGAATGTTTATTTTGAATGGAAAGTGGTTAGCTTCACAAACAAGACCTTTATCAATAGGCCATATTAGCACAGTTGAAACGACCACACCTGATTGTGAAAAGAAATATGAAAATGGGACGTATTTTTACACACTGGTGACAGTGAATGTTCTATTAAATCCAATGATAACATTTTCTAGTAAAAATGATAAACAACCCCGTTCTCCTTGTCTTTCTCTTTCTCTTTCTCAATCCCATCAGGGTGACAGGGGGATCCAAGGACCGCTGGGCCTAAAGGTAACTAACTCCAATGTACCACCACAGGGGAAGCTGTTAACCCCTTCACTGCCAGAGGTCAAAGGCCAAGGTCATAGATTCACCCTGGTTCTCTCACAAAGCCGCTGCTGTGCTCCGGGTGCTCCTAGTGGTACCGTGCAGTGACCTGGTTCTGAACTAACTGTCACAGTCCACAGTAGTGTTCTTATACCACTTGAGGGCCAGATTCTTTGTGAAAGTGACTGTCACCAGTGGGAGGCATGCTGACACTGGGCTGAAGCACATGTATACATGGTCACAATTTGTGATGTATTTAAATAGTTTTTTTTCTTTTCAATGATCAAGAGTTTTTTTCAAGGGCCGAGAGCACATCTATGGCGCTGCATTCGCCCCCCGGGCCACCAGTCAAATAGCCCTAGTCCAAAGGACAGAGTAGGCCTAACGTGGGCATTGCATATAAAAATGAGAAAGATCTGTCTGACTGTGGTTTTATATCATTACACGTTTTAAAAAACAAACACTAAGCACATTATTTTAGCCTGACAGTGATGGATTTTCTGTGGGGAAGCACCCAGTGATATCACCCGCACTGCAATCGCAGAGAGATGCACATCTGGGCCCGTATTCACAAAGAATTTTATCTTAACACTAGGAGTACTTCTAAATCGCACTAAAACCTTTTAGTTAGGAGTCCCACCTTAAAACCTATTCACAAAGCTCCAAAGACCAACTCTTACTAAGGAATTCCTACAATTGTGAAACTAAGAGTGAGGGCGGGGTTGACGTCGTTGCTAGGGATGACGTTGTTTCTCATGAACGAGCTTACTCAGAATGCCCACAGCTATTGGCTGATATAGGGGATGGGTCTCTGCCCGTGTACGGATCAACCCCCACGGTTCGGCACGCATATGATCCGCGGATTAATAGCTAAATTGAACCATCATAGAGAAATACAAATACAGCCGCTGTTATATAAACCATATATGTTTTGGTTCGCTTTGTTTTTCATACTAAATGCCTTTCTGGGAGGCATGTTTTTAGAAACGCGACCGAATTAAATAGAATTGAAACATTAGCGATCTTTTATTTTTTTATTAAATTAATTCAGGCATAAGACCACCCTAGTTACATTGCCTAAGGCGTACTGAATCTAAAAATGTGTTTTGTGAAATTTTCTAATAAAGATTTAGTGAAATAACTTACATTGAAAAACTGAAATGATCATTCATTCAATTCCTTGAGAATAGTTACTGGTAATATTTGGTGGAAACGCACGCGCCTTTGGTCCCGTTATTATTTTTTTGCTGATCCGAAAAATGATCCGATGCACCCCTATTATATTCTAATAAAGATTGTAAAATACAAATGTAGGCTACGTGTTACTGATTTAACATGAAACCAAGAATACTGACTAGTCAATTGGTTACATGTCTGCATCTCGTAAAAAATCTGCAGGTATCTATATATAATATATATAATATTATATATATAATACCCTTTTTATGAGCTCTGTATCATTCAATATCTCCAGTGTTGACGCGATTGCGACAATGATTGCCGCCAGCAGCAGATTTTCGGATCGCCGTGAGTAGGTCTTTAGGGACTTAGAAGTCCTCTTGCCTGCTTCTAACTTCTCCTGGACTTAGGAGCTGTTTTTAGCTCTCAAACCCTTTGTGAAATACTCTTATCCCAAAAATGTAGGACTCCTAAATTTATGAGTGACACGCCCATTATTTTTGGGACTTGCTCCTAAATTCCGGAGTTACGACCAACTTTTACCCTTAAAATTCTTTGTGAATACGGGCCCTGAAGTTAAATAATTTTGCCTTTGCCTCTCCTCTCTTGCTCTCTCCTCTCTCCTCTCTCTCTCCTCTCTCTCTCTCTCTCCTCTCTCTCTCTCTCTCTCTCTCTCTCTCTCTCCCTCTCTCATTTATATTGTTTCTTCTCTCTCCCTGAGGGGGTGAAGGGAGGCCCAGGACCTCCAGGCCCAGAGGGACCGCCTGGTGTGGAGGTGTGTACTCTCCTGTCCCACGTCCCCAATAACCCTGAGCACTCGTGATGCATTGAACCACAGCTGCTTATGTTATCTCCCATGTAGCACAGGTTTCAGCACCCGTTCGTTACCAGTGGTGAAATAATCACAGCATATAATCATGTGTTCACCTTCTGTCCCATAGTTATACAGGAAGATATGGACAGTGGGCCTGTGTCAAAGACACAGCCTATATTGCAGAGACAGTATCACAGAGACAGCATCACACAGCCAATCTGTGTCACAGAAACAGTCTGTATCACAGAGACAGCATCACAGAGACAGTCTGTGCATCACAGAGACAGTCATCACAGAGACAGTCTGTATCACAGAGACAGTCATCACAGAGACAGCATCACAGAGACAGTCTGTATCACAGAGACAGCATCACAGAGACAGTCTGCATCACAGAGACAGTCTGTATCACAGCATCACAGAGACAGTCTGTCACAGCATCACAGAGACAGTCTGTATCACAGAGAGAGCATCACAGAGACAGTCTGTATCACAGAGACAGCATCACAGAGACAGTCTGTGTCACAGAGACAGCATCACAGAGACAGTCTGTATCACAGAGAGAGCATCACAGAGACAGTCTGTATCACAGAGACAGCATCACAGAGACAGTCTGTATCACAGAGACAGCATCACAGAGACAGTCTGTATCACAGAGAGAGCATCACAGAGACAGTCTGTATCACAGAGACAGCATCACAGAGACAGTCTGTGTCACAGCATCACAGAGACAGTCTGTATCACAGAGACAGCATCACAGAGACAGTCTGTATCACAGAGAGAGCATCACAGAGACAGTCTGTATCACAGAGACAGCATCACAGAGACAGTCTGTGTCACAGAGAGAGCATCACAGAAACCAGATAAAAGGACTGAAAATCCAGAAAACATGAAAAGGTGTGGCTTGAAGGTGCCTGGTGGCCCTCGTCTCACCCATCCTCTGGTTCGAGATGGAACTTTGCCCACCTGCTCTTTATGATTGCCCTAGTGCTCCTTGGCGAGCTCGTGCTGGCTTTCCCTTCCCCCACCCCCTGGGGCGGACAGCCAAATGCCGCCCCCGATTGGGGCTCCTGGCCAGAGTCGGACTGACGTGATCAATGTTTTGACCCACAACCGCAATAGGTAGCTCACATTCGCAAAGTACCAGTCAATGCGGGTGCGTTAGGGAAGCTTTTTTTAAAAGGTTAACAGATGTTCAACTGTCTCCAACTTTACAATCCCTGCTGTTTTAATGCAATTAATAAATATAACGTATTAAAATTATATTAAGGAATATCATTGTGCTTGATTAATTCAGTTGGGCCCCACTTTTATCTGTAATGTTTGTAGCATTTTTGGTGAAATCGGAGGGAAATAAACACTAGTAGTTCAAAATATGATTTTCATAGTAAAAGCTATTTCAACAGCTACTAATAATAGAACGTGTCATTAGTTATGGGTTAATATTCCACACATTTATTTGTACTAATATTGTATTCATATATTAACATACATGCAGCTGGTTAAAGCGGTGAGCATTTACAGAAACTCTGAAGAAGACCATAGTTTGATGGTAGCTACTGCATCGGGAAAAAATGAAATAGTCTATATAGTGTTTTAGCTTCCCATACCTATTGATATCCTAAATCAACCAATGTCATGCTACACACCACAGGTCTGTCGTTAACAAAATATCTTACTTGCAGGGGAAAATGAAATCGATTAAAGAAACTGCATGACTTGTAGCAATTAAATCCAAGTACATTAAAAACACCCGTGTCTTTAAACCGTGGTAGATAACATTACATTTATAATGAACACAAACAGTGGAGGTTACCTGGCGCTGGCAAGATGTACAAACACATTTTTATATAAAGTTACCAACTGGTTTCTCTGATGTGAAAGGAGATTATGCTAGTTTATTTGTGTAAATCACGTGCAGCAATAATGTCATAGGCAACTCATTAGGAACAGATTTACAAAGTGTAACATTAGTTTTCTTGCAATAATAAAAATCTATTTACAGTGCAACCAAAATATTACATATAATTAACATGTATATTATAAGTCGTTGGCATTTATTTAACTCTATTTTTTGGCGGATATATTGTTTTTCAAAAATTGTATATATGAATATTAATTAATTAATTAATTCATTTTTTAGTACATTACTAGGACGATTGAAAAAACCCTTTTGAAGTAGCATCGAAGTAGAAGTAGGATTTTGCCATGGTGTAATATCTTCCTAATGCTGTACTATGGAGACGTGAACATAAATCTCCATATAGCATGAACTGCAACCCCCCCAAAATTAAATGTAAACCCAAACAGACACATTTAGCATAGAAAAGCAGGTATTTATGAGGACTGCCAGACCAATCAGACGGAGGGTAATTTCATTGGCTATAATCTTTTACTCACTCCAGCATAGAGAGATCCAGCGTGTTAGACAGACTTTATTGACATACGCCGCCCAATTAATCCGAGAAGGTTTAGTGTGATGTGATTGAAATGCATTTGTCCTGTGCATTTAGTCTACTAAATCTGTATCACAGAGACTAACAGAGTCTAACACAGGGGCAGCTTCTCCTTTTAACAGCAACCTCTGGTTTTTGTTGCCTTATTTACCCCCTACATTAGAGGAGTTGTTGTTGGTCTCAACAAAGAAAGAAAACAAGTTCCTCTCTGCATGGGACTGCTGGAGGTTTCACTGAGGGGGGAAATTCAAAGGATTTTCAATTCCCTTTTACAGAGCTTATGCTTATTTAGAAAGAAAATACATTTTAGCCTGCAGAGAAGACATGTTTTGGAGAAAGCTCATCCGTATTTACTGTTGTTACATTTAACAGTGGTCTGCCTGGCTACATTCTTCAAGACTGTGGCTGGGAAGGAAAACACAATCCAAAGACAGCTAGCTGGGGGGCCTCAGGTGGCGTATCGGTCTAAAGCATTAGCCCGGAATGCAACCTGCCTACTGCAGCCGCAGTTCGAAACCCAACTGCGCCAGCCCGGCACTGGCCGGGAGCCCCGATCAGGAGCAGTGATTACCTGTCGGCCCCAGCGGGAGGGGGGAGGGAAAGCCAGCAAGAGCTCGCCGAGGAGCTGTAGGGCATCCCTAGAAAGTAGGTGGGCGAGTTCCGTTTCGGAGGAGTTGGATCATTGCCGGCCTCGGGGTATTAGCTTGTCCTGTAGTGACAGGTGGCAGGCTTGTGGGGGAGGGTGAATCGAAAGAAATAGAGGGCACAATTGGCTACCAAATTGGGAGGAAAGAAAGAAAAGAGAGCAGAGCTAAAATGGCAGATCTAGACAGGAAGACTTATCTCAGCACATTCTCACAACGATTGTGATTGGCTTAGATGCGTTCAGCCTTCTTGTGATTGGTTGTGCGGCGGTTACCATGTTCTGTAAGCCAATCCCAGGTGATAATGGACTGGGTGGTTTTGTCTTACAGGGCAAAGAGGGCCCACCGGGCCCGCTCGGACCACTCGGACTTCCAGGAGATGTGGTAAGAGCCGTCGCCTCCTCTCCTATCATTTCTCCTTCTTTCTTCTCCCATATATTCACCTGACAAAAACAAGATGAAAAAAGGAAAGAATAAAGAACAAAAACCTGAATTGTTACATAGACGATCAGTAATCAAATTTGAGAATTAATTAGTGGATGCAGTGAGATTTGAGAGCTTTATGTGCAAGGAGTGTGGGCACAGACCCAATCTGTTCCCAGCACCTGCTTTCTGTAATGAGCATCTGTCTTTAACCAAAAGGAGGGGGGCTGGATCTCATCAATCCCAGCCAGTCGAAATGTTTCTTGAACATTCTGTGTTTTGGAAGGAGAGAGGAGGGGTAGCTAAACACCTCGCTGATAGATTTGTCTATTTCTCCACCAATTACAGGGCTCTCCTGGGGACCACGGACTGCCTGGAAATGATGGAAAAAAAGGAGAGAAGGTGGATTTTTAAAAATGGACTAAGTAGTATAAATAAACACGCATCAAGATTGGCTCTGTGTGTGAGTGTGTGTGTGTGGGGGGGGGTGTGTGTATGGAGATGCCTCTGTCTTTTTATGTCTGTTTCTTAGAGCTACTGATTCAAGCTCCCTGTCGTCTGTCACTGTTTCATCCTGTGTGTGTGTGTGTGTGTGTGTGTGTGTGTGTGTCATTATGTTGTCTGCTCATCCTGCGATCACTTTCTTTGGAGAACACCTGTGATTCAGTAACATTTTATTTTAATGTTAGAAATCATTTAAAAATGGATTACTATTAATGCATATTAATGAAGCATTAATAAGACTTAATTAGGCAGTTAATGAAAACATGGTAACACCAAGTGAGCACTTAGTGCAATTTCCATTTTGGTTTTTGGTATGCCGTACCACTTTGATTTAGCTGTATACATCAATATTAGAACCCAATATTCATAAAAATTTGAGCATGCCAGAACATATGCTTCAACTATTTCACAAGTCTAAAGATGAGGTTTGCTGCATAACTCGAGCTCATTGTGTGGCTTCTTTCTACTGCAAAATAGAACCTAATCAATGAATGGGCTATGGTGTATTCAACAACTTCTCTCTAACGCTATAACTAGGCCCTTAAAATAAGACGCGACTTGTTGTTTTGTGCCAGCGCAGCAAAGTAAAAGTGATTATAAAGTTATAAAATTCCAGTCTGAAAGAAATACAACAGTTAGTGATTCAGAAACAGGCACTTCCTCCTAGAGGTATGATTTGAGGAACTTGGCAGTGAATGAGGTTTGTGTAAGTTCAGTTCTGGCTGGAAGGGAATTTCTAACACAAACCCCTTCTCCAAGCTGGCATGAAATTACCCACACACCCCTACTTCCATCATGCCTCTAACCTGCCAATCCCTTGTTCTTTCTCTCCTACTTCTGGGAATCCCTTATTCTTTCCTTTTCCCTCCCGGTGCTTACGGAAGTCTTACGGGCTCATCAGCGGATTTTGTGATGCACACATTAACATGTCTGTGTTTTAAAAGCTGCTGTCAGGAGCAGCTCTGGCATTGCTATGCCACATCGCTGTGTGATGCTAAAGTGGGGAGAGAGTGGGACAGAGAGTGGGAGAGAAGAGCGAGAGAGACACAGAAAAGAGCAGATAGGGACAGCAGTGAAATTGAGAAATGGAGAGAAAATGGAGGAGAGAGAGAGAGAGTGAAAAGGACGATAGAAAAAGAGAAAAGGCTGGTGGGAGCAGGAGCTTGCCAAGATGACAAGTCAGATCTGTTGCCATGGTGACCCACTGTACCCACTCTGTATGTTTCCAGGGTGACTCGGGGGGTGTGATGGGCCCCCCTGGCCCCCCAGGTCCCACAGGGGAGCCCGGAGCCCCAGGACTAGGATCGCCCGGTAATCCGGTAAGTTAAAGGTGTGGGGTCATGTGTGGGCATCGGTGCACTCGCCACCAGGGTCATTTCCTGTTTCATGCCAGTTAATGACTGGGAGATATCACTGTTGATTTGACTTTCTATACTCTCAGTCAACTCACTTTTATTTTATAAAGTGAGGGGGAGCAAGGTGGTGTAAATGTAATTATATTTTTAATTGTTTTGCAAATTAGGTACAGTGACATTGCATGGGAATAGTCAAGAATGAGTGAATTTGTAGAATAGTTTTTAACACACACATGCACAGGCACATGTGTGTGTGTGTGTGTGTGTGTGTGTGTGTGTGTGTGTGTGTTTGTATGTGTGTGTGTGTGCGTGCGTGCATGCATAGATGAGACTGCTGGGAAGTGGGAGCCCAGCTTTGCTGTTCACGCCCACACATTGGAGAGGGAAAAGCAGAAGGAAGTTGGAAAGGAAAGACAGAGAGAAAGACCGTGTGAGTGTGAGCATATCACAGTGTGAGAGCGAAGCTGAATTCCTAAATTCGACACCTGCCAGTTAATGGTTTTCAGTCTAAAGCAACATTGCTCAGTCTCTGGTCTGGTTGTGGCAAGAGTAACCCTTTACTTGTCCTTGAGTCTAAAAAGTGATTTTCATGGCCCCTGAGTGTCCCACCCTTCTAAGACGCCAGGTTGCAATGTGCGGATGCTGCCCACGGTCCGGTATATAATCCTGTGCCAGTGTCAAGGAACACAACAATTTATTTTAACAGGGGTGACTATGGCCCTCCCCTTCCTCCCAACTCCCTTCTTACTGAAAAAGTGACAGATGTTTTTAGACCCATATATATATATATATATATATACTGTATATATATATATATATATATATATGTAGGTTATACCTTTGTTTTACATATACAGTAGGGTCTGTTTTTATTTATACCTTTGATAAAGATGAACAAAGAGACGATATAAAATAAACTAACGTATATTTTATGCTCAAAAATTTCAGGAAATTCCAAACCTACATTACTAATACAATTATTCAGAAAAACATATCTTGTTTTATTAATCATATTTTTTTTCCAGAAAACATCTGGATCACAATTATTCATACCCCTAAATATTATTTTATATTTAATCCAACAAAAACAAATCTTCATAAATATACAACTTATTTGAAGTTCATTGGATGAACTATACATTGGCCTACAATGGTTTCCTGTTTCCCTAGGGCAGTGTTTCTCAATCCATTCCTACAGGGCATACTCTCCTGGAAATTTAAATTCCAACCTCCGCTCCCAACCTATCATCTGCATCGGTTGTCTGTTAATTATTAGAGCATGATTAAGTGGTGGTTGGAATGAAAACATGCATGGAACTAGAATAATTCTGCATGGAGGAATGGTTGAGAATCCCCCCCAAGAAGTTACATATCCTCGTACGACACTACAGAAGGTGACAACTTGCTGTTATAATGGCCAAGGGAGAAACCACAAAGTACTGATAACAGGGGTATGAATATTTGTGATTCTTGATTTTTCCGGAGGAAAAAATTATAATTTGGTAACCGTTCGATTGTGGTTCGTGCTAATGTATTATTATTAAAGAATATAATTTTCATAAAATATACCCCATTAATTATATAGGTTATTTATACAATCTATTTTGTTCATCTTTATCAAGGGTATGAATAAAAACGGAGCCTACTGTATATACATTACCAGTCAGAAGTTTGAGTACACCTGCTGGAAACTAGGTTTATCTAATCATTGGCAATGTTTTACACCATATAAGTTTCTGTAAATACTTGAAAATTACTAAAAACACATGTAAAAATTGTGGCGTCCCAAAATGGCTGCCTGGCCCTTTAATTCTTGGGAGCCACTGGAGAGGAAAAAACCTCCCCAGCAGCCTGCAGTCCCGCACCTGAACAAAATCAAGCGATTGGGACTACGGACAGCTGAAGGCCATTTGGAGGCTTATTTAAAGAACTGATTTGTGTCGCACTGGGAAGGAGTAGGTTTGTGGCTGTGGAGAGTGTTGCAGAAGTGTGTTTGAGAGAATTGTTTGGATTGTGTTTGGAATTGTATTGTTTTGAGGACCCCACTTGTGTACCGACTTTTGGACTGGATTAAGGAACTGGATTTGACTTGGACTATGGATAACAATGACGAGTAAGGATTGTGGACTTTGTGTTTGAATTCCCCCAAAGACCCCACCCTTTTTGTGTTTGTCAAGACTAATTTAATAAGGTGTCATTTTGTTGATAATACTGCCTCCTCCAGGTTATTTAACTTGCCTATGCCCTCTGCAAGGTCCGTGAGTGTCGCCCAACCCCAAGGGACACCACACAATAAACAAAAGGAACATCAAAGCAATGTTCAAGAAAATTGACTTGAAAATGTAATCTTGGATCCCTCAAAATAGCCACCCTAGGCTCACAAACATGGCTCACAAACATGGGCCATTCGGTTAATAAGTTTCAGCCGACATGTCTTCCCAGCTGTCCTGCAGAAATTCCCAGATTCAGTTGTGGGTTCCTTTGACTCTTCTGTCCAGTTTGTCCTATACAAGTTCTATGGGATTGAGGTCTAGACAGTGGGCAGGCCAGGTCATTCGTTTGAGTTGTCCTTGATGGTCCTCCTTCACCAGATAGTTCTTGCACAACTTCAAGGTGTGTTTCGGGTCGTTGTCTTGCTGAAGAATTAACGAGTGCCCGATTAGCCATAATGGAAGGTGTACTCAAACTTTTGACCAGTACTGTGTATATATATATATACACCGATCAGCCACAACATTAAAACCACTGACAGGTGAAGTGAATAACATTGATCATCTCGTTACAATGGCACCTATCAAGGGGTGGGATATATTAGGCAGCAAGTGAACAGTCAGTTCTTGGAGTTTATGTGTTGGAAGCAGGAAAAATGGGCAAGCGCAAGGATCTGAGCGACTTTGACAAGGGCCAAATTGTGATGGCTAGACGACTGGGTCAGAGCATCTCCAAAACGGCAGGTCGTGTGGGGTGTTCCCGATAAGCAGTGGTTAGTACCTACCAAAAGTGGTCCAAGGAAGGACAACCGCTGAACCGGCGACAGGGTCATGGGCGCCCAAGGCTCATTGATGGGGAGCGAAGGCTAGCCCGTCTGGTCCAGTACCACAGAAGAGCTACTGTAGCACAAATTGCTGAAAAAGTTAATGCTGGCTATGATAGAAAGGTGTCAGGACACACAGTGCATTGCAGCTTGCTGCGTAGCCGCAGACCGGTCAGAGTGCCCATGCTGACCCCTGTCCACTGCCGAAAGTGCCTACAATGGGCACGTGAGTGTCAGAACTGGACCATGGAGCAATGCAAGAAGGTGGGCTGGTCTGATGAATCACGTTTTCTTTTACATCATGTGGATGGCTGGGTGCGCGTGCGTTGTTTACCTGGGGAAGAGATGCACTATGGGAAGAAGGCAAGCCGGCGGAGGCAGTGTGATGCTCTGGGCAATGTTCTGCTGGGAAACCTTGGGTCCTGGCATTCATGTGGATGTTACTTTGACACGTACCACCTACCTAAACATAATGCACCCTGCCACACTGCAAAAATTGTTCAGGAATGGCTTGAGGAACATGACAAAGAGTTCAAGGTGTTGACTTGGCCTCCAAATTCCCCAGATCTCAATCCGATCGAGCATCTGTGGGATGTGCTGGACCAACAAGTCCGATCCATGGAGGCATCACCTCGAAAATTACAGGACTTAAAGGATCTGCTGCTAATGTCTTGGTGCCAGATACCACAGGACACCTTCAGAGGTCTTGTGGAGTCCATGCCTTGATGGGTCATAGCTGTTTTGGTGGCACGAGGGGGACCTACACAATATTAGGCAGGTGGTTTTACTGTTGTGGCTGACCAGTTATTGTATGTCACTGTGAAGACACGTAAGTAGATTGGTTTTAATTGAACTGGTTGAAGCTATAAAACTGTTTTAGCAGGTAATGCCGACATTGCTGTCAAATTCAATGATCATCCAACTTTAACGTATTGATAGTGGTAATGTTACACAAAGTGAGAATGTAGCTGGTGTTTCGATGCAGTCTATTTATTGTATGCAAATCTATTTATTTGTATTATGTATAACATTAATTAGCTATGTATACCACTAGCTATCTAACTGATGTGGCTGGGGAGTGGGGACCACTAGCAGTAGATAGCTAGCTAGCTAGCTAACTATAACTAGTTATGTCAGTTGATTAAATCAAGCTAGTGCACTGTTATTGAAACATCGGAGGTATAGCTAGGCATATGTAGCCATCCAGTGAAGGTCAATGGTGGCCTAGGCCATTTAACGAGCGAGGAGCTAAACTTCAGTGGTATAAATGAAGTGAACTGCGAGAATCTATCATGCTAGCTGTGTAGATAGGCAGCTTGCCAGATGTATGAATGAATAAAACTGGGCCAGACGTGATTTTCTCGCTGGAGAGTGCATGCTGGCGTGTGTTCTTCCAAATTGTCAGAAAAAGAGAAAAAACTTGATTTTCACTATTTTCAGAAGAGAGTTGAATTAGTAGTTTCGTAGGTAGTTCTGCATTCTTTCTGAAATAAGTTTTTAGCAGTGTCGATTGTGACAGGCCATTTTCCCCATTTTATATCAAAAGTGTGAAAGTTTTGCTCTCGTTTAATGAGTTTGCCGGGACTTTAAGAACATATCTTTTTCCACTTCTTGCTCGACTGTCGGTTTCTTTCGGGGAGAACTTCTCTTACCAAAAGCGTAGCAGGGCCAGGGTCTGATTTACATTTTGCAGTGTGGGGGCTACTTGTAGCGCTAATGTATGCTGCTGGCCACGGAGATCAATTTTCCATCAGAGGTGCACTGTAAATAATGCTTACAGTACTGTTTATCACTGCCACTGCTCTACCGCACAGACAGGCCGCCGCAGTTCTGGCCACACAGTCCAGGCACGAACAAGTAAAAATGCTGCAGAGCAAATTAACATTAACTCAATTTGTGCAGTACTGTAGGATGTTCACAACTACAGGGTTTGTAGTTGAATGGAACTGCTCTATAATCATTGAATATGCTGTATGTTCGTAATTCGCAATTGGTTAGCAGAATATCTCATCCATTAAGCTGTTTTATATACAGAATTGTCCATTTATGCAGCTGGACACTGCAGGTTTTGAACCCTGTTGAAGGGTACAAACTATCTGGGATTTGAACCTCTGCCTTGTAGTGTAGTTCCTGAATCCTTACCACACAGCTGCCCTAAATAAAACATGCCCTTCGCAGGCTGGGGTGTAAGTGCACACACCTCCATTTTTATTCATTCCCCAATTTGGAATTCCCCATTGCTGCAACGTCCCCTTGGCTGTCTTGGAGGACTAGCGTGCGCATGCTCTGAAATGTCCAGCCACTGCTTCGTGCGCAGCCATCACGCCAGAGGACTGCACAGCTGGCACAGGCAGACTGCGGACGGACTGCAGGCACCCATTCCACCATAGGAGTCGTTGTTAGCAGGAAATATCCAGTTCCCTGAAAGCACCCCTCCCTAGGTGATGCTGTAGCCCAGGAATGGTCAGTCTTACCCAGCGTGGGCCAGTGTGCGTCTAGGCTTTTGTCCCAATCAAGTAGTAACACACCTGATTTCACTAGTCAACTAATCATAGTCTTCCATCAGGATTTTAATTTGTAGAATCAGGTGTGTTACTGCTTGGTTGGAGCAAAAGTCTGCACCCACATCAACCATCGCTGGGCATCCCTGCTATAGCCAATCATGCATCCCTGCTGTAGCCAATCACCAGCCACAGGCAGCATTGGCAGTCTGGATTTGATTCTGGACCACTGTACTGAGAACTAGTGCTTTATCTGTACGGCCCTGAGAGATCCTCTCCTGTGATACCTCTTATCTGATATTTGATATTTTTTTCCTTGCAGGGAGAGGGAACGTCCGGTCCCAGAGGATCTCGGGGGCCAAAGGTACAGCACACTGGCGTGTGTGTACATTTACATTTTAGGCATTTAGCAGACGCTCTTATCCAGAACGACTTACACAGTTTACATTTCTTTACATACAATCCATTTATACAGCTGGATATTTTACTGAAGCAATTCAGGTTAAGTACCTTGCTCAAGGGTACAACAGCAGTGCCCCACAGGCAATCTCTGAGTTACAAGCCCAGCTCCCTAACCATTACACTACACTGCCAGCCGTGTATGTGTGCGTTGGTGTATGCGTGTGTGTGTGTGGCTGAATGTGTGTGTGCATTGGTGCGTGTGTGTGTGCGTTGGTGTGTGTGTGTGTGTGTGGCTGAATGTGTGTGTGTGTTGGTGCGTGTGTGTGGCTGAATGTGTGTGTGCATTGGTGCATGTGTGTGTGGTGAATGTTTGTGTACGTTGTTGCATTTATGTGTGTGTGGCTAAATGTGTGTGGGTTGTAGGGGTCAGGTGTGAGTTTTATCACACCAGGTTATATTTAATCAGTCTCATAAAATTTAATTATTATAATCTGTCTCATTTGATTATTCACTTATGGATTATGAATGTATTGATGCTTCAATTTTTATATCAAAGCTACAACTATTGACAGTACACAAGTGTGAAGGATTTTGGAGTTCTTGGAATAGACTATTTTGGCTATATTCCCATGTTTCCATAACAAAAACAATTATAATGTTTAACAAACATATATATTAAATAAAATCAACAGAAAGCAAAAAATTCAAAGGGGAGCGTTGAATGGGGGAAATAAATAAACAAGAAAAAGGGGTGGATATATATGAAGAATGTGAGTGTTTGTGTGTAGATGTGTATATGTGTATGGATGTGTGCTTCTTCGAGGATAAATGGGATGCAAAGTGTTGCAAACTGACCACGTGGAGTAGCCAGCATTAGCATGCTTTCTCTCTTAACAGAGGGCCAATAGACGTGATGTGGAAAGACACACAATCTATTTTAATAATACTCTGATAAATGGGAAAATGCTACTATGTGTGTGAACATGTGAACAGCAGGTTTTCGCAATAGATTTTCTTTGTTTTTGTCAATAACATTATGTTAGTTTAATGAGGGGTAGCACTGTGTGAGAGAGAAGAGGAGCCTCAGCTTGCAACTATAGGCTGGCTACTACCGACCAAACGTCTAAAGGCCTAAATATACTTCACTTAAAATATATGTACGTAAAATAGCTGCTATGCGTATCGTGCGGAGCTTGTGCACGTCCTCAAGAATGAACGTTACGCGTGCGCGAGCAACAATACCAACATTCATTGTGGGGGCAGTATACCACATGTGATGTCCAGTCTGCGACTGACTGAAGAAAAACAAGAAAGCGAAGAAGAAGAAAACAAGAGGTTGACAGATCTGTCATTGCCGCTGCATAGAGACAAATATGCCAACATTATAAACCTGGAATGCTAAAAATGCAAGTTCCAAGTGTCCAGGCAGATTGTCGAAATAGTGGACTGTGGCTCTTTGTCGAAGAGAGAAAATGCCTTTCTCTTCGTGTTAACCGTGTGATGCTGAACTATCTAGCAAACGCACCACGGTGAGATGCCAACGCACTGTATTATAGGAGATTCATCTGCCAAATATTTTTTTCCTGCATAGTAATTATTTCTGCCAAAATACTAGCTAGTTACCAAGAGGCAAGCTAGTTGAGCTTTTAGCTGCCTGACCTTACAGGAAGTGAGGAGAGAATGGACGTGAGAGCGAATTCTGCATTGTATCCATGGTTTCATTACCTGAGGGGTAATAAAAGAAGGGATCTGGTGCTGAGAGATGTCATTACAGCACATTCCAAAGTGTTACAGGAACAGAACTGTTCATGGGTAGAACTGTTCCTTTGATGCTATTGGTCAGAGGCAGTGTACCTACAGCATTGGTGCATTTGTGTGTATGTGTGTGTGTGTGTGTCTTTATATATACTGTGTACACAAATAAATAAGGTAGATGCCGAAGGCAATGTAACAGAATGCAGACAGTCTAAGCTCTCCTTAATAGGTAAAGGTTTATTTAATAATGTTACATTTGATACATGGGGGTGGCTAATAGAGGGAATGAGGCCGAAATTACAGAATTTTCTGTGTTTTCTACAATGTACATTTCCATTGTAAAGTTTTCCATTGTTGAATTTGCACATCAAGCATAAGTGTCAGGTATTAAACACACAGTGAAACCTTCACAGTGATTTACATTAATTTACTGTAAAATCATTTTAATTCCATAAAAAAATATTTATAAAGCCTTTAAATGTTGTAATCATGTAAAGACTATTATCCCTTTATTTAAGACACCTAGCCTTTGCAGAGGGCACTGAGTACAGGCATAGACATAGTCCTACTGCAGGCTGTGGAGGTCCCCACTTTGTTAGGTAGATGTGGTTCCCTGTGGAGTTCCCCCAATATATTAAAAAAAAACCCATAAAGAATGTATCTCAGTATATATTATGAACTTAATTCGCTTAAAACATAATTTTATATGCCTGTTTTGTTTAATAAAAATGTTCAGAACCTATGGTTCCCACTTGGCGGGTATAGAATGATAGTCCCCTCTTAGTAACATAGACATGTGTATGTGTGTGTGTGTGTGTGTCTGGGTGTGCGTACGTGTGTGTGTGTGTGTACGTGTGTTTGTGTGGTGTGTGTGTGTGTGTATGTATGTATGTGTGGGTGTGAGTGTGTGTGTGAGTGTGCATCTCTGTGTATAAATGGAAATATCTGGCAGTGCTAAGATGACCCCCCCTCCCCCTCTCTCTCTCTCTGCAGGGTGAGAGAGGGCTCCCTGGGCTTGCAGGAGACCCAGGGGAGAAGGGTGATCCAGGTCTGGGTGTCAAAGGACCACCTGTGAGTACAGCACACATGCCTATTCAGTGCAATGAGTCAGTACATTGTTTTGGTCAGTGCACAATCAGTGCGCAGGATGAGTCAGTGTCAGTTTTTGAGTCACCGTTTCAGCAGCTGCACAGTGTGAATTAGTGCAGTGTCTAATGGATGTGGATGGACAGTCTTTTTATGGTCTTGGTTATTTTTCACATTAAAATTAATGCATGGAGCTGGATATGCCAGTGTAGAAAATGGAAGTTGGTCAGCATAGCTGTAAAAGTGTAAAAGGCCTGTCCTGAAAAGCCCTGGCTTGATTTAAAGGCCGGAGGGGTAGAACACATCTAATGGCACTAGAGTGGGTTCCATCACTGTACACTTTAGAGTAAGGTTGATGAGAGTAAGGTTGATGAAAATAGCATGGAAAGGGACATCCAAAAGAACTGCAGTGTGGGATGAAAAGGGATTGTATGTTAGGTGTGAAATGTGACTGTCCTGTTTCGACAGGGCCCCAGGGGACCGGAAGGGGTGCCCGGAATTCAGGTGGGAGCAGTGCTATAGATCCACAGTGTGCTCTGTGTTCTGCAGTGCTATTGTAAAATGTGACATTTCGGGATGTTGTGTCTGTGTTTGGGGGTGCTGACTGTGTCTCTGTGTTTTTGGGGGTGTCCTCCAGGGCCCTCATGGAGCCCCTGGCCTGCAAGGACCTACAGGGCCCTCAGGCGGCGAGGTGAGCAAGTGATTATCTTCCCCGGGATTCTCCTTCCCTCCATCTCTCTCTCCTTCCCATTCCAGCTCTCTCCCTCCTTCCCTCACTCCAATCCCCATTCTTTCCCCTCTCTGTCCCTCCCTCCATCCTTCCCTACCTCCTACTCCCTCTCTCTGCCCCTCCCTCTGTCCCTTCTTCCCACCCTTGTCATCTGAGCAGCTGTAGAGACATGGAACAGATTTGGGGGGTGAAGGTCGCAGACCTGCAGGCTGATGACCTCCCTCCCCCCAGTCTGTGACCCAGGGTTTCCTCAGGTCTTATATCTGTCTTTCTTTTAAAGGGGCCCCCAGGCAGAAATGGCAGACCAGGCCCCCCTGGACCCCCCGGAGAGCCGGTAAGTTAGCAGGACATAACTGGTACGGTATAACCACTTTTCCAGAGCTCTAGTTATCTGTGCATCACAGTTTTCCTAAGAAGGCGGATGGATCAGATCAACTGAAAAACACCTCACTAAAGCACCAGACAGTCATTTACACCTGTTCTACATTGCCAGAATCCTGTAGTTTTTTAGTGTTACCTTTCACACCACCAATTGAATCAAATCAGGAGTGCCATCTCAGTGACATCACTTCCTGTCCCAAGAAATGACCGCAGGAATTTAGAGCACAAACCAAAGGAAACCCAGCAGGAACTGCGGCCCTTGTTACCCCAGAATGACCTTCCCCCCCATATACAGCGTCTCCTGTTGTATGTGGGAGGCACAGAGTTTGAGTTTTAAATGCCAGGTGAGACTTTGCCCAAATAAAGCACTGTTTTTCTTGTTATTGTCTTAGACTGCACTGCCGATCGTTGGAGATATGAGCGCCACACTAAAGGTACAGTAACATTGGTCTTTGGATTATGTTGTTTTATGAAATATTAGGCCAGGATTTGGCTGAATGCCGCACACAATAAGGTGAATGGCAGGCTTACAAGAAGTGACGCAGGGACAAATTCACCACTAACTGCACTGTGGCTTTTAGTGCCTGTAAGTGCGATGGCTAGTCATGAAAGCGTGTCACATCAACAAGGCCTGGTGGCACTGCAAGAGGTTCCTGAGATGGTGGGATTGTGAGGCTCTGAAGATCCCACACATTCTCTCTGTGGCCGTTGCATCGTGATACGTTGACTCGTAATTCTTGGCAGCTGCATGAACACGACGGCAGGTGAAGACACAGGTTTCTGAGAAGTGATTTGTTTGCATGTGGAGAACATTATTAGCCCTGCTGTATTTTGTGAACTCAGGAAAGTAAGATTAAAAGCGAGCTCTAATGGAAAAGAGAGTAGCATTAATTTGGCTTTTCTCAACCAAAAGCAAATTGAGAGATCTTTCAGCTGAAGCCCAAGAGTGCCCCCAAGGGGACTGTGAGCAGAACTGCAAACTTAACAAAGAGGAAAGGCAAACTTGAAATGCTTAGTGATAATTGGCCATTTTCTCCCATCCATTTGAGACTCTTTGTGGTAAATTTCTGTTTTGTCATATCTTTTAAGACATGCAAGGAACAGTGAGAATTGTTAACCCCCTAGCCCCCCTCAAAATCCTTTGTAATTGCCCTTTGCCATAGTTATCCTCTTGGGCTTGTATTACCAAACAGCTATTTTTCTCAGAAGAGACTGTAGTTCTCTGTTCTGTCTTTTCTCTCTCATTCTTTACTGTGTGTGTGCAGTGTGTTTTCATCATCCCTGGTCTTTTAATGCTGCTGAACTCTGATTAACACCCTTCCCATTCATGTAATAAACACACGTCTACTCATCTCTATTTTTTATTTTTGAAAAAAGAAAATGAAACCAAATTTCCTTCTCAAAGATGAAAAACAGCAGCCATCCTTTTATTTTTTGCAGAACAAAGATAACATTAATCTCCGCCTGCTCTGCTCCACCGCAAAACAAGATATCAGCACATTCACATTTTAAAGGAGCAGGCGGAGGTAGCAGACAAGGCACTCTGTGTCTGCGCTTTGACTGCGTAAAGCAGCATGAAAAAGGGGGAGAAAATCCCTTCAGCAGAGCGGAGAGAGGATGCACAGGGTCCCAACGGGAATACACTCTAATTGCGGAGTCCGAGCATGACGGCTTCTCTTCCACATACCAGGGGAGAAAGTGGCAGCAGATATGAAGAAATCACTGGCATCACCACACGCAGACCCTCTGACCTCCGCACAGCATGGCACCATGGCATTGCCCTACCCAGTGTTGGGCAGTAGCATCACTACAAGTAGCAAAGCTACGAGCTTAACTACACTTCCCAGTAGCGTGGTGGTGGCGTCACTATTTCCTAAATCAAATAGCGGGATACGTTTTCATAGCTTTCAATGAGGGATAGCTTTCATGTAGCGGAACTATGTTTTTTGTAGAGTAATTGGTAGCTCAGCTTGCTACATTTTCCAAGTAGCTTGCCAAGTAGCTTGGCCCAACCTCCCTGCCATATAGGCTTCTGTCTTCGTTCCATCGGTTGTTATAAAAAAAACATAATTTCCCATTTGATATTTTACCTCTCCTCTGCCATTTAGTGTTGCTTTGGAATACTTGAGTGGAACAGAATGGCTGAGTACCACTTTGAAACGTTATTTACAGAAATAATAGCAAAAGAAACGTGTGGAATCTTCTCCCGGCTGCAGGGCTGCGGTGTAATTAGCTAATTATCCATAATTAGCTGGAGGAAACAGAGACTCTTCCTCAGAATCTCTGCTCCCATCTCCTTCACTTTGTCACCAATTCATCAGGTTCTGCCGCATCCGCAGAAACTGTTACTTGCCAAACCGTAACCCCAAAGTGGCAACAACAGAAAAGTTGCAAGAGCGGAGGCAGTAGCTGAAGAAACACTTCCCCTCCTTTGTGCCTGTCATTATGCAGCAAATGTCATTGTGCAAAGACTCTTCACCCAGAGAAAGAGAACTGCAACCTGAAGGTCTCTTTGTTGCTGTGTTTGCTGTATACATCCACACACAGTGTCCTTTAACCTTTATAAAAATAGATAGATACATTACTTAAGAATTGTGTAGGCGGTTGATGTATTGATTTCTAGGCCTCTATGAATGATAAAAGAATGATGTGCTTCACATTCCAGGGGGCTGTTCTGTCCCCTGGAAACCTCATAAAGAATCTTTTGCAACCTTTCTACATCTGTAATAACATTGTGTTGTTATTTATTTGTTTGTCGTGAACCCACATGCAGGGCAGGTTGCAATTCCTCCATTTGTACTTATTCTGTAGCTCCCATTACCACGATGGAGCATGTTAGACCTAATGCCCTACTGATTTGCACTGTGACATTGTGCCAACTGGGATTTGAACCCATGATATTCTGCTCGAGAATCCATTGTCCTAACCAGACCCCGGTACTCTGACTACTACCACACACGCATGACACACTTTGTGTTCTGTCTATCTGTCTGTCCATTCATGCTCATCCTCAGTGACCAGCGTCTCTTGGAATGGCCGTGGTATCACGAGGAGCATCTCGAGAGGTGCTTCCGCTCCCAGCTACTCAGCCAATCAGGCACTAGTTATCACAGCATGTGCACCTACCATGTGACCTACCATCCTCTGCAGAAATCCATTATATGTCATCCACCTCCCTCTGCCCACCCGTGGAGTCGGTGTGTGAAGAAAGAGAGCAGAAGAACTTGTCTAAAACTGTTATTCTCTCCTTTCCTCCTTCCTCATTCCTGCCTCCTCCTCTCCCTCTCTCCTTCCCTCTTGGTTTTGCCAGAATGCCTGCAGTGTGTGCCACACAAGGGTGCCAGGGCTGCCAGGACAGAAGGGGGAGAAGGGGTTATCGGGGGTGCCCGGAGTGGAGGGTCTGGAGGGTGAAAAGGTGCAGGGGGATGGCGGGGGCAGGGCAGCATCACAGGGGGCGGGGCTTGTTGCCTTGTTGCAAAGAACTTTCGTAACTTAAGAATGAAAATCAAATCAAATATTTACTAACAACCAAACTTTATTGTAAAAACCAAATTCAGGTTGAATTAATAAGTAACAAAAACAGGTCCTTAAAAATAAGTAGTGAGCAGGTAAATACGTCATTGTAAAGATTTGTGTAGATTTGGATATCAGTGATGTCACTGCAGAACTGAATATGTTTCCCCCCCCACCCACCAACCCAAGGGGGATCAAGGGGTACGAGGACCCGTGGGGAATCCTGGCAGGGAGGGGCCGAAGGTACGAGACCCTCAGCATCCTCACATCACATGACACCATGGGGTTGACATCACAGCTACACAGGGGAACAAGCTGATAAACCTTTAGTTCTGCATGATAGCTGGCGTTTCCTCTGCTCAAAAACGACACTGCCAGTCTCTAGTGAGTGTACTTACTGAGACCGCCCTGCCAAAACCACGCACGTACTTGACGATTTGTGAGAACGACCAGCATTTCGCTGTGAGTAAATGTGACAAACATAAGGACCACGGCAGAATCTGCACTGACAGGCTACTCCAGTTAGCGCAGTAAGCCGAAGTACTGTAAGATTTCAGTGTGCATATGTGGGCAATTAGAAGCCAAACTGCAGCTACATTTTGTGGTGTCTTCAACAGTGGTCTTCAACACACACATCACAGACTGATGCCAGAGTAACACATGTCTCAAATGAGTTTCACTTAACGTTTACAGACACAAACTTGGTAAATTACATAGCATTATACTTTGGACTCATGCTGGGAGGAAATAGCTGGTGATTAGCAACATTGTGTATGTTAATGTTCTTTAATTAGTTCTACTGTTATCGGCTCAGAGCATGAACTCGATCACTGTCGGTGTTTCTGCTCGTAGTGACTGTTGCCATGGATTCAGTGTCAGATTTAACTCCTGAGCAAAATAAAGAGAAAGAGTTGACTGTAAAATATGAAACAGGTAGTGCAGTTATTCTGTGAATAAATAAATGTATTAATTAATTAATTTCACTTCTCATGAACATGGGTTGTGAAGACCTGGTCAGATTTGCATTGCATTGTTTAACACACATGAAAAACACCTGAATATCATGATGATTATTAAGCAGTGACCTCCTGTTTGCTTTGTTGTGTTTCAGGGTGTGAAAGGAGAGCGAGGATTCTCTGGTCCTGTAGGAGATAAGGGTGATGAGGTGGGTGTGAGATCGGCACTGCATATTAACATACAGAAACACGCGCTCCTTCAGGGATTAAGCATTTTGAGATCATTAGACCGTCACTAGGCCTCACACTCCGTGTTTTTGAGTGGCTGGAGTCAGATCCAGTCTGATCATAATTGTTTTAAAGTATTCTGTTATGAGTTACTACTGTATGTGTGAGATGTTTTTGCTTGGTTTGCTGACTTGGGGACCTCTTTGGCTTACTTGGTGTCTTATGTTTTATGGACTTTGGAGGTGGTGAAAGGGTTAATGAAGTTCGGTCTCTTGTCCCCCTCCCAGGGTTCCCCAGGAGTACCCGGATTCCCAGGTGCCATGGGCCGCACGGGAACCCCAGTAAGACCCGCCGCCTCTCCATCATCTCCTTATCTCCTCGTTCACAGCACTCAATCCCGCAGAACCGGGTTCCATCACTGCTTTCAGAACCGGGTTCCACCACTGCTTTTGCCTGCTCTTGTAGAACAAATGCCTTCCAAAAAATAAGTAATATGTCCTGTGACAAACAACACCTAGTGTTGTGGCAAACAACACCTAGTACAAATGTACAAGGATACCCAAAAGCACTAGGGCAGAGTCGACAGTGACAGATTGGTAACAATAAACCGATGGGGTTCAGCCACTACACAAGTGAATGAAGAAATTAAGCCAATTTGTTCAATTTTGATGAACGACTGGGTCATAGTTCTGATTGGGTACAGGTCCAGCAACTCTCCTTTTAGCGTGAATGTTATTTGGGTTTGGCATGCAGTCATCACATGACCTGTTCTGTTCTCAGGGGATGATGGGAAGACATGGGCCTATGGGACATCCGGGGCTTAAAGGTGAAAGAGTAAGTGCCTTTATATCATATCTGCACTTCCCACAGATACACAGATACAAGGCGCTTCTTAGAAACCTGTGTCCTCACCCGCTGTCATGTTCATACAGGAGCTCATGTTATGCGTAACGTTCCTCATCTATGAAGCAAAGGCCTGGATTCAGTCAATGTGTGTCCTTAACTTTCAACTCACATTTAAATGCAAGTGTAAGTGTTTTTCCTTTGAAACAATTGTGAATGCGTTGAAAAAATAAAACGTATTTATTACATAAATAATTACAAAAATTCCGGTCAAGTTAAGGACAAGTGTTGATTTCAATACAGGCCAATGTTTAAGATAAAGAAAGATTGTGGAGATTTTGTGAAGAAGAGTTTGACAGTCTGTTTGTGCCCTCAGGGCAGCGAAGGCACACCGGGCCCTCCTGGGCTCCCCGGCCCGCCGGTGAGTTCCCCTGGTCCCAGATCAGCACCGCCAGAACTCCCCATCTCACACACGCTTTAGGGGATTTAAACATCACAGAGTGCAAAAACCTAAATATGGTCATCTATTAACTTATATTTCAGAAGAAAGACTAAATTAATTAAGTACATATTTTGACTGGTACTGTGAAATCAAAGGTTTTGATGCTCTTTCGAATTTCCTGTCTTTTTTTACCTTTAATTTTTCACATAAAATGTAGCTTTTGGGATTTAATATGTGATGTGATTGATTGAGATAGATGTGATTTATTTATAGATGTGTTATTTTAGTAATTATTGTTGACTTCCATGTATCTAACATTGTATTCATAATCATCCAATGTAAAGAATAAGAATGTTCCAAAATGAAGTCTAATGGTTCATTTAACCATGCAGGTTAACATTTAGACCCTTGGGTCTTCATCAGCTCAGTGTTCCCTAAGGGCCGAGTTTGGAACATTAGATAAGTTCTAACATGCCACTTTGACTCTTTATCCCAATACTTTTTTGGAATGGGCTCGTGTTACTATTCCTAATCCTCAACCTATGCTTGGTTATTCTGTTAGACAACCTTGCAAAAACACTCCAAACTTGCTCGCTAAGGGGAGATATTGATAATTATTATGCATACATTACTTAGTTATTTCCACACATTTCTGTAAAAAAGAAATATATATATATATATTTATATTGCTTTCACGGTTAGCAGGCTGGATGAAATGTTAGGACAATGCTGTGATTAGAATGTGTGTTCAGAGGCAGGCGTCTTGCAGTCACAGATCATATATTTATACCACCATCTGTTGGTGCAACAGGAAGTATTGTCATTTCCTGTGATTATTCAGGTGAAATTCAGTTATGGGGCCAGAGCCAGGGCTGAAGTGTCATCCCTCTCCCTCCTCATCCCTGTAATGCTTTAAGTTGCTTGTCATCTCACCATTTTTTTTTTAAATCTTTTTTTTCAATTTTTTCACAGTTTTTCTCCCAATTTAGTAGCCAATTAAACCCTCTATTTATTTTGATTCGCCCTCCCCTCATGAGCCCACCGCCCATTCTCCACTGAAGCTATTATCCTCAAGGCCGGCAATCATCCACCTCCTCCTAGATGGAACTTTCCCACCTGCTCTTTAGGAACACCGTACTGCTCCTCGGCGAGCTCGTGCCCCATCCCCTGGGGGCGGACAGCCTAAAGCGGCCCCCGATTGGGGCTCCCGGCCAGAGTTGGACTGGCCCGGTTGGGTTTTGAACTGCGACCGCAATAGGTAGCTCACACTCGCAAAGCGCCAGTCAATGCGGGTGCGTTAGACCGCTATGCTATTCGAGGCCCCGTCATCTCACATTTTAGTCCATTACAGAGGATCATAAATTAAAGAAGGGGGCATTGGATAGAACATGAATCTCTTAAAATGCCACCAATTTCCTGCCATAAAATCTTTCATACAGAAGTATACAAAGTAAGCACTTTGACATCCTAATATACAATTAGTGAACACTTTCAAACCCTCCTGCAAATTAATTGAACTTTTAAACCAGGGTTCCTCAAATCACAGTCCACGTGGGCCAAGCACTGCTGTTTTTCCACTCTTCCTTTACCTGGGAGTCAGGTGTGAAGACACACTCTGGCCAATCAGTTTTATTAATTGTTCAATTAACTACCTGAGAGGATGGAAAACCAGGACCAAATTTGGATTTGTGGGCCAGATTTGAGGAACCCTGTTTTAAACCCTCCTTTACACAAAGTTAATTCTTTCAAAACCTCCTGTACATGAAGTCGCTGTGTGGAGAGAGAGGCGGGGTGGGTGGAGAGAGGAGGGGTTGTTTGGAGGTGGGCGGGGCTGTGTGCAGAGAGAGGTGGGGCTGTGTGGAGGTGGGCGGGGCATGTGGAGGGCAGAGGTGTTTCACGCTTGGTGATGATTCCGTTTGTAGGGTGCTCCCTACCCAGAGGGCAACGGGATGAGCAGTCTGTACAAGCTACAGGTGAGGACGTACTTTGCCAATAGAAGCTCACCTTGTGCACAGTGAAACTAACAATAACAACAGTAATGTTTTCTTCATGATTTTTACACTTTAGTATGGTGTGATTTTGGTGTTTTTCAGGGTTATTGTTAGGTGCTACGTTTTTACTGACTTTATTCTAGCACTGTGCAGTTCAGTCAGGTCTGAAGCTACTTCCTCTAAAATACCTGTGGCTGTGCTCTTATGTATCTATGCTGCTGCCTTTCTCGTTTCTGCTGTAACATATATTGAATACATTGAATGTAGTTATGTAGCATGCTCACCTTGTAAATGGCTCCAGTCAGGAGTGCCTGCTGTTATAATGATGAATAACGGCACTGTGTCCACAGGGTGGTGGCGCTATGGGACATCCTGGACCCCCAGGAGCTCCGGTACGTATGACCCTCCTCTCCTCATTTCCTCTTCTCTCTCATCCATCTATCTAGGCTGCTTTTACTTAGCCCATTCAGGGGTGTAGACCCCTCCAGCGAAAGTTCTACAAAATTCAGGAGAAACCCAGGCTTTGGACTATTGAGGCGACTGGCACTGCCATTATTATGGAAAGGCAGTTTGTTTCTGTTGTAGACACATTACATTAGCCCTTTGGCATGTGAGGATGGGCAGGAGTATCAGTGCCATGGAAGCCATCTGTATTCCATATGCAAAGCAGGAACACATGGGCCTCGCATGAGGCCTTGTTTCACTGTGTTTTCCTTTACGCTTTTACCCACCAGAGCCCCCGTGCTCTCAGACAAATCGTTGAGTGTGGGGGAGCTGGACCTAATTTAAATGCAGAACAGAGCGAAAGCCACACTGGCCAAACCCCATCTCCTCATCACCTCCGCCGCTCTCAGACTATCAGGCCTCCCGTAATCCATCCCAGCATCCCCGACGCACTGAGTGAGTTAGTCACTTCCCCCGTCGACCCATAGGCAGGCCGCGGGAAATGAGAAACACATCTGCCTTATCAGCCGTTTACAAACGCTCACGTCTCATGCATGCAGCCGGGGGTGTAGCGATACCCATAATGTGAGTGCGTGTTCTTTTTTTTCCGGATTTATTGGGGATTATCAAATATACAGTGACTCATCTCCTACCATCAGGAGTGTATAATACAGTACTTCCTGCCCAGTAGCAACAGAAATAATTAGCAATTAGCAACTCCACCTTTCTAGGAGAGGTGTGATATTAAGTCCTCTGACTGGCTTATATTTCCCATTAGCCCTAGATGTGGATTGGAGCCCTCTGTGTTTCTACCTCCTAGTTTCAGGAAAGTTCAGCTGCTAATGAAGAGGTGGACAAAAAAAACAAGTCTACTCACACCGGTTTTGTTTCCTTAACTCAACAGCGGTTGAAAATCTTCGAGAGATTATCATTTTTTTATCTTTAATCATTTGTTATGTTCATTAAAAAAAGTGATTTGCTCATTCCACAGCCATTCCACAGCCTACATTGATTTATTTTTACTTGACAAAATAAGTTGCTGAGCTCGAGCTCTTTCAGACACCATATTCAGAATGATAATTTCCAGACAGTAGGTCTGAAGTTAAAGGCAAGGTCTGAGTGTCAAATGAGTCCAACCCACAGAGGGCTTACGCTGCCCCCACTGCTGGAGGATGGAAGTGTTCACACGCTTTTCACACACCCCTCTCTGTTTTTCAGGGCCCCAAAGGAGATGAGGGGAGAGCCGTAAGTTTGTTCTCTTCTTCTAATATTGACTGTGAATCATGTCTGGCCTGGTAGAACATTAGGTTTGTCACACACCCGGGCAAAAAAAGATAAAAAGCTTCCCCAGTTAACCGCCTCAGTGCAAGTCAATGCACGCTCTTGCTGGAAAGGTTTAGACGCTGCAGACTCCTGCATTGGAGGCTGCCTGCCGGGATTCTCCTAACAGCGGGGACGCAGGAGTCCTCTGAGGTCTTGTATCCCTAATTTCCCGAATGGCCCGAGCTTCTGGAACGATGTCAGTTTGAGTTCCAGCCCTTGCGGGGGCCGTGTCTCTTTTATTGTCTTGCTGCCGGGTCGTTTTTCACGGGGGAGGCCCGTTTGACATTTGAATAAATGGTCTCGCCGGCCTCGCCACCACAGCTGAATTGGGCCAATCCGTCTCACGCGCTGATCTCTTACTGTAGTCCCCCTCGCCGTCCAAGCAGCCACTCTGTCACTCCTGACAATCTGCATGTGGCCATGCTCACTGCCGCGGCGTGCCTGTCCCAGCTCATTGGCTGGAAGTGTGCTGTGATCCCTCTGCCTCCATACCAAGGACAGGCAGCTTAAAGCCTTCATGTCACCTGCAACATTCCCCCTTTGCAATTTTGCAGTAATGTTCTCTATATAACAGTACTTCCTACACTGCTTTGTCATTGTACCATGGTGACATGATCACTAGTTACTGTGTTGTTTGGACACATCTAACTGTCTGTTATTTCAGTTTCTATATTATATATTGTCATTTAAAAAGAGGTTCCTGTGTCCTGCGGGCCTATGGTTGACAATAGCAGAGCCTGTGCAGTCCTAATTACGGAGTGATTGAACAGGCCCTCAGGTCAGAGAGTCCTTCCAGTGTGCCGGCTCTGTGATGGGAGTTAATGCTGCGTCTCATCTCTTCTGCCAGGGAGAGTCGGGTCCAATGGGCTTGCCAGGACTAGAAGGACTGCCCGGGGCCAAGGTAGGACTGGAATAAAAAGTGTCTCATTTCACATGAGCTAAAAGACAAGAGAGACCAGGCTCAGCCCGTTTGCTCTGATCACACAGGAGAGGCCATTGTCATTCACTCACTCAGGATGACACACTGACACTATGTACTGACCTTCTGCATGATGCACTCTGATAACTGTGTACTGTATTTCAGTGTAACACACTGTAATGTATTTCAGTGTATCACACTGTGTACTGTATTTCAGTGTTACACACTGTAATGTATTTCAGTGTAACACACCGTGTACTGTATTTTAGTGTAACACACTGTGTAATGTATTTCAGTGTATCACACTGTGTAATGTATTTCAGCGTATCACACTGTGTACTGTATTTCAGTGTAACACACTGTGTACTGTATTTCAGTGTAACACACTGTGTACTGTATTTCAGTGTAACACACTGTGTAATGTATTTCAGTGTATCACACTGTGTTATGTATTTCAGTGTAACACACTGTGTACTGTATTTCAGTGTATCACACTGTAATGTATTTCAGTGTAACACACTGTGTACTGTATTTCAGTGTAACACACTGTGTAATGTATTTCAGTGTATCACACTGTGTAATGTATTTCAGTGTATCACACTGTGTACTGTATTTCAGTGTAACACACTGTGTACTGTATTTGTGTAACACACTGTGTACTGTATTTCAGTGTAACACACTGTGTAATGTATTTCAGTGTATCACACTGTGTAATGTATTTCAGTGTAACACACTGTGTACTGTATTTCAGTGTATCACACTGTGTACTGTATTTATGTTCACACTGTGTGTATTTCAGTGTATCACACTGTGTACTGTATTTCAGTGTATCACACTGTGTAATGTATTTCAGTGTAACACACTGTGTAATGTATTTCAGTGTATCACACTGTGTAATGTATTTCAGTGTATCACACTGTGTACTGTATTTCAGTGTATCACACTGTGTACTGTATTTCAGTGTATCACACTGTGTACTGTATTTCAGTGTAACACACTGTGTAATGTATTTCAGTGTATCACACAGTGTACTGTATTTCAGTGTAACACACTGTGTACTGTATTTCAGTGTAACACACTGTGTAATGTATTTCAGTGTATCACACTGTGTAATGTATTTCAGTGTATCACACTGTGTACTGTATTTCAGTGTATCACACTGTGTACTGTATTTCAGTGTATCACACTGTGTCACACTGTATTTAAGTGTATCACACTGTGTAATTTCAGTGTATGTGTACTGTATTTCAGTGTAACACACTGTGTACTGTATTTCAGTGTATCACACTGTGTACTGTATTTCAGTGTAACACACTGTAATGTATTTCAGTGTATCACACTGTGTACTGTATTTCAGTGTTACACACTGTAATGTATTTCAGTGTATCACACTGTGTACTGTATTTCAGTGTAACACACTGTGTACTGTATTTCAGTGTAACACACTGTGTACTGTATTTTGTGTATCACACTGTGTGTAGTGTCACACTGTGTACTGTATTTCAGTGTATCACACTGTGTACTGTATATTTCAGTGTATCACACTGTGTACTGTATTTCAGGGTGACTCTGGAGTCCCGGGTACTCCAGGGGTCCCTGGGCCTCAGGTGAGTAATTGCTGCAGCACACTGATGACTCCACTCAATAATTTATTGTTATTATCAATATGGGTATTATTATTTGCCTAGCAGATGGTCTTCCAGTGGATTACAGGTTACATATTGTCCCTATATACAGTATTTTCTCCATGCATCAAAATAAACTTCATTGCAAAGCATTACTATAAATAAATCACTACCAAACCAGCTCTAGAATATAATATTCTATTACATGTATGAAGGTTTGTTTCCATAGACTCTATAGATTTCTATAGATTGTTCCTAGAGACAATGAGAATAGTCATATTTCATAATCAAGCTTAGTGTGCACACAGCCTGTGGCATCAGTGCACAAAGCTCAGGTACTGAGATGTCATTGATCCAGTGGTGCTCTCTTTGATTGACAGGGCAAGCCCGGCGCTGCGGGCCAGCACGGAGTCCCAGGAGAGCCGGTGGGTCCCATCACTCCTCTTCACCTGTTGTTCAGAGACCTGCTTCCTGTCCCCGGAGGCTGACGCTGTGCTGTGTTTGTCTCCTGACAGGGCGAGAGAGGGCCGGTGGGGGAGACAGGATTTCCCGGGCCCGAGGGACCCCACGGTGCCCCCGTAAGGATGAACCCCCCGACTCTCTTACGCCCCTCCAGTTGTTGCACAGGATCCACCCCTGGGCACTGCAGAAGTGATCAGAGCGATTGCTCTCATTTCTGCAGGCCCGCCCACCAGTTCTAACAGCCCGCCTGCCATAGAGGCACAAACACACTGCCCACGCTGGCAGGTCGTAATGTCACGGATTAGATAGAGCTGTCAGACCCTACAAGCCTTTTCCTTTTTTTCACTGTACAGCACTTGCACAATATTCTTGTCATAATTGTGAAAATGTCTCACGAGCTGTGCGCTGCGGTGGAGGTAACACTGTCTCGGTCTCTGTTTTCACACAGGGACGGCCGGGAAAGGATGGTATCCCAGGTTACGAGGTGAGAACAGCTTTAATTTTTCAAACTGAAATTTGACCTTCGCCATCATAAACTATATATATATATAAATATATTTATACACACTAATTTTTTTGGTATGGTTTTTATTTTAACCTTAGTTATTGCAGCAAAGCCGATCTGGCTTCTGTACAGGCAGCAGTCACTCAGGGCTCTGGATGAGAGGTCAATTGGTACTTCTGCCCCTGTTGTGCTGTGTCGTTGTCAGATCAATCCAATGACAAGACTCCCTGTGTGTCTGTGTTACTGCCAGCTCAATACCAGCCTGCCACTGTGTTTGTCCCAGAATGCATTGCTGTCTAGTTTTGCATAGGGGTCGTTTCTCAGTTGCTGCCTTCTTAGAGCAGTGTTGTGAAAGGAATGGAAATGGAAATGAACCCTCTATTCTGCATTTCTGTGCAGTTTCCAATAAGGATAAGGATCTTTATTAGGCCATGTTACACACAGTTCTTACACAGGGTAATTGCAGTGTATCTTTTTGCATACCTCTCCTAGATGGACACACACTATCAGAGAGGTCAGAGCGCAGGGTCGGCCATAGTACGGCGCCCCTGGAGCAGTTAGGGGTTCAGTGCCTTGCTCAACGGCACTTGCAGTGCCCCAGCAAGTGAACCAGCAACCCTCCGCTTGCCAGCCCATCTCACTAACCACTGAGCCACTGCCGCCCCATGTGAGTGCCGCCCCAGTAATGCAGGGTGAGGGGATATACAGCCACACAGAGGCCCGCAGCCAGTGACCCTGTCAGGCTGGTAGATTCTAGAGCTGGCACCAGTACCACCTCAGCTTGGAGGTGCTCATCCACATCCTCCACGTTTCCACATGTGTCTCATTCAACCCATCCGGCATCAACCCCCAACGCTGTTCTCAGCTCTCAGCCCCGCTCCTGCAGCTCTCTCTCTCCCGCGTCGTATGTTTGCCTCCCTACCACATTGGTGGGACAACAGTGCCATCTAGCAGGTGGAATTGCTCGAGACCGACGGTACAGCCAGGCAGGGGAATTCAGTGTAACGCCGCTACCTTCAGACATGGGGGGGGGGGATTGAACGCAACAGCGGGTGGAAAGCTCTACGAGAAAGCCAGCTTTGAAGAATATAATGCCACGTTCTACTCTGCACGGCAACCGAAACCCTGCAGGAGGCAGATATTGTGCCAGAGGAACTGCTGTCTGCAGTGTGGCTCAGGGATGGGGGGAATGTCTTGGTCTCTATTGTATCAAAAGAGCAAAGGTATTTTAGTCTCACCTAAACGGGAAGTGGAGATGTGCAAGATTTAGGTGTTTACAGGGCCCAGCGTCTTCCGCACAGTTAGCACAACTCGACAGTGATTTCTGTATAATCAATATAATTAGCGTTGGCATCATTAGTGAAGCCCCTGGAGAACGCGACAGACTTGCAAGCCACTCTGCTCATCTCCGCATCCAATTGTCTACACGCAAGCAAATGGACTAAATCACTGAAACACTGCCTACTGCTCAGCCAAGGGGGGTTGGAATGAGTGTTTGGGGGTGTTGGAATGAGTGGGTGTTAGTGCAGTGTGGGGGTGGAGGGGTTGGCTTGACCTCAGCGAGGATCTGAACAAAAGCAGCAGCAGCTGGAAGTGGAGTGGGAGGCATGCAGGTGTGCGCTTTAGCCTCTTGGTCAATTTAATTCCACATTTCCAATTACCATGTGTCAGTGGGTGCCCGGAGAGGCCATGGCCGAGGGTGATAGAGTGTTTCAGAGGGGCCGTCCCCGGTGCAAAAGTGTCATTCAATCTTTTTCTCTCTGTTCCTCTTTTTCTCTCTGTCTCCTAGGGAGCTACAGGTAGACCCGGAGACAGGGGCCCAAAAGGAGAACGGGTTAGACATTTTTTTGTGTTCACACAGCCATTTTCAAAAACATGCTGACAGACATGCACAAGCACTATCATACACATACTGCAGAAAAAAGTCTAGTTTTTTCTTCCGATTTAAAGATGAAACATAATCGTCTCTATCAGATAAATGCAACTTAAGCAGTGTAGGTAAGCTGTGAGTCACTCTGGTCTGTGTGCCTTGCTCAAATAGTGTTCTCCATCACTTTCTCAAAATGCCTGCAAGAGAAACTACACCCAAACTGTGCCACCGTGTAATAGACCAAAACTCCCCAAACTCCTGGGATTGAAGCTGAAAACCTTCGGGTCATTGGCTCTCTCCCACTGACATCTCCATTCTGATTGCGTGTTTGTGGGCCTTGTGTTGCAGGGGGACCCTGGCATCCCAGGAGAAAGAGGAGTACAGGGGGAGAGGGGCAGACCGGGAGACAAAGGGATAATCGGGCCTACAGGACAAAGAGGAGACCCTGGTCCCCCGGGGGCCCTAGGATCACCAGGACCCCCAGGGCTGCTGGTACATACACCCACCCCAATCTGCACCACCTCTAAACCCCATTACTGCCCCTGTCCCAATCTACACCACCTCTAAACACCATTACTGCTCCCACCCCAATCTGCACCACCTCTAAACACCATTACTGCCCCTGTCCCAATCTACACCACCTCTAAACACCATTACTGCCCCCACCCCAATCTGCACCACCTCTAAACACCATTACTGCCCCCACCCCAATCTGCACCACCTCTAAACACCATTACTGCCCCCACCCCAATCTGCACCACCTCTAAACACCATTACTGCCCCCCCCCAATCTACACCACCTCTAAACACCATTACTGCCCCCACCCCAATCTGCACCACCTCTAAACACCATTACTGCCCCCACCCCAATCTGCACCACCTCTAAACACCATTACTGCCCCCACCCCAATCTGCACCACCTCTAAACACCATTACTGCCCCCACCCCAATCTGCACCACCTCTAAACACCATTACTGCCCCCACCCCAATCTGCACCACCTCTAAACACCATTACTGCCCCCACCCCAATCTACACCACCTCTAAACACCATTACTGCCCCCACCCCAATCTGCATTACTGCCCCCACCCCAATCTGCACCACCTCTAAACACCATTACCCCACCCCCACCTCTAAACACCATTCTACCCCAATCTACACCACCTCTAAACACCATTACTGCCCCTGTCCCAATCTACACCACCTCTAAACACCATTACTGCCCCCACCCCAATCTGCACCACCTCTAAACACCATTACTGCCCCCACCCCAATCTGCACCACCTCTAAACACCATTACTGCCCCCACCCCAATCTGCACCACCTCACCCCCCCCCAATCTACACCACCTCTAAACACCATTACTGCCCCCACCCCAATCTACACCACCTCTAAACACCATTACTGCCCCCACCCCAATCTACACCACCTCTAAACACCATTACTGCCCCTGTCCCAATCTACACCACCTCTAAACACCATTACTGCCCCACCCCAATCTACACCACCTCTAAACACCATTACTGCCCCTGTCCCAATCTACACCACCTCTAAACACCATTACTGCCCCCCCAGTCTCTAAACACCATTACTGCCCCCACCCCAATCTGCACCACCTCTAAACACCATTACTGCCCCCACCCCAATCTACACCACCTCTAAACCCCATTACTGCCCCTGTCCCAATCTACACCACCTCTAAACACCATTACTGCCCCCACCCCAAACACCACCTCTAAAACACCATTACTGCCCCTGTCCCCCACCACCTCTAAACACCATCTGCCCCCACCACCTACACCACCTCTAAACACCATTCTAAACACCATTACTGCCCCTGTCCCAATCTACACCACCTCTAAACACCCCACCCCCCACCTCTAAATGCCACCCCAATCTCTAAACCACCATTACCGCCCCTGTCCCAATCTACACCACCTCTAAACACCATTACTGCCCCCACCCCAATCTACACCACCTCTAAACACCATTACTGCCCCTGTCCCAATCTACACCACCTCTAAACACCATTACTGCCCCCACCCCAATCTACACCACCTCTAAACCCCATTACTGCCCCTGTCCCAATCTACACCACCTCTAAACACCATTACTGCCCCACCCCAATCTACACCACCTCTAAACACCATTACTGCCCCTGACCAAACCTACACCACCTCTAAATGCCATTACTGCCCCTGTCCCAATCTACACCACCTCTAAACACCATTACTGCCCCCACCCCAATCTACACCACCTCTAAACACCATTACTGCCCCCACCCCAATCTGCACCACCTCTAAACACCATTACTGCCCCCACCCCAATCTGCACCACCTCTAAACCCCAATCTGCACCACCTCTAAACACCATTACTGCCCCACCCCAATCTGCACCACCTCTAAACCCCATTACTGCCCCTGTCCCAACTAACACCATTACTGCTTTACCCCAACACCACCTCCTAAACACCATTACTGCCCCATCTACACCACCTCTAAACACCATTACTGCCCCTGCACCACCTCTAAACACCATACTGCCCCCACCCCAATCTGCACCACCTCTAAACACCATTACTGCCCCCACCCCAATCTGCACCACCACCTCTAAACACCATTACTGCCCCCACCCCAATCTGCACCACCTCTAAACACCATTACTGCCCCCACCCCAATCTGCACCACCTCTAAACACCATTACTGCCCCTGTCCCAATCTGCACCACCTCTAAACACCATTACTGCCCCCACACCCCAATCTGCACCACCTCTAAACACCATTACTGCCCCCACCCCAATCTGCACCACCTCTAAACACCATTACTGCCCCCACCCCAATCTGCACCACCTCTAAAACACCATTACTGCCCCCACCCCAATCTGCACCACCTCTAAACACCATTACTGCCCCCACCCCAATCTGCACCACCTCTAAACACCATTACTGCCCCTGTCCCAATCTGCACCACCTCTAAACACCATTACTGCCCCCACCCCAATCTGCACCACCTCTAAACACCATTACTGCCCCCACCCCAATCTGCACCACCTCTAAACACCATTACTGCCCCCACCCCAATCTGCACCACCTCTAAACCCCATTACTGCCCCCACCCCAATCTGCACCACCTCTAAACACCATTACTGCCCCCACCCCAATCTGCACCACCTCTAAACACCATTACTGCCCCCACCCCAATCTGCACCACCTCTAAACACCATTACTGCCCCTGTCCCAATCTACACCACCTCTAAACACCATTACTGCCCCCACCCCAATCTGCACCACCTCTAAACACCATTACTGCCCCACCCCAATCTGCACCACCTCTAAACACCATTACTGCCCCCACCCCAATCTGCACCACCTCTAAACACCATTACTGCCCCCACCCCAATCTGCACCACCTCTAAACACCATTACTGCCCCTGTCCCAATCTACACCACCTCTAAACACCATTACTGCTCCCACCCCAATCTACACCACCTCTAAACACCATTACTGCCCCTGTCCCAATCTACACCACCTCTAAACACCATTACTGCCCCCACCCCAACCTACACCACCTCTAAACACCATTACTGCCCCCACCCCAATCTACACCACCTCTAAACACCATTACTGCCCCTGTCCCAATCTACACCACCTCTAAACACCATTACTGCCCCCACCCCAAACACCATCTAAACACCATTGCCCCTGTCCCAATCTACACCACCTCTAAACACCATTACTGCCCCCACCCCAATCTACACCACCTCTAAACACCATTACTGCCCCTGTCCCAATCTACACCACCTCTAAACACCATTACTGCTCCCCACCCCAATCTACACCACCTCTAAACACCATTACTGCTGTCCCACCTACACCACCTCTAAACACCATTACTGCCCCCACCCCAAACACACCACCCCATTACTGCCCCTGTCCCAATCTACACCACCTCTAAACACCATTACTGCCCCCACCCCAATCTACACCACCTCTAAACACCATTACTGCCCCTGTCCCAATCTACACCACCTCTAAATGCCATTACTGCCCCCTGTCCCAATCTACACCACTCTAAACACCACTGCCCCCACCCCAATCTACACCTCTAAACACCATTACTGCCCCACCCCAATCTACACCACCTCTAAACACCATTACTGCCCCACCCCAATCTACACCACCTCTAAACACCATTACTGCCCCCACCCCAATCTACACCACCTCTAAACACCATTACTGCCCCACCCCAATCTACACCACCTCTAAACACCATTACTGCCCCCACCCCAATCTACACCACCTCTAAACACCATTACTGCCCCTGTCCCAACCTACACCACCTCTAAACACCATTACTGCCTCCACCCCAACCTACACCACCTCTAAACACCATTACTGCCCCCACCCCATCTACACCACCTCTAAACACCATTACTGCCCCTGTCCCAATCTACACCACCTCTAAACACCATTACTGCCCCTGTCCCAATCTACACCACCTCTAAACACCATTACTGCCCCTGTCCCAACCTACACCACCTCTAAACACCATTACTGCCCCCACCCCAATCTACACCACCTCTAAACACCATTACTGCCCCTGTCCCCCAATCTACACCACCTCTAAACACCATTACTGCCCCTGTCCCAATCTACACCACCTCTAAACACCATTACTGCCCCCACCCCAATCTACACCACCTCTAAACACCATTACTGCCCCTGTCCCAATCTACACCACCTCTAAACACCATTACTGCCCCCACCCCAATCTACACCACCTCTAAACACCATTACTGCCCCTGTCCCAACCTACACCACCTCTAAACACCATTACTGCCCCCACCCCAATCTACACCACCTCTAAACCCCATTACTGCCCCTGTCCCAATCTACACCACCTCTAAACACCATTACTGCTCCCACCCCAATCTACACCACCTCTAAACACCATTACTGCCCCTGTCCCAATCTACACCACCTCTAAATGCCATTACTGCCCCTGTCCCAATCTACACCACCTCTAAACACCATTACTGCCCCTGTCCCAATCTACACCACCTCTAAACGCCATTACTGCCACACCCCAATCTACACCACCTCTAAACACCATTACCGCCCCACCCCAATCTACACCACCTCTAAACACCATTACTGCCCCCACCCCAATCTACACCACCTCTAAACACCATTACTGCCCCCACCCCAATCTACACCACCTCTAAACACCATTACTGCCCCCACCCCAATCTACACCACCTCTAAACACCATTACTGCCCCACCCCAATCTACACCACCTCTAAACACCATTACTGCCCCTGTCCCAATCTACACCACCTCTAAACACCATTACTGCCCCTGTCCCACCTCTAAACACCACCTCTAAACACCATTACTGCCCCTGTCCCAACCTACACCACCTCTAAACACCATTACTGCCCCCACCCCAATCTACACCACCTCTAAACACCATTACTGCCCCTGTCCCAATCTACACCACCTCTAAACACCATTACTGCCCCTGTCCCAATCTACACCACCTCTAAACACCATTACTGCCCCCACCCCAATCTACACCACCTCTAAATGCCATTACTGCCCCTGTCCCAACCTACACCACCTCTAAACACCATTACTGCCACACCCCAACCTACACCACCTCTAAACACCATTACTGCCCCACCCCAATCTACACCACCTCTAAACACCATTACTGCTCCCCCCCCAATCTACACCACCTCTAAACACCATTACTGCCCCCACCCCAATCTACACCACCTCTAAATACCATTACTGCCCCACCCCAATCTACACCACCTCTAAACACCATTACTGCCCCTCTACACCACCTCTAAACACCATTACTGCCCCTGTCCCAATCTACACCACCTCTAAACACCATTGTCCCAACCTACACCACCTCTAAACACCATTACTGCCCCCACCCAAATCTACACCACCTCTAAACACCATTACTGCCCCCACCACCTTTGCTCCTATTTGCTCTAAGCCTCCAGCCTCATATGCAGTGAGATGCTGCAGTTTCTATGTAAAATGGCTGAAAGAACAGTCCTCCTGGCATGAGACAGAGCATCAGCGATATCCTGGTATGGCGTGGTGTTGAAGCATATGCACCCCGGTGCGCTGTTTACTACTCAGTGTCAGCACCGACAGACCTGACCTGCAGGGGGCACCGTGCGTGGGAGCCAATGCAAGCATCACTCTACAGGGCAAAAACGCCCACACACATCACGGCTGCACACCTACAAGCGTTTTACATAACACTCTCACCGAGTTGGCAGACAGGGCTCTTTTATTCAAATGCTCAGAGCGCACATGAACACTCCCACCTGCAGGTGGTGCTGACAGGGAGCAGGACCAGTCATCATGGCAATGTATCATTGACTGCTTTCATCTCTCACCTGTAGGCGTCTGGCGTATCGTTGCACTACTGCGAGCCGTAGGATAAAAACATTGGAGCATTACGAGAGTGACTATTGACCGAACTTGAGTGTACAATCTAGGTTGTGAATGAGACCCCCCACAGATCACGCACCTCTCTATTTCGATTGTGAAAGTAGCACATCGGTGGATTGGTGGTGCTTGGGTTCTTCAGACCCCTGGCAAAGCCCAGAGCAAAAGAGCCCTATTCTCCAGATTTCACATTTAAGTTTACAGGCATTTGTCTGAAGCAACATGCTGTACGCAAATTGGGTATTGTGTGAGCCAATTAGGAAACAGTTATTCTTGAGCAGTTAATTGTCATCTGTGACACGGCTTGTCTTCGTCACGTGTTAAGAGTGCTTCCTAACGATCATTAATGAATAAGGTCATTATCCTGTTCAGTACAGCCCTGAGGGAAGGCCATAAAACAGACATTTGTAGAGCATATATATGTCTTCTATAAGAGTGACTTATTTAAGCTTTTTTCAACCCCTTTTCTCCCCTTTTCTTGGAACTGTCAGTTATACTGTGCTCTCAAGTTACCGATTACCAGCCACACACACAGTGAGCACTCCTCACATATACTCACCCACAAACCAGTGACTATATCCCACACCATAAGCCACGCGGTATACAGAAGGAGAGCTTTCACTGGTTAGGGGAGAGGCACATCTCTCACTGATAATAATCCATAGGTGCATAAAAGTGTCTGTTAAATGAAACTGTAAAAAGCTGAATAGCGTAACTACTAGATTTGGCTAATTGGGCAATTGGGGCCTCTCGCGTGGTCCAGTGGTTTCAATGTCCAATGCTGACAACGGGGACCGGGGTTTGATTCCACCGGCCATGCCACCGGGGGCGGCAATTGGCTGTCCACCCCAGGGAGGGGGGAGGGAAGCCAACAGGGCGTTCGCTGCACACAGGAGTCGTTCTGTAGTACTGGGTTGCGGTCTACAGCATGGCGGAAGGAGGAGACGATACTTCGCCCTCCTTACTACCGGTCACAGGGCTACGGCAGCGAACTCACATTACGAGGGGGGGATTGACTTGAAAATAGCGGGTGTAATTGGCTACCAAATTGGGAGAAAAAAACAGGATTAAAGATCAGAAAGAAATTATAATTATAAAAACTGACAGCAGTGGATGGCAATAAAAAATATATTGATATAGACATTCAAACTCACTGGTGCCTCAACATGGCTGCTCTTGGAGGTGTGACATCACATGCTATTTCTAGAGTCCATTTAGGTAGTGCTACTGTAGCTGGCTACTTAAAAGCAGCTGCGTAAATGTAAACACGTTTGCAACCAGTTATGCTATAATGCTGGTGGCAATATTAGAAGCTTAAGAGTCATTCATTCCTAATGTGATTTTACTGAATTGGTATTGGCTGTTGAGATCATTTTATTGGTGTACTAGATCAAATCAAATCAAATGTATTTGTATAGCGTTTTTCACGATTGAATTGTCACAAAACGCTTAACAGCGGGGGAACCCAGGCCTAGACCCCCCCAAAAGCAAGCCTAAAGGCAACAGTGGCAAGGAAAAACTCCCTTGATGGGGAGAAACCTTGGGAGGAACCAGACTAAAAGGGGGAGAGCCCATCCTCTTCTGGCTGGCACAGGGTCTGTCCAAAAAAGACCATATCATGGTCAGTCCAAGGTGACTCAGGGCTGAATGACTTTGCCCCTCCTGAGTTAGGTAGTCAGTGGGGGGGCTAAACCACATGAAGGGGGTCCAGATCCAGGGACTGGGATAGGCATGGGGGCGAGGGTTGATGGGGGCAGCTCACACTTCTCGCAGGATCTAGGGCTCAGGGGCAGGTGCCCCGAGTCAGAGGCCGAGGCAGAGAAGAGGACATGCAGTCAGAAAAAAAAGCAGTGCTATAGCCAGTAGCATTATGTAAGAGCAGGGGAGCACAAGCATAGGAAATATACAGATAGCCCCGACAGGTGTAAGCTATGGCAGCATACCTATTAGGAGAGGGACAGAGAATACACGCAGCTGAGAGAGTTCCAAACCATCCACACCCGATCAAGGATAAAGTATGGAAAGTTTCTCACTCCATAAGACACTAGGGCACGGCCTTCTCCATCTCTCCACCTAGACTATGTTTGGCAGTAGGCTAGGCTGAAAAGATATGTTTTTAATCTACACTTAAAAATTGAAACTGTGTCCGAATCCCTAACATGCTTTGGTAAACTGTTCCACAACAGAGGAGCTCTAAAAGAGAAGGCTCTACCACCAGCTGTGCTTTTCAAAATTCTAGGGAGTAATAGATAGCCGGCTTCTTGTGAACGAAGCAGTCGTGTCGGCTTATAAGGGGCAATCATTTTGGTCAAATATATAGTCTGTTCACTGCTTTAAAAGTTAGCAACAGTACTTTATAATCAGCCCGATATTTAACAGGAAGCCAATGATGCTAACACAGGAGTAATGTGCTCATACTTCTTGGATCTAGTCAAAATACGTGCCGCTGTATTTTGTACTAGTTGAAGACTCTTAAGAGAGCTACTAGAGGAGCCAGATAATAAGGCATTACAATAGTCTAGCCTCGATGCGACAAAAGCATGCATCAAGGTTTTTGCATCCTCTAATGTCAGAATGTGCCTAATTTTAGCTATGTTTCTTAGGTGAAAGAAAGCTACTCTGGAAGTGTTTGTAATATGAGTGTCAAATGTAAGATCCTGATCAATAATAAAACCAAGGTTCTTGACCGTTAAACTTGATGAAACTATGCAATAACCGGCATTTAACTGCAGATCCAACTTAATTTTCTGGGGCTCAAAATCGTCATCTCTGTTTTATCTGAATTTAAAAGAAGGAAATGTACTGTCGTCCAATTCTTTATATCAGAGATACAGGCCTCTAATTGAGTGAGTTGAAGTATTTCACCTGGTTTCATTGATATGTACAGCTGTGTATCATCTGCATAGCAATGGAAATTCACACCATGTTTACGAATAACATTACCAAGTGGTAGCAAGTATAATGAGAACAGTAATGGTCCCAGCACTGAGCCTTGTGGAATACCATATTTAACGTGAGAGTAGTCAGAGAACTCTTGATCTAATTGCACAAATTTAAACCTGTCTGATAAGTATGATTTAAACCATGAGAGTGCCCGTCCATGCAAACCAACCAGGTTTTATAGCCTGTGAAGGAGAATCTGGTGGTCAATAGTGTACTAGAGGCTAGTAGCTTGTTCTGTACTGATCTGGTCTGTTGCTGTATTTATAGTAACATATTGTATTATATTGGACTGCAGTGTTGCATAGTAGATTTTTACAGATTTTTACTGAATTGCACTGGGAAAACACAGTTGCAACCATCATACTGTTAATGTTAATGTGCTATATGAAATGCTTTCTCCTGCCGTCTAAAATTATATATATTTTTTTTTCTTTCTATGCCATTCCAGTTGGCTCAATGATCACTGCCCTCTTCACCTGCGATGCCTGTTCATGCTCTTAGGAGGTTTGATTGTGCTACTTTATTCCTTAAATGTATTTAATCTGCGAGCAAACCGTAGGAAGGGAATGGCACGATAATAACTTCCCTCAGATTGATCTTTTTACATTTCACAGACGCAGATGAAATGTATAATGCAGCCCCAGGCTGCTTGAATGAACAGCCACAAATGAGGAATTATAAAAGAGAGAATGGGGGTCAGTGTGTGCCTGGGGGCTCCTGTATATTCCACAGTGCCCGAGGAGGCTCGGATCAGGGACAGGTTATAACCGTTCTCGTATCCATTCCTTTAGTGTCTCACGACAGCATCATGCTAACACACAGCGCGGTGTGCACGTGCACGACCCCTGGCTCATCTCATAGCTGCATCTTCACTAATCCACTGAATGTGTTTCTGCCATCTGTTCTGTTTCCTGACAGAGTGACGGGGACTCCCTGGAGGAAATCAGACGCTTCATCCACAGTGAAATATTGAGGGTGTTCGAAGGTACATCTGCCCCCCTCCCCAACTCTCTCCCACAATGTTTTATCTCTGTTTCACATTTGCAATAAAGAAGGATTTGTTTTTTTCTTAGATTTGCCAGCATTAAGGTGATGAATGCTGAACTCAAGTCAAAGTGCTTATCATAAGTGGGAGCGTGGTTTATTATTGCTGTAGTTTTACTATTATGTTAACAATGTCTCGTTTTTTGCTAAAGAAGGTTAAGATTCATGTATTCTGTAAAGAGACTTCAAAGCAGATCATCAGGTATCGTTGTTTACTGAAAATCACTCATTATCATTATTATTTTCCTTGCAAAAATCATTATCCAGGGTGGCTTACATTCAGTAGCTTACATTTTTAAATATGATATGCTTATGCGCTGAGGCTGTTGAGGTTTAATGCCTATCTTAAGGGTACAATGGCACTGCCACACCTGGGAATCAAACCTGCAACCTCCTGTTTTTTTACTGCTAACCACAGTTTCAACCATGATATTTCAGTTGTCAAGTGAGTGAGTTTTATTGAACATGAGCGTGTGGGTCACGGTCACATGTGGGTCTTGATGATTTCTGTGAGTATTGTATGGTGTGTTTTGCAGAGAAGCTGTCTGGCCAGGGCTTGCTGCAGAAGACTCCTGCCGCCATCCTGGCATCTCATTTTCGCCCAGGCCCCCCCGGGCCCCCCGGTCACGATGGCTCACCTGGCCCCCCGGGGGCCTCAGGAGAACCAGGAACACCTGGCCCTCAAGGTAGGAGGCACGCCCTGGCAGGCTAAACCACGATGGACCCTGTAACCCCCCTCTGTTTCCCCTCCTCTTCTAACTGAATAACTGTGCAAACCCCAATCCCACCACGCCGGGCCTCAAGACCTCTGACTTTTCCATTCAAAAAAACTCATGCCTTGATTTTTACCTTTGGACATCAATGCTGATCTGAGTGCAGTCTAGAAGAAGTCAACACTGTTGTAGCATATGTGTGTATGTGTGTGTGTGCGTGTATATGTGCGTGTATATGTGTATGTGTGTGTGTGTGTGTGTGTGTGTGTGTGTGTGTGCCTGTGTGTGTGTGTGTGTGTGTGTGTGTGTGTGTGTGTGTGTGTGTGTGTGTGCAAATGCACTCAAAAGGCCATCAGCCGGGCTGAAACACACATCACCCCCTCTGTAAGGGGGAAGGCTGTGTGGCACAACACTTTTAGAGCCTCGCTGCCATTAATGAAAGCAGATTGTGTTTTCTGCTGCTCGCCACATATATGAATGCAATCTAAGGCCGCAAACAGAGGAATTGTTGGCAAGACGGTAGCACATCTTGGCTGGTGGAAATATGAAGACAGATGAAGAAATGGCTGTGAAAGAGAGAGTGTGATATTGGTTTGGGCAGACTCAAAGGGGGGGGTTGCGAGGGCGGTTGTGATGGGGTGGGGGGGTGGCAGAGGCACGTTATCTCACTCTGTGGGAATATGCTTCCGGAAACGAAAAAGGATAATAGCCACGAAAAAAAGGAAGCATCCATCTATCAAACTCGTTCAGATCTCCCCTTGGTCACCCCTCCCTCCCCCCTCTTACCATCTGCAGCAACACATTTGTTGCTTTCCTCCGAATTGAGGAGAGCTGGCATAGAATTAGTGAGCAGTCTACTCCAGTCCGGCAGGCTGCCCTGGCGCAGTACTGTTATGGAAGGCGATTGCTCTGAAAAACCCTGGGATGCTGGGACATTAAGGGGGAAACATGTCTTATGATTCATGTAAAGACACAGTACAGACACTGTGGAGTGCCTGTCATCTACCTCAGTTTGCCGAACAACTTTCATTGGACAGACACTGGCAGTTAAGAAAATAAAAATAAGGCATGTCACCCACAATATCCGCAATGAACAATGTGTGATTTTTGCTGTACAGCAGACATTCTATTTGTGTCATGTTACAGTTCCTATGTGACTGGACTGCTGCGACTATATATACTGTATATTTTTCACTGTGTAATTTGAAATGCTTAATACATGACTGTATGGGCGTATTTTATACCCAGAATTATACATATGTATTATAAAACTCAATAAATATTGTAAAATGAAATGTTTGCTCTCAAAATAACTGAAACCTTCAGAAGCTCAGACATTAGGATTCTTAAGATGGCTCCACCTCATGTTTCATCATCCACTATGCTGTTCCTCTGAAATGTTCTGGAATACTAAATTGGGTTTTTGAAAAGTTTGAAAGTTAAACGACTGCAGAGGAAAACAACATTTACCCGTCAAAAGTGTGTCTACTTCGCAAGTCAGATTTTTCACATGGTCTGCTCAGAAAATTGGGTGCCTCTAGAGTGAAGTAATATTCCAAACCCGAGGCATAAAAACATCATGCACAAACTGCAGCGCTCTCACTTTTATATTACTATTTATTTTTTGATGACCTGTATATATCGCAATTTATTATTTATCCGCCAATTTTGAATGCCTGATTGTAATTGGAAGGCCTTACCGCCCATTGCTGCAACGGCCAATTAGCATGGGAACAAACTAGCGCGCGTCACCTCCGAAATGTGCGCAGCCAGCCACCGCTTCTGTTCTTCTTGCAGTCAACCTGAGCTGCGCAGGCAGGCAGACTGCAGGTTCCTGATTAATCAGAAGAGTCACTATGATGCGATAAGGTGGGGAATACCCTGCCGATCTCAGCCCTCCCTCCATGTATGACCCCGGATGGATACGCTGCCCAAGAGACCCCCTGTATTCATGTTTCTTATTTACTCCTTCGCTAATTCACCTGTGATCAGTCAGCATTCAGAATCATGTTTCCATTCATAAATGAGCAAAAACATATTATTTAGAGTGTCACTGTAGAAAGAATTGGAATTTCATATAACCCAACTGGATAGACTTTAAAATACATTTCATAATTTAATAAAGCTAACGGTGATTGCTTTCCTGTTTGTCGCCATCTTATCAGATGCAGCCACTGAAGTATGTCACAGTTTTTATTTTATTTTATTTCTGTCTGTCAGGAGTGTAGAAAACTACCCATGTACATGCACAATATATTTATGAAATACAGATATATTACGAGGATGAGTATGTGAAATCTGCCAATATGGATATGTTTATACTGGATGAACTTTTTTATTTAAAACAATTTTTTGTATTAATTTGTAAAATTGTGTGTTTGTCTGTGTAATATATTTTGAAATATAATCATATGGTAAATATATATTTTGTGAGAGCTCAGACATAATTGTATAGTTGTATATATATATATATATATATATATATATACTGTATATATATATATATGTATAGCGCTCAGATATATTTTGAGCTCATGCCTCTGCATTATGGGTAATTTTATGGAGCAGCATATGAATGAATGTCTTCCCCAATGTGTCCCTCCTCAAATTGCTCACCTGCAATACAGAGTAGGAGTGTCTTTTAGTGAACAGCTAGCACATTCAGTTGTAAGATGTTACTTACAGTATGCACACTGACAGGACAGACCCAGGCAGTTATCGAACATGGTTTGTATTGACAGTTTCTTTTAAAAGCCATAAAGTGGAGAATGCCTGAGACCAATAAAGAATAATATTAAAATAACATGATGATCAAGCGATTAACGATGCAGAAATTGGATAGCACCAGATACCTTAATTCATTTTCAGAGGTTTGACAGCTCCTTGTCTACAGTACAGCAGCTACCACTTGCTGTGGTACTATATTTACAGCACCGAAGCAGAGACAAACACATAATTGTTTGGCAATGCTCCAATTGGAAGCCCCTCCGTAGCTCAGACCTCAGGCCCTGTTCACTGTACCGAGGGCTGACTGTTCAGGTACAGTGTTTTTTTCTTGGCTCGGAATGTTGGGCCCCTGAGGCACACCTCTTGTGTTGGAAAAGGATGCTCTGTGATTTAAAAAAAATGTTTTTGCACATTTGTGGGGAAGTGCAGCATTGTGTGCGCTGCACATTTTGATGGAACCTTTTTACACGCCTTGCATAGTGCGTTGTGTAGACCCTTTCCCCTTTAGGTCTGAATTGCCTGACGTGCCTGAAAGTCCCAAGTCCAATGCCTATCTGAAACCTTGCTGTCTAACCCATTTTTAGGACTGACAGCCAATTGCTTTTGATGCCTTTTGGGGAAATGGGCTCTTGGTTATTTCTCCTTTTATAGAATGTGAAAATATGTATACAATGCCATATACAACATCACCTGGCATTTCTTTAAATGTATACGGTATATCTTCAGCATGGAACAGTGAGTTTCTGCATTGCATGTGTGTGGACTTAATGCTTATTGTTTTGCAAATGCTTTAATGTAGCCTGCTTTGCTTTGCTTCTTTTATTTCAGCGTAGTTTAGTGTGACTTTCGCTGTTTACAGACTTGCTATAAAGGTTGTCTCTATTTGTAGTCTCTTTTTATAAAATGAGCTGTCCAAGCCTTTTGAAATCTCTTTGAGGATCTTAAAGCCCCCAAATACCTCTTAAACCACTTGAACATAGTTTTGGTATTAATATACTGTATATATAAAATATATTACTGATAACATTTAGATTTAGACTTTCCTAATGAAACCCATCTTACCATCTTTTACTGTGCAAAGACAACAGTTTCCTTGAAACTGCATTTTTAAATCTTTCTTCAGGTCATATTTAAGAAAATATGTATTTTTGATATGTGATTATTTCCCATTTTTACTTACTAAAAAATCACTTTCACTTTTTCCTTGACCCCTGCTGTTTTTGAAGTTGCATACATATTTATATTATTCTTACTTTTTAAATATTCTCACCGATTATTCATTTTATGAAGCACTACCAGCACTCTTGTTGAGAGAGGTCACTCCTGCGCTTTTCGTCTCCTGAAATAACCCAGTTCAAACATGAATCTGACTGAGTTTGCACTAACCCCTCTCACAAAACATGTCCAATCGCATTTACTTACTCTAATAGTGACATTTAGATCTCGGCGTTGTGTATGATATGATGTTTTGGAATGGGGAGCATTAAGTATCCTGGGTTTGTTTTCAGGATACCGGGGACAGAAAGGAGAGAGAGGTCAGCTCGGTTTGGGAATCACAGGAGCTCCTGGTCCAGCTGGCCAACCAGGTAAGGACCACCCGCAACTGCATGGGATGCCTCTGAGGAAAACTATGCTGCTGCTGGAATAGGTGCTGGTGGGCCAATAGGGGGCGCTCTTCCCTTTGGACCAAATAGGAATTCAACTCCCCAGCACAGTGATGGGGGCACTATGCTGGTGCTATTCTTCAGATGAGACATTAAACTTGTGACTCACTGTGGTTATTATAGATCCCATGACACTTTTTGAAATAGGGGTGTTGGGCCTCCCGGGTGGCGTAGCGGTAAGAGCATCTGATCAGGACGCATGCTGCCTACTGCGACTGGGGTTCGATTCCACCGGATTCCACCGTCTCTGGCCGGGAGTGCCACTAGGGGGTGGCAATTGGCTGTCCGCCCCAGGGAGGGGGGAGGGAAGCCGATATGAGTTTGCTGCGTACAGGAGTGGCTCTGGAGTACCGGATATACAGCCTACGGCTTGGCGAGTGCCAGCTCAGAGGAAGCGGTACATCGCCTTTGTCACTGCCTGTCTCAGGACTACGGCAGCGAGCTCACAATATGAGGGGGGGTAGTTGGCTACTAAATTGGGAGAAAATGGGGAAAAATCTGAAACAAACTCTTTGGGGGGAAAAAAAAGGAGTGTCCTGGACAAATTCCCATCTAATCATCTGCCCTACATCTGATTGGCTACACAAGCCCTTGCATTCTGTGCCCACATTGATTCCCCAGGTCATCACTGCTAATGTTAAATGAGTTCTCAGTTGACCTGTCTGGTTAAATAAAGGTAAATGACTATATTTTGGCTCAATGGGCTGAAAAAGAAGGAAAACACTGTGCGACTTAAATGCCAAGATTAGGCTCATTTAAGAACACGGCCACAGCTTCCCCTCTGTCAAGCTGAATATTACACACCATATTACAGTGTACCAAACCATATCATACCGTATACGTTTCTGTAAATACTTTAAAATGACCAAAAAAACACATGTAACAATGAACAAAATGAACATCAAAGAAATGTTCAAGAAAATTATATTGAAAATTGAATCTTGGATTCCTCAAAATAGCCACCCTTTACCGTGATAACAGCCTCACAAACACGGGCCATTTGGTTAATAAGTTTCAGCAGGAAATCACCCGATATGTCTTCCCAGCTCTTCTGCAGCAATTCCCAGAGGCACTTGTGGGTTGCTTTGCTTTGACTCTTCTGTCCAGTTTGTCCCATAAAAATTTCTATGGGATTGAGGTCTGGACACTGGACAGGCCAGGTCATCAGTTTGAGTTGTCCTGCACATTCCTCCTTCACCAGGTAGTTCTTGCACAACTTCAAGGTGTGTTTCGGGTCGTTATCTTGCTGAAGAATGAAGGAGTGCCCGATTAGCCGTAGTCCAGATGGAAGGTGTACTCAAACTTTTGACTGGTACTATATACAAAGGCAATAAAATGCTTGTACGTGCACAATCTCAAACTATTACATTTCTCCTGAAACTTGTCAGTTTAAAATTGAGAATTATCTACAAATAAACAGATTATAGTGTTCATGGTAATAATTTAACCTTTTGAATAAAAAGAAAATCAAAAGCATATTATGACTTATGACAAAACTAATGTGCATGAAATCTTTTGAAGAGTGAGTTTGTTATACTGAGGTACAAAGCTGAATGGATTTTGTTTGCTGCTTTATTTTGACAGTTTTTTAATCTGTATTTTGATGGTTTTACAGCAAGGTCACATGATGCATCGCAAATGATTTCTAATCTGTCAAAACAGGCAAACCAAGCTGCTTGTTTAGATGTGTTTTGTTGAGAGTGGCAGAGAGATGGAAAAGCACACAAATCTTTAACCATATATAGAATAATAACACATTCTAATATGCATTTCTGTACACGATTTATGTGTCTGTGGTTTAGAAAGGTAAGAATAACCTGAGCAATTGACAGTTTGCCCAAATAGCAGCTTGTATCAGAATGCAGTGCAGAGCAGAATGTCCCACATCACCGCACAAGCCAGAGTTGCATACTCCCGGTACCAGGTAGCTAAGTCACTAACCAGGTAGTGCTGGGCTGATTCTGGACAGCGCATGAATAAAACTCGGTGGGATAAAGTGAGTGTTAACTATTGTGAAACATTGAGTACTTGAGCTGAATTTCCTGTCTCCCTCTCCAGGAACGCCCGGGACTGGCTTCCGGGGCCCATCTGGCCCCCGGGGGCCGCAGGGGCCACACGGAAGGTGCGACCCCAGCGACTGCCACCACTCTCCATCTCACACGCGGCGGAACGGCTAGACTCCCGCTATCTGGGTCTTATTTACCTGTACAAGCAGCCACACAGCTCTCCACATCTATGCAGGGTAGACCGTCGCCCCATGGTGGCCCCTCCTCCCACCTCCACATCAGCGGCACACGTTCACATGCCCAAACCGTGCACCTTCCGGGGACAAGAGAGAGATAGCGGTCTCTGGCGAAACGCTGAAATTCACAAAATTATTTCATTAGTCTTTTAAACTGCATCAGAACAAGGCTTGATTTTGGTCATTTTGTAGATTGTTTTTATTATTGATATTATTTTTAAAAGGGTATGATTTATATTATATTGTTTTTAAATCATTCTGACATCCTCCATCTCCGTCACCCAGAGCATTCCATGTATGGATTTGTATTTAATCTCTCAAGATTTTCAAAGTATTTTTAAATGTTTAGTTTAAAATTCTGTTAATTGTATCGATGTTGAACTCACCGTTTTGGCCATCTCTTATTTATCATTCTCTCAGTGGGCAAATAGTCTCTATGAGTTAAGTGTGGTTTTAAAAATGTATATCCAATTTGCACTTTTGTACATGCAAAAATGCATTATTGCTAAATTAAATAAGCTATTTATGTTCAAAAGGGTTCAGCAATCAAGCTAGATGTTTTATTAGTAGTGTTATTGGAGAGTTTTTAAACCTTAATTATGTTCCATTACAGATTTTTAAAATCTGCCAAATTAGCATGAGAAGCCGCTTGCATAGGTATTAGAGTGCTGTTAATCATGAATACCGCTTTAGGACTTTTACACTTATGAGGATTGGAGAGCACTATACAGGCTCTCCCACTGTGTTTAACTGCTGGTCAGATCTGTTGCATGATGGGAAATTATGTCTAAAGTGTGTACAATGGGTTATGTTAGTATCAGTCACACTGACTGGGATAGAGCAGAGGGCAGTGGTGGTCTAAGCCGTCAGGTGTCCGTCTAGAGTGAGTCCCTGCAGTTTCAGTCCAGTTCTGTAAACTCATTTTGTCAGATTTCCTCCATCAGGCTTAATGGTAATTAAGCACCTGATTCCCATTTTCCCTCATGAAGGAATATGATGTTTGAATATTCAGTGTACCCAGCTTAGTATTCTCTTCGATTCTACAGTTAGTGAGTGTTTGTGTAAACCCTGCGAGGACGATCCCAGGCATTTCGCCAAACCTGGACAGAAGCCTAGCTAATACTGTGCCACTGCCCTCTGGGTACATGGGAAATCTCTTTTTGTTTACAGTGGAATGTATGGCTGTCTGTACCTGTAAGGACTGTATATAATACTATCTACATTGGTGCTATATGTATATTTTGATGTTTTATGCAGGAAAAGATAATTGTGCTATGGACGATCACCACAACCAAATTTTATATATTTTTTTTTTTTTTTGCACGTGTACTTGAATTTTGTTCTTGGCAAGAGAATTGCATTTTAATTGTTTTTTGCAATGCTCAGAAGGGCTCATTGTCATTCTCCGCATTGTCTCTTTCTCATTTATCGACCATGCATCGCTGTGTATTGTGTTCTTGTCTTAAGATTTGATTTCCCCTTAAGACCCTCTTTTTATTTGTATTTTTTTCTGAACTGTATTGAACTGTATTGAACTTATCAGGACAATGAAAAGCCTCCACTGTTATTTTCAGTAACAACGGAGAGATTGGAGTCTTGCACACTTTTGCAGTGGCACAGTATTATTTATGAAAATTTATGAAAATCCAATGGATGCCTCTGATTTGAAGAGTCTCAACTGTTTTTAGAAAGGTTGAAGTTCCAAAAAGTAAGTCTCAACTTTTTGAGAGGTTGAGTTCTGAAAAGTGACGTGGGAGTTTCAGAATATTCTTCTCTTTTGGTGCACTTTAAAGCCACTGGGATTTATTTTTGAGTGACACTTTTGCAGCCTCCCTTCCCATCCCTGTGAATTCTGCAGCAAGTCCACTGCGTCACTAAAGCAAGGAGGCAGAGGGAGGATGCGTACCCAATGCGTTGCCATGGACACTGAAAGGCAGCGCACACATAGAGACTGTGTCCTGTGACTCGGGTTGTTCTACGTCTGAAATGGTGTCGGTACCATACCTGTGCTCACTTCTTACAAACTGCTTTTGTTCTGAATGTGGTTGACATTTTTTGTTGTTGTTGTTTTTATTATTTACCTGATAGTTTGGAATGTAAAATTAAAAGCATGAGGCTGCTGTTATGAGGGGAATTTCCTGGACATTCAGTTTGATGCATCAAACCTAAATATTACACCTGAAAACAACTACAGGTACAATCTACAGTGTAGTCATTTTTAAGGTGAAGTTGTATTGTGGGTAAATTCATATTTCAGAGTGCAGCTGATTTTCTCCCCTACAGCTGCATGCTTTGGTTAAACTCACATCCTTTATTTGAGTAACACAGTTAGATGCATGAGCCTGCTTGGTCCCACTGCAGGATACATCCAATATGTACATCCAATCCACCTGTTCTATCAATGTTCTGTGTGCATAAATATTGTTTAATTGTATTCCTGTTGTCCAACTTTGTAGTTATGACATGGTTTTATTTACATTTAGGAACATTTATTAACTTTGCATTTATGTAATGCTGTCACGGAAAGTGTGTGTGTACACACACACACACACACACACACACAAGTAACTGCTAAAATAAAGGAAACACTTGAGTAAATGATGGATACTGGTGGCTCTGTTATGGTGTGGGGTGCATTTTCCTGACATGGTTTAGGTCTAATCAACCCCTTAGCGCAGGGGTGGCCAACCCTAGTCCTGGAGGGCTACAGGGTCTGCTGGTTTTCGTTGTCATTCAGTGCTTAAGTGATCAATTAAAGAGGTTGATCACACAGTTAACTCACCTCACCTGGCTTCCTGGTCTGAACTGGCTGTTGATTTTAAGGTGAAAACAAAAACCAGCAGACCCTGTAGCCCTCCAGGACCAGGGTTGGGGACCCCTGCCTTAGCGGGTAATGTAAACGCCAATAAATACAAAGCCATTCTGAGTGATCACCTTCATCTTATGGTGAAGCATTTCTATCCTGGTGGGAGTGGTCTCTTCCAGGATGACAATGCCCCATCCACAGGGCACAAGTGGCCACTGAATGGTTTGATGAGCATGAAAATCATGTAAACCATATGCCATGGCCATCTTAGTTACCAGATCTCAACCCAATTGAACACTTATGGGAGATTCTGGAGCGCACCTGAGACAGTATTTTCCACCACCATCAACAAAACACCAAATAACAGAATTTATTTTGGAAGAACAGTGTTGCATTCCTCCAATAGAGTTCCAGACACTTGTAGAATCTATACCTAGGTGCATTGAAGCTGTTCTGAAGGCTTGTTGTGGCCCAACGCCCTATTAAGACACATTTGTTGTTGGTGTTTCCTTTATTTGAGCTTTTACCTGTATATATTTATGTATATATTTAAAAAATATATATTTATGAAGTAATGTTTATAAACTCTGATCTGTATGGTAGCTACCATTTATCACACATATACTTAGGGTCGTATTCTATATGTTATACAGTGGTAACAATGTACATAGAGTATGTGATATGTGCTGTTCAGCCTATGTTACAGTACAGATTATGGTACAGTACAGGACTATGGCAGGAGTGTATCAAAAAGTAACATTCAGAATGGCTTATTTTGTCAGATTCAAGAAAATGGCCCTCCATGCATTTCCAGTTGTGTTTATACTGTGATACCAAACCAGGGGATTGGTCCATGACATTAACACATAGTATGCAAGGTGTGTGTGTGCGTGTGTGTGTGTGTGTCTGTCTGTGGGTGTGTGTGTGTGTGTGTCTGTGGGTGTGTATGTGTATGTGTGCATGTTTGCGGGCATGTTTATAATTTCAAACTACATTCATTGAGTTCGATGGGCCATCTAGTGGCCATTCTTAAACATAACATTTGTATGCAAAAACATGGAGCCTTGCTTCAGCATTTGATTTGTGGTTTAGCACTCAGGTGATGGACCTCATTCTGGAGGTGAGGGGGTTGTTGGCTCATTATTTTAATTGTCATATATACTGATATTCAGTCTCGGAGTTGTGAAGGGTTTTTTGCATGCAGTGAATTGCAGCAATTGCTAAACCAGAGCTCTCTAGCTGGGCCTCATGTTACATTTTATCCCAATGCATTCATGCATAAGTTGCCAATGTTGTATGTCCAGGAGCAGCTGCCCAGTGTTATTTAGAGAACCGTCCCGTTGTTCGTGGGTGAGGTGATGCCTTGTTCGTGATGAGTTGGTGGGGATGATAACAGGCCCCTTTCTTAAAAACGTTTCTGTTTTAATCCTGCGAGCAGCTCAGATGTGTTATGTGTCATGTAAATGGAATGCCATTTCAATCCTTTAGTGGTTGGAGCAATATTGCAGTATTTGTTTAGTGCTGTTCCTAATATTTCATTAGCATTCTTTTGTGTTGTATGGGGATGAATTAAAATAGTTCTCAAATTATACTGTAGATCCCAGGCAGTCGTGATCAGCACATTGTGAGGTTTGGCCAAAACTTTCTACCATCACCGAGGGAAGTGTCTTTGTTTCTGACCTTAGGAAGGGTGTGGGTTCAAGGCCTTTTTCAATCCTGTTTATCCTGTTTGTGGAGGGAAAAAGATTGCATCTCGCTCAAGAGAAGCCGAGCCACAGCAAAGCACTTAATTCATTTCCACTGAGCATGTCTTGCAAGGATACATCCAGCTTTGTTGTTTATTTATTTGCAAGTTTTTAAGAGTTTGCCACGAGTTCGGTGCTTTTGTCTGCACATTCAATCTATAAATGTCATTTATTTTTACCTTTTCACAGTGCCCTGAATGTCGTGCTGTGTGCCTGCTTTGCAGAACAGAGGCTGTGAATCAGGCAGCTCCTGGCTTTTTTAGGACCTTGACTTCAAACTGAATCATTCTGTTCATGAAGTCAGTTTCTATGCAAACTGGAATGTGCAAATTTTGCTTTTATTTTAGAGGGCAACAGAGGAGGTGGAAGGCAAATGGAGACTGGGAACTGAAAGATTTAATTGTACTGATTTCTGTGCTTTATAACTTTTGAAAAGCCGTTTTCCTGATGTAACCAGACATGAAAGAGTAACCACTAAGCAACTATAACTCTAACAAGTATGCGGGAAGCCCTGTTTCACTTGCGTGGGAGCTCAGACAAACCAGTGAATCGATTGAAGTTAGTTGCTGTTTTGATCAAATAAATTTTTTTCTCATAGATATTCTGCAAGAGACTTAGATGTCAACTTATATTAAAACTAGACAGCTGTTCTATGCATTTCTTTTAAAAATGATTTATCTTGATACTTCTGGATAACGCTAACTGGGATATCTTCTTAATAAATCCATTGAATGGCTTTGCATATTGAATGGTGTCTGAGCTCTGCACTTAAACAGAGAAATGAAACCAATATGCCTAACTTCATACACATCCATTTTCAAACCTCTTCTTTTCATTAATCTCTGCTGGGTTTCTGCTATGTTGTTACTGGAACAATTCCTGACAACCATGAAGAAATACATTCATTAACATGTATTCATCATAAGTGCATTTAATAAATGTTTTCATATTTTTGTGGGAAAAATGTGTTCAATATTCATGTTGGTGAAATAGGAAGTTGTAATTTTGATCTACCTCAGCCGAGGGTTAGGATGCCATTTTTCTCATTTCACATTTGTTTTTCTGTTTTTTTACCATGATATTGTCACTTCCCAACTGAAGTTCTCTGTTCTGTGTATTTATCCACTGGCCCTTTAGTGGACTGGGCAGATGGTTGGGCTTCATAGTAATTTATATTCATAATTGGGATGGAGTCACAGGAGAATATACCACTATTTCACATCATTCTGTTACTGGAATTTACTGTGACATCCATATACAAAATACATATATGCATTTTATACCCATTAATAACTTTATTTCTGCTTTGGTATATTCAATAAAACATGTCATGTTCCATTTATTGTGTTTGATTGAACTAAATTGATTTAATTCAACTTCAGTTTAGGCATCCCGTCCTGAAATCCTATGAATTTCACAGAATGTAAAAGGTGGAAATTGGCCTAAAAAATGTTAGTACTTCATATTTTAATAGCATGCTAAACATACAGGGTTATGGTGCCCTTTGATGGTGGAATAGTCTCCTAGAAACTTTACACATCTGGGCCCGTATTCACAAATAATTTTATCTTACCACTAGGAGTACTTCTAAATCGCACTAAAACCTTTTAGTTAGGAGTCCCACCTTAAAACCTATTCACAAAGCTGCAAAGACAAACTCATACTAAGGAATTCCTAGAATTTTCAAGCTAAGAGTGAGGGCGGGGTTGACGTCGTTGCTATGGATGACGTTGTTTCTCATGAACGAGCTTACTCAGAATGCCCACAGCGATTGGCTGATATAGGGGATGGGTCTCTGCCCGCGATTTCAACCTAGCAAATTATATGCTACTGTAAATGGGTATGTAGGCCTACCTGTTCTGTTATATTCTAGTGGTGTAACGGATCGCAGTTGATCCGTGATCCGTACGGATCGACCCGCACGGTTCGGCACGCATATGATCCGCAGATTAATAGCTACATTGAACCATCAGAGAAATACAAATACAGCCGCTGTTATATAAACCATATATGTTTTGGTTTGCTTTGTTTTTCATACTAAATGCCTTTCTGGGAGGCATGTTTTTAGAAACGCGACCGAATTAAATAGAATTGAAACATTAGCGATCTTTTATTTTTTTATTAAATTAATTCAGGCATAAGACCACCCTAGTTACATCGCCTAAGGTGTACTGAATCTAAAAATGTATTTTGTGAAATTTTCGAATAAATATTTAGTGAAATAACTTACATTGAAAAACTGAAATTATCATTCATTCAATTCCTTGAGAAAAGTTACTGGTAATATTTGGTGGAAACGCGCCTTTGGTCCCGTTATTTATTTTTTTGCTGATCCGAAAAATGATCCGATGCACCCCTATTATATTCTAATAAAGATTCTAAAATACAAATGTAGGCTACGTGTCACTGATTTAACATGAAACCAAGAATACTGACTAGTCAATTGGTTACATGTCTGCATCTCGTAAAAAATCAGCGGGTATCTATATATATATATATATATAATACCCTCGCAATTGAGGCGGTACCTTTTCATGAGCTCTGTATCATTCAATATCTCCAGTGTTGACGCGATTGCGACAACGATTGCCGCCAGCAGCAGATTTTCGGATCGCCGTGAGTAGGTCTTTAGCGACTTAGAAGTCCTCTTGCCTGCTTCTAACTTCTCCTGGACTTAGGAGCTGTTTTTAGCTCTCAAACCCTTTATTTATGAGTGACACACCCATTCTTTTTCGGACTTGCTCCTAAATTCCAGAGTTACGACCAACTTTTACCCTTAAAATTCTTTGTGAATACGGGCCCTGGTCTTTATGCTTTATGATTTTTGTGAAAAAATATGTGGAGGGACATATAGAGGCACAAGTTAAGCTTTTTAAACCATCCAAAAGAATAATGTGTGAAGAGAAATTAAGGCGAAAGACATGAAGACATTAAGCTTTTTCTTCATTAATTACAAATAAACAGAATAATTTAATAATTGTGTAAGTATTCACCCCTTTTACTAAGACACCTAAATACAATCTTGTGCAATTTCAATGTCTTCAGAGGTCATTGGTCATCGTTGATTGGAGTCCACTTGTTTACAATTAAGGTGTTTCAAATTATTTCAAATTAATATACCTGTCTGTGAGAGGTCCCACATTTGGTTAGTGCATTTCCAAATAAGATCTTCATGAAGACCAAAGAACATTCAAAGCAAATCAGAGAAATGGTTCTTCAAAAGTACCATTTACATTGACATTTTAAGCATTTAGCAGATGCTCTTGTCCAGAGCACAAGATGTGCATTAATACATAGTAGGAACAATCATAGTTTGCGCAAGAGATCAGTGCAGTAATACAGCGATAGACATCGTTGTAAGCAGCTGCATACCATACCTGTAACACAGGGAAGGAAAAGGTTAGTCTTTTTAAAATTATTATTTAAATAAGGAGTAAGCAGGGATACATATACAAAAAGTATTGAACAAGTAGGCAGTGGTGATGACAATTGGCTAGATGTACAGAATTCAGTGGTAGTGGAGTCTGAAAAGGTGGGCTTTCAGTCTGTTGCAGAAGATTGCAAGTGATTCCTCGGTCCTGACCAATTGCGGAAAGTCATTCCAGGGGTCAGGACAGAGAAGAGATGAGGCCGCGAGGAGAGGCTGCTGGGCACCCGGAGAGATGGGACAGTCAGTTTGCCAGAGGAGGCGGAACGGAGGGGTCTGGCTGGGGTGTAGGGTGTGATGAGTGTCTGGAGGTATGGGGGAGCAGTTCCTCTAGCCGCTTGAAAAGCAAGCACCAGTGATTTGAATCTGATACCAATCAGGAGAAGGATATAAGATTTCAAAGACTTTGAATATTAATTTGAGTACTGCTAAGTCCATCATAATGAAAATTTCATTAAAATTGGATTGCCTAGAACAGGTCGTCTCTCTGAAACTGAGCACCATGCCAGAAGAGCACAAAGCTGTGCTTTATCGGAGGATGGTTTCCATTGTTGAAGAAAACATGAAATCTCACCTAGAGTTTGCCAAAAAAACTTCGCTAAATAGAGGGCAAACTCATGGATAAAGATATAGACAAATCTTGAAGGAAAACCTGCTGCATTCTGCAAGAGACCTGGGGGATTTATATTCCAGCAGGACAATGACCCAAAGCATACAGCAAAAGCCAACTTGGCTTAAAAACAACACAACAATCTATGTCCTATGTTACTTTGATTCCATGAAGTAAGAAAATAAAATGTGAAAAGTGTCAAAGGGAGTGAATACTTTTTATGCCCACTTTGTGTGTGTGTGTGTGTCACACACACATAGCTGAACACTGAAGATGATTCATTTCCTTTTCATGCCATGCCTTATCATGCACTATCCCAGTGTATTACTAATAGTTTCCATCAAAAAACACATATGTAAGTGAGGCAGTGAGAACAATGAACAGTTTATAGTGGCTGTCATGGAGATGATATGGCTGAGGAATGATCTGTTGATTCATTGACTGGACCAACAGATCGAAGTTGGATAAATGCAACTACAAGACATTGACACACCCACCATTATTAATCATGAACCATCAATGAAAGAACATGTCAGATTTTATTAAAATGTGTATTTATTGTTTCTGCTTTCGTACAACCTTTTATGTCACCTTAGACCTTCATATAATAAATAAGAATATCATTATAAAATGTTACTGATGGATGTTTGTTATTGTAAATGTGACTCCGGTAACCATGTAATCCTTATATTAGGATAGAGATAAGTTTAGGATTGCATCTTCTGTCAAGATGTCATGAACCTGCTGATGTAAGGCCAAAAAAGAACAAAAAGCCACACATCGTTTATGAAAATCATTGCGCAGGAAGTATAATTAGCAGTATAGCCAAAATTCACACATTTACATAGATTTACAGCATGTAATTGCACTCGGGGGGGACATTCATTCAGCTTGTGTCCATGGTGTTTTTATTAAAAGCAGGGGCAGGCATTGCAGTCACTTCTGTGCAAACTGACAACACTGGCTGTGTCTTCAGCTGCTGAATCTTTGGCACACAGTACAGCACAAACGCACAAGATGAATGTCACTTTGTCTAAGGATGACCTGGAATAGTTTCCCTGGGGGGGGGGGGTCATATTTTACAGAATGTTGAGGGTGAAAGCTTCAGCTGAGGTAACACCACACTCTTGCTTTGTGGAGGAGGGGGAAGGCAGGGGCTGTGGGGCGACTACAATACTACAAAACCACTACTCCCACTACGACAGAACGTTAAGGGGATATAAGGCACATTTCTGTAAAAACAACAACAATGTAGGTTTGTTGCAAAAAAAACTCCCAAAAAACAAAATAACCAAAATAAACAACAATGTACAGAGCACCATCGTACTTTGGAACAAATCTTACTGTATTACTGAAATGGGGTGGTTGATTTTCATCTTAACGCTAAACATTCCCTCACCGTTGCTGTGAGGCTGTTAAGAATGTGAGGATGTTAGAGCGTGGGCTGGGGAGTTCTCCGTCAGTCTCTGGGTTCTGTCTGGGCCCCAGGCGTGGTCTGGGCTCAGTTCCCCGCAGGCCCTTTCATGCTGGAGTCCTTCAGGGACTGTGGCGCGGCCAGCGCTTGCAGGTTACAGGCTGACGGGTCGCAGTATCCGTTGGGTCCGGCGGAACCCGGAGGCCCAGGTACGCCCGGCTGCCCAGGGGTGCCCGGCGGGCCTCTCTCGCCGTCGCGCCCGTCTTGGCCATAGCCAGGTTTACCGGGCTCGCCTGCAGACAGAGCAGCGATGTGAGGTGGTGAAGAAAGGGCTCCTTGGATTAACTACCACCAGATGGTCATGGGTTCAAATCTCAGACTGGATCAGGGGGCTCTTACAAAGTCGTGTTTCTCGGAGGTACATTTTTTCCCCTGCATGAGTTGCTACCAACTATAACTGCCAACATAGCCTTCCATCCGGTCCTCTCGTCAACTGCACATGCTAGCACTCTGCACTCTGTATATGAAATGCAGTGGAAGCCGATGAACTAAAAACAGGAGGTAAAGAACTTGCCTTTATTGTATAGTAATAATGATACTACTGTTTCTGTTTTTGCTTCTTTTGCACAAAAGTGTGTTTTTAAAGGTTAAACATTTAAATATGGCTCACCCATCTGTTGCTTATTCATTTGTACATAATTTCATATCATTTGATGGCATTACCTATATGCACTTCACATTGAACTATTACCAAAAGATAAAGCAAAACTTATCTCTAATGCTTTTTTTTCATAAATAAATAATATAACCCAATATTTCTTATGATTATTCCATTGTTAGATGTGAAGTGCACAAAAATACTGTGATGGTACATTAGGCATGAATCAATAATACAATATGATACAAATGACTAAGCTTCTGATGGGTAATCTGTGCTAAAATGAGCAGCGCTTTTTAATGATTAAAAGAAATAAAAAAACATTATTGCACAGTTTGGACCATTATTTAAAATTAAGTTCTCACTCCCTTGTTTGTTGCTCTGGGGGTATTACTGGTATATGCATGTAATTAGGTTAAGTGTTTCTCATACAGTAAGTGTACTCATTATGCTTATATGTTTATTATATGGTAATCACACAGTCAATAACTGACGTAAAGTGTCACAGCTGTTTCTATATTATTTCTCTTGACATTAGAATACTCTGAAAGTGTGACATAATTTACCTCTATGGATGTTTACACTGAAAACAAAAGACAGCTTGATGATGAAGAACAGGCAATTTAGCTCATCAAGGCTTGTCAATTATCTTGCCCGGTGTCAGGCTTGGTCTTGAACACTGTGAGGATCTCTGATTCTATTATGTAGAAGTCCTGGTGTGTTATTTCATGAATTAGCTCTGCGTGAATCTTCGTGAATACTTCTTACTAGACAAAACAGATCAAGTCTCTCTTCATAAATTCTAAGTTGTAGTAATGAAGAATAAGGAACCAATCTTGCTGCCCTTCTCTGTAATTTTGTCTCTGTATCTTCTGTGTCCATCTTATAGTGTGGTGCCCAGAACTGGATGAAGGATATGTAAAAATGTAATGTGTATAACATTAATGTAACAAGTAGAACATTAATATAACCTTTTTATATTATTGATTCATACTGAAGACATTTTGATATGTATTTGCCACAATTCTGTTTGTCTTTTTTTAATGCTTTGTCACAGTGTCTAGATCCAGATAGACTCTGTTATACAGTATTACTGTAATGAGATTGGTGCTCTAACACAGAGAGGCCTAGCACAAGTTTTCACAATGTTTCCATAGTATTGCACTGATATTGTCATGTTTAACCCATACAGTCAGCTGCAATGCTCCCCTATTGACCCCTGCCACGATGTGTAACCCCCTTCGAACAAATCACCGTGGTGACACAGTGATGGGCACTTACCTGGCAGACCAGGGGCTCCAATCTGGCCCTTGGGCCCTCTGGCTGTGGGGCCTCTGTTCCCCCTGTCTCCTGCCTCACCTGCACCACGAAGACACAGTGATTAACACACTCTCTCAACCAAACCCATATCACACCATCACCACATGTTCCCAACTGTGCTCATGTCACAGCATTGTTCCACAGTCCAAACTGCACCTGATTTAGCCCAGTGTTAAAAAAATATCTCTGATGGGATGACTTGGGGTTGCAACCTAAGATTTTCCACAATAATTCATCTGTCCACTGCTCACTATGTGAAGCATAAATTTTTTGCATTTTTACCCTAGACAATCCACAGAAACATTCACCTGCACCTGCATTGTTAGGGGGAATTGTGGGCAGTTGGCCTGGCAAACTCGCACTGCTCACCTTTGGGTCCCTTCAATCCCATGAGCCCCAGTGGCCCTTTGAGGCCAGGCAGCCCTCGTGCTCCGGCCTGCCCAGGGAAGCCGCTGTCTCCCGTGGGCCCGGGGGGACCAGGGGGGCCTGGTCGGCCAGGCAACCCAGCAGCACCAGACTCTGGCCGTCTCAGACTGGCTGCCAGTTGCGCCAGCTGCTCTGTGAGAGACACAGCACACCCGCCATATTTTATCTATCGATCCATGTGACGCACTCATACAGAGACATGTTAAAGACCACCATGACAAGATAAATTAAAGTCATATCACTGGAGCGACAAGAACGCCATAAACACAAAACGGACAGGAACACAGTGAATTAGCATGATATATTATATGAATATATAAGAGTGACAGAGTCATTGTTATAGTATACACATGTAGTGTGAGCCTCACCAACATCAACACCCCACATCTGTAATCAGAGTTTGGGAGTGATCAGGGACTGGTTGCTACAGTAAGTGCAGGGTATATACTGGTTCTGGCCACCTAGGTGAAATATGAAGATCTCCATCTCACACTTGTGTGTCTCTGTGCCTCAATGCTGTATCTGCCTACAGCATTCCATAGCCATGGATGGATTTGTGCTACTGTACTGACAAAAAGTGTACATACTGTAGAACTGGAATAAATATACTGTACCCTTGAAAACATTTTATTTGCAAGAAAGCTAACACCATTGCAGAAATACAGATACTGTAAGTCTCATTCATTGTATCATATGGTAGTTTATTTAATGCATATTGTAGTTTATATTAGGTCAGTAATCTTCTTCTGTGGGTTATTTCCGATTGTTGGAAATTATGTTCCAAAATTTCCACTTGGTGATTTCACATAATGCTGTACGGTATGTGAAATAGTTGTCGCAACACATATACTAGATTTTCTGTAATAAATGAAAGATTAAAAATATTCCAAAATCTCTACTCTGTTAAGCTTTTTTCCCCAAAACATACATTCAACTTTATTTGATTCCTTTCTCAATTTTACATTTTCAATTCACAAGGGGAAATCAAGTTCACAGAGAAGCCGTTCACCAACCTCTTTTATTTACTTAGAGATTATTCATGACCTTCAGAGCTCAATACAAAACCCTCTCAAGCTTTCCTAAACCCCTGGCTATCTGCCTATGGTACAGTGCACTCAAATGCCACTTTTATGATTAAAATTTATGAAGGGATGCATCTGCCAAATTTGTATTCCCCTCTGCAAACTAGAGATTTAAAGTTTTTCTCTTTGAGCAGGAAAAGATTCTACCTTTAGTTTAAAGTGAGGCTCCACTGGAGGAAGACGAGTTTCATGACAGAGAATAAATCAGTCCTGATTTAAAGTAGCAAGATGAGGGGGGAGAGCCGTGGGGGCCCAGCCGGCCAGAGGCACAAACTAACTGTGCTCTCTGAGACGATCAGTCTAATGAGGAACCAAAGCACATAATTTTACCACTATCGTCAAAAGTGACGTTCGCTTCTGTGCTCACAGTTCATAGTCTATGATCTCAACAAAAATATTTTCAACGTAAAGTCACTCATAAAGCATGTACTCTCTGTACAGTTATAAAATACAATTCCTAAATTCTGTCTATATACCAAACTATTTATATCAAAATTATGTCAAGTTACAACTACACTTTCCACAATATATTTCACAGAAACTAAACAAGCCCTGTTCCAAAGCAGTGCTTCCCATATTTTCCTACATTTGTCAAAGTAACTTGTCTGTGTTTCATCGTCATTCCATCCCTCATTAGGTTTATTCAGATATCACACCCCAAAATGTCTAAGTGTATATTAAATAAAATATTCTGTTTGAAATAGCACACTCCCTAAAGCAGGGGTATATGTGGCTCTTTGCCTGGTTTAAATAAGTTTGTGTTTGTGTTTTTTTAATGTGCGTGTTCGCCGCTTGAGTTGACGGTTTATATTTCAGAAGACGAAAAAACACAGTTAGGGCAGCGGTCCCCAACCGAAATAAATGAACTGGTGTCCGGTTTTATAGCACTCCCCCTCCTCTTTTGGCTCTTTGCGGTAACACAGTAAAAAAAATGGCTCTTAGTCTCTGACTGGTTGGCCACCCCTGCCCTAAAGCATATGTAAATCCTTCCTATGATGTTGATTGATATTTGACATTACAACCTTAGATGTCCTAAAACATGACATACTGTATAATACTGACACTTAGAGTATATAACATGAGCGCCATCACATATAAACACATACCTCATATACACTAAATGTGAAGAATTACACATACTTCTCAGTTTCAAACTATACTATGTGATGAACCAACCATCCAGAACAACACATTATTATCAACACATACAGGTTGTGCCTAATAATAATGATAGAAACATGTATTTTTATTACGTCCTGTGAGATATATTAGCAAGTTTCGGAATCATTCTGATATCAATCATTTGGAATGCAGAGTGAATTTAGGAATTGTATTTATATTAGATGTAATACTGTATATTGATCATAGTGTAATCATAGAAGGTGCGTTCACTGTGTAGCAGCGTTTGGACACAGGACACAGAATTTGTTGTGTGCTGCGAATGTGTGAGTTGAAGTTGTGTGAGTTGGTATACAGTCATATATTGGCACAGATCACCTCACTTGAACGCATAGATTATGATAATGTTACAGAAGGTGAGCCTTGCGGAGAATATTTCTACCCACATTACTATGTGTTGTAGTTGTATTCCTTAACGTTAATTCAAAGAAACATGTAGATTCAAAGTGAGCATTGTTATTTTAAACTGTAACGTTAATAGGAAGCCACCCTTCCCAAGCTAGCTAACTTGGGTGGAGAGGGCTGCAAGCTAGCAGTAGATGGCTAGCTAGCAAACTGTAAATATTATGTGACTGGAAAGCTAGGTACTGTGCTGTTGACTGTTGTTAATGAAGCACTTGAAGTACAGCTAGTTAGTTAACAAGGCATGTTGTCAACCCATAACCTGTATCCTCCCTGATATGGGTAATGAGAGCAAACACTGAGATTCAGAACATGTGGAAAAAATAAAAGGTAAAATAAAACTGAATTCAGCATGAACCACTTACCTTGCATTACCCTCATGCATACTTGCCGGATGTGCTGATCGCTAGGCTCTTTGCCCTGGAAACACAGGGATGGTTCATTAACCAAGAAATCAAGTGCATTTCACACAGATATCAGGAAATATTCTTCTTCCTAGTATTTTTGCTATTTAGTATTTTTGTAGTGTTTTTAAGAAGTATTTTTAATGCATGCAACAGCTTGTCAGGTCATATAGTAGAAGCAGAGATCCTTGGGGTGTTCGAGACCAGAATTGATGCAGCGCTGCATACTCTTACAGTAAGAAAAATGACAGGCCTTGCTGGGCTGAATGGCCTGTTCTTGTCATCACAATTTGATATTTTTCAAATATTTAATGTTCTTCAAACATGTTCACATAGATTCCTATAATTAATTCTCTCACAGATACAACTCCAGGCTAAATAAAGCATCCATAAATTATCATTGTTAGATTATAAAGACAATTAAAGTACCAATTAAAGTAATTAATTCATTTGTTACCTTCATACTTTATGAAGGTATGGTAATAACAGCTGATAAGAGAGGGAAATAGCACTTTTTATAGCAGATGCTTAAATATCATGTTTTTATTGCAGACCCTCCAGGGCTCTACTTGCTAGCATGCCTGACAGGTTAGCTGGATGCTGATCTGGTAGTATCCTAAGCCTGGAATGTACAGCCTGCATACTATGTGCATTTTGAAGGTTAGGAGCTTGTAAATCAGACTGCCTTGGAGAACATGGAGAACATCAGCATTGAGAATGTTCCCTGTGACCGTGGGACAGTCAAATTACATCACTGTATCTATTACACAGTCTGCACTAGTTACACTAGTGCACATGCAGTTGTTTTGATGTATAATTTATTTTGATTTTAATTTACATGTTTGAGCATATTCAAACATATGTTAGTATGTTTAAAATAAGTCCCAGAAAATGTATTGGCTCATTAAATGGGTTGCAGGCTCAGGACGTTCGGGAGCCACTGATGTCTGTGCGATAGGCGCTCTGCAGGACAATAGTCGGTCACCCACCGCTGGTCCCTGTGACCCTCGTGACCCTGGCAGGCCCCTGTTCCCTTGCATGCCCCTGGGACCGGGAGAGCCAGGGGGCCCCTCGATCCCGGGCTGGCCCCTGCTCCCCTCCGGCCCTCGGTTTCCTGGTTCGCCTGGGTTTCCTGTCTGGAAACAGAAGATGAGAATTGCCATTAAGGAGGGGATGGCTCTGCGTGCTCTCCAGTGCACCAGTATATCGACTACATGTGATATTCAGCTGTGCCAGTAACAGTTATATACTGCTATACAAGGCCATCGAAGGAAGATAAATACTATAATGATGTATAATTAGGAAACACTTTTCTTTCCCAATGTTACAGGTATGATACGCAGTTGCCTGCAATGATGTCTTTTGCCGTTTTACTGCACTGATCTTGACGCTAACTTTGATTGATAATGCACATCTTGTAAGTCGCTCTGGATAAGAGCGTCTGCTAAATGCTTAAAAATGTAAATGTAAATGTAAAATGTAAATGTAAACACATACAGTATCTGAGGTTGGCTTGCTGTGTCCATCTACAAGTGCAAGTGATGTTGTGTGGATTTTTTAAGTGTCTTTAATTAATTTATTACATAATAGGCTGCAGAGTAGTGAATTAATGTATCATTACCAATTAGTCCCGCTTCTGAAAATTGCATTGATGTTAAATTATCAACATTGTACAAGCTGTGCAAAAGTACACATTTTCACTTTGATTCACTGCAATGATTAGCTGCAATATCCCGCCTAGCTTAGACTACAGAGGAGTAGGTTGTATTTTTACCATCATATTTTCACTTTAAGATTCTCCTTAATGACAAGGAAATACAAAAGTATGGTCAAGTGGTATGCAAAACTGAATAAAAGTAAACCGATTGATCTAAATCTGCCACCAGCATAAAATCCTTTTCAGAATCTCATAGTCTAACTGACCGATGGAGATTTCTACATCCAGCCACCAAAGAATCCTCCTTTTTCTCCCCAGTCCATCATACACACTCACAGATAGACTTTTGTAACCTACAATCCTGTTCATATGAGGCGAATCTTCAACCCCGCCCCTCTCATCATGAAGCTGAATTTGCATAGACCAGGCAATCTCGCAAAATCTTGGGGACTTAATCTAATAATGCTGGCAGGTGACAACTACACTAAGTTAATTTCAGGTCAAACTGATCTATTTCTTTAATTGAATGTTAACCTGGAGATCTTGTACACTATTATATAGGAAGCACTGAAGGTGTATCCTGTAGGACAAATGATTTCATATACCTCTAAGATGAACAATGGCTACAGGGATAAAAAGAAAACATATCGGTATCCTGGCTGCACACACCAACACCTATACTACATATGGAAAGCCTGATTTTAAAATCTCAATTTGATTTACTGACCAACAAAGTGGAACTCAATTCCTGAAATCCAGATTAAAATTTTATGACTCAGGAGAGAAAGTGAGCAAGCTTCTGGTACACACAACTCAGACAATCCACAACTTCTTATATAATTACACAAATGAGCAATTTGAAGGTTCACCCACTCATGAGATAAATTACCTTTTCAAATGCAGAGACAAGTGCCAATGTATTGCTTGTTGACTCATTCTCTTCTAAATTGACCAATTTCTCTCTCGCAAGAAATGTTAGAAAATAATATCTCTGCAAAGGAATGGCCATCTTTTCACAACACTGGAAAAATTCTGTTTTGGCAATAGCTTTACTTATTGGGTTTAACTCTTATACTCCTCACCATGCGCTTCAGTGATAACAAATTGCATCAAGTTTAACATAGAGCCACTGGCCATTTCTATTGATTCTAATGAGAGGGGTGAAAAGAGACATTTCAGACCCAGTCACTTCCATGCCACCAATTTGGGGAGTATAAAATTAACTTCCAAAAAATCTAATTGTTTCCAATCAATGGGACTGCCCTGAATGCAAATGACAACTTTCCATTGAAAGTTGTATGAAACCAGTTCAGAAACTTAGGAATTACAGTCACATGTTCTCAATCAGATCTCATTTAAAAAATTCCACACCCCAGCTGGAAAAGGAAAAAGGTGAACAAGAACGTTAGTCAACCTTAACGATATCCCTGGTAGAAAGAATCGATTAAATTAAAATGGCTGTTCTGCCAAAATGTTTTTATATGTTTCAATGTATCCTGATGTTTTTACCCAAAGGTTTTTTTTCTCCAAAAAACCTTGATAGAGTGATCTATGAATTTATTTGGAATAACAGTAAACCAAGAATCCAGAAAGTATAACAGGGAAGTAGGGCTACCTCATTTCCAGAGGTACTACTGGGTGGCCCACATTCATAGCAGAATGTTCTGGTGTAAAGGCAGACTCTAAAGATCTCGACAAATATGAGAGCCAAATGTGGGTCTTGGGCACGGCCGGATTAACAACGGGGCTAAGGGGAGCTTAAGCTCCAGGGCCGGCAGGCTGCAGGGCCCTGGTTGATGGTGGAATATATATTTTTCTTCTTCCAGATTTTTATTTTTTAATTTTTTATTAACCATACATCGTTTTGGTATCCTATACATTCGTTGTTCGTGTGTATGATATAAATAAAAGGGACAATGAGACGATTAGTCAAATTGTCTGGTTGTTTTTATTTATGGTCCAATACAATTCCTTCTTTCTTTTCAAATTCAGTGATAACGCATTGACGTCATGACGTATAGAGCTGTTGCACCTGTGGCGCTCATTTCAAATATTCGGAGAATCAGAGTTGGCTGTTTATTCCACATCACGTTAAAATGTTCAAAAAAAGCGACAGTGTCAGTGGCTACGCAAAAAGGAAGCTAAAGGCTGAAAAACGTAAAAGAGAAGAGGAGCTTAAAGGAAAAATACCCAGACTGACAACGTATTTTAACCTAAAAACGACAGAACCACCAGCGACAGCAGCGACTGTTCAAACAGGAGAGGCCGGGCCCGGCGGGACAGATATCGCCCATTCCCCAGCCCCAGGTAACTAGCCTATATCTGCCAGTTAGATGTCCATTTGACTGTAAATATACTAAACTGCCTGGGTTATTGATTAGCTAATCTTTATATCGCCCACAGCCTCATGGTTAGTCAGTGTGAAAATGTGACTTTGCGTCATTTCATTTTTAAGAAACTTTATTTGCGACGTATTAGCCTACTCCTTGTCTGACATAGAAAATGAGGGTCACGACAGTGTGCGCGAACGCAATATTGCGCGATTAATGTTGAGGGGGCCCTTTGATTAGGTCTAGCCCCAAGGCCTTGAGTGGTCTTAATCCGGCCCAGGTCTTGGGTACATTATTCCTCTCCCTCCTTTACATCACAGCCATTTAATTTCCTCTATATCTCCAGGATGACAGAAACAGAAAGGTGGGGAATCTCTTAATGTCCCACTACTTTATATTTGTATAAGTCTGGGCTAGTACCATAACAAAGACATTTCTATTACTATAACAAGTACTATAACAAAGACATTTCCGCTGACTCCAACCCGCTGAACCAAAAGATCCTTAAGGGGCTCCTTTCCATCATATAGTACATTAGATCATATAGAGTTTAAGATCATATACTGATTTCTACAAAACAAAACAAATGTCCAAAGTGTGGGGAGAGTCCTGCAACTCATGCTCATATGTTGTGGGCATTCCCCAAATGAACAGATTTTTGGAGCATGATATTTGAGACATTCCAGTGGATATGTAAAGTGCATGTATGTCCTGGTCTATTGACTGCCTCTTTGGGCTGCCTCAATCATCATTACCAACTTCAAATTTAAAGTCAGATGCGATAGAATTTGCTTGTTCACAAGCTCAAAACCAAATTTACAGGGATTGGTAACATCTGAATCCAACGACCTTCTCTCAATACATCAGAGACATGCTTCACAACCTGAGTCTAGAAAAAAATTAATGTATATTGTGGGGGTGCACTGCCTTATTTTATGATTTATGGCAGCTCTATATCTCATATATCAAAGTCCAAACATTACAGATTTTGGACTAGATCATTGGTAACAATTGTTGCCTATGGTGTTTATATATAAATATCGTTTTGCATATAAATCATAAAATCATGTATTTTCTGAAAACTGAGGAAGAAAGGGAAGGGATGGGGTCGTGTTTGAGTCAGGGGTAGGATTAATTAAACGCAGACGATGGTAAGAAAAGGGAGAAGGGGAAATGGGATGGATGGAGGGGTATTAGGATAGGGTCTATTAAAAAGGAAAAATGGGTGGCAAGGAATTCTGTAAAACCAAAAAGAGAAATGCTGAACTTTATGTCTAGCTATTGGGGAAAATAAAGATTTGGAATACATGTGTGTATGTATGCATACGTATATACAGTATGTACATAAAGTATGAACTTATTTTCGACATCTGTATGAATCTGAGATTAAAAATGTGACCCAAAAAAAGTGAACTTGTCAAGCACACTTCAAAATCGTATGCTCTGGACTTCAGTGCCCAGTGTGCTCGCTGTGAAATGCTTTGTGATGCTCTACCTTGTGAATAGACCCCAGGTGGTCACAGTAACACTGTAAAGGCCCTGGTATGCAATGTTTGTGAATAAGACATTGACTTTCATGAATGAACCATTATACTGTATGTCTAAACTGAAAGCATTCATATGGACTGAACAGTCCTGATGGGATGTGCTTTGTCATGTTTAGGCAGCTTGTGATTGGCTGATGGGATGTGTGATGTAATGTTTAGGCAGCCTGTGATTGGCTCCATTTAAAGGAAGATAAATCTCACCGCTCCTTTAGGCCCAGACTCTCCTTCATCACCCTGTAAAGGAGACATTTAAAAATCAAACTGTGCTTTATCATCATTTGATATCAATATTGTGGATTTCAATGAAACGTCGTATTAGCATAAACTCTACTGATATGTGATTATGAATAATAATTTGTTTTCCTCATTCACTCATGTACCAATTGTCCTTTGTCTCCTGGGGTCCCCTCTGCACCAGGACTCCCCTGAACAAAAAGACAAAACCAGCTTTACAAGAGGACACCAAAACAAGTTCCCTTGCTAACCACCAGGGGGCGCGTGGCCCTGCAGCAACACTATGATAGTTTTCTTATTACGTAAAAGATGAAAGAAAAGTAACCAAATGCATATTATAGATATTATGTTTATTGTTGGGACAGGGGATGTTCTTGTATTCTGTGACAAGCTGACCAGAAATGTAATTTCTCACGGATTTTAATTTAAAGTATTGCTGTGGCTCTGCAGTGCTGAATAGGAACTAGATTTTCAAAATAGAGAGATAAGGCATGTGGAACATGTTCCTGCAAAATTAAACTGGCTTCGATCTGTCATGCATTACAGTATATTAAGTGTATTACAGTATGCTCAATGTATTTGTGTGTTCAACATGTAACAGTATGCTCAATGTGTTACAGTACATTCAACATGTTACCATATGTTAGAGTCGGTTCAATGCTTCATTTCTTACGTACTTGTTCACCTTTAGGGCCTGATTGACCAACTTCACCCTGAGAAATACAAAAGCACAAAGCTATAAACCCGTGAAATAGAGCTTACCAGAGTGAGCACATTCTTCACAGAATTATAATACCTTTGTAAATGGCATGTTGAATGAACAGGGGACTGTTTACTGGAACTAGAGTTTCTATAGATAATTAACACAAGACTAACCACTGACCAAAACCAGTGAGCTTCATCATACATCTTTCAGACCGCTTAGCAGGCTTTATGTGATCAAATTAATTAAACCATGAAAAATAAAATGGAACTCAAAAAATAAAATGCAATTGCATAGCTCCCCCCCACCCAAACTTTGAATTGAGCTCCCTCTCACCCCTATATCAAATGATGTGGATTTGTTTATCTTTCTCCACTAGAGGGAGGCAGGAGACACCTTTTTAGAGCAGCATGTCTCTTTCAAAAACACAGATCTTTAGTTTTTTTTCAAGACAGTTGAGGGTTCCTCCCAGTATGCTCCTAAATGAGTGTGGCTTTAGCACTGTGGTGAAAATGCATTTTCCCAAAGATGTGATATGTTCAGATAGAAAGAGGCAACTGAACTGGAAATAAACAAAAAATCTGTTGGACAAGCAGTATTCAATTACATTAATCCAATATCCAACAAATAAGCTAACATTGTATTTACATTATGTTCATTATTAGGACTGGGACATTGTTGTAATGTGATTGTTGTTCATTATCAAAGTGGTAAATTCCTTAAACACAACCTAAATATATGTATGGTTGTGTGTATATATACAGTATATATATACATACATATATGTACAGAATATATTACAGAGGCTGTTTTGACATCGATTGATTAAATGACTACAGTGAAAATACTTCCCCCAGAACCCCCAGACATCAAAGTGCCCCACCCCTCCTTACCCGTTCTCCCTTCACTCCAGGAAGGCCCGGGGGTCCAGGAAGCCCAGGAAGGCCCAGATCACCTTTCGCTCCCTGGTGACAAACAACAACAACAGCCATCAAGTACAGGACACTGAGCGCATATCTGCTTTTAGTCTTACTCCAAAGTCCCACAGTTCTGCTCCTGTGATTCTTATAAACTCTTTCTCTTCCCACTGAATCTGGTGCACTGAGATCATTTATATTGTCTGAAAAGCTATGTTTAGCTAGTTAAGTGTTTAACATGAAAATGAAAAGCAAGTTGTGATACTGCAGGTCTCAAACGTTTATTCTTCCTCTTCACCTGGTGAATTCTACATAGGAGTGTTCGATTTTAGGACAAAGCTCCAGAGTTATCTGGAGGAGGCCGGAGTCTCTGTGTGCCCTGCGCTTGCCTTTGATCCCTGGCACACAGAGTGTGGAATTCCGGCAGGACAGAGGCCTCTTTCAGCCCAAATGCCCCATCCCTGCGACTTGGGTTACTCTGTCAACACAGCCAGCATGAGAACCTATTCTAACTCTCTCTCCTGCAGATTCCAACAATATAGCAACCCTCTCCCCCTCTCTTTCTCACTCCCTCTCTCTCAGTAGCCAATTAGCTGTGATAGATTTTGATGATTAACTTTTTTTAATGTATAGTGACTATAATATATGAAATACTTTGGGGGGTGTAGCTCATGACCGACATTTGTAGTTAAATAAGCTATGTATTGTTTACGTCCTAAGCAACAGTAGTAGTTTAGTAAATGTGTACTTTACATATACAGGTAACTGCCAAAATATAAGAAACACTTGAGTAAATTAAGGATACTGGCAACTCCATTATGGTGTGGGGAGGCATGGTTTAGGTCCACTCAACCCCTTAGAGGGGCAAGGTAAAAGCCAATAAATATAGTCATTCTGAGAGATCACCTTCATCTTATGGTGAAGCATTTATATCCTGATGGGAGTGGAATCTTCCTGGATGACAATGCCCCCATACACAGGGCACAAGTGGTCATTGAATAGTTTGATGAGCATGAAAATTATGTAAACCATATACCATGGCTGTCTCAGTAACCAGATCTCAACCAAATTGAGCACTTATGGGAGATTCGGGGGTGGTGCCTGAGACAGCGTTTTCCACCACCATCAACAAAACACCAAATGATCAAATTTCTTATGGAAGTGTAGAGTTCCAGACACTTGCTAAATGTATGCCAAGGCACATTGAAGCTGTTTTGGCAGCTCGTGCTGGCCCCAACACCCTGTTACAGTAAGGCACTTTATTTAGGTGTTTCCTTTATTTTGGCAGTCATCTGTACAGTCATCTGATAGCAGGAAGTGATAAAGCTCCCAGCTGATCCTTTGAGATTCCTTAAAAGAGTTGAACCTGGGCACAGCCTTTGGCACAGTGATAAGGCTGGGCATGGAAACAGGGTGTGGGCTGCATTTGTACCCATGGTCCTTTCTCAGCAGAGGGGATAATCACTCACCCGTGGGCCTGGCTTCCCTGCGGGCCCAGCTGGGCCCTGCTCTCCTACAGCTCCCTAAAGGAAGAGAGAGAGAGAGAGAGAGATTGAGAGAGAGAGAAAGAGAGTGTGAGGTAGTGAGAGAGAGAGACAGCGAGGGGGGAAGAGAGAGGGAGATAGAGAGGGAGAGGGAGAGAGTGTGAGGTAGTGAGAGAGAGAAAGAGAAAGAGAGAGAGAAGGGAGAGGAGAGAGAGAGAGAGAGAGAGAGAGAGAGAGAGAGAGAGAGAGAGAGAGAGAGAGAGAGAGAGAGAGAGAGAGAGAGAGAGAGAGAGAGAGAGAGAGAGAGAGAGAGAGAGAGAGAGAGAGAGACAGGTCATAAATGTGTTTCACAGTTTGACATAAAAACACAGCATACCTGTAGTAGTAAAAGTGCACTGGAGGCTGAGAGTGGACAGTCCAGGACAGGGACTGTTTTATAAAGTTTAATCAGCATCCATGTGGGAAATTATTTTCATTTTTAATTTTAATAGTTTTTTAATTATTTTATGTCAGCTGCTGTAGGATATGTTTTGGGGAAAGTTAAGTTTAAGTCAAGTTAAATGAGCTTTCAAAGGCAGCTTCAGTCAAAGACATCTATCTCTGACACCTCAGTGAAATGACTACCAGTGTGCACCTGTGTTTATTGGAAAAGGAATATGTGCATATAAATACAGTATTTAGTATGTGTAACTGCATATGTTTTAAGAGGTCTCACTGCCTCAGACAGAGGCCACGCCTGACACTGCGGATGTGGACTGGATTCTACTGCTGATTCATCCATTAGTGTGTACCACTCCTGAATGATGAATCCATTAGTGTTTACCACTACTGAATGATGACTCCATTAGCGTTTACCGTTCCTGACCTCATTTGTACTTCTTTTACATACTGTAACTACTGCACTATTGCACTGCACTGTTTTTTAAAGAAAATAAGAAGGAGCTGAAGGTTCTCTTTCCTCATAAAGTACTCAAACACCTTCGTGCAGAGAATGCCTGATTGTGCTAACAGCCTTGGTCAGATCAGAGGAATTCTTTCCCAGCTTACAGTCAAACTGTGACCCTGAATCTGGGTGACCCTGAATCTTCAAAACCTCCTTTAATGAGCGTGTGCAACCTTGTTTCTCAGCAGGACACACTATGCTCAGAGTTAGCGTCTGGTATGTGGCCATTAGCTGGCAACACAACCACAGGAAACCAAGTTAGACTGGGGGTGGTGGGGTTAGTCTGGAGGAAGTGGGGCTAGTCTGGAGGAGGTGGGGCTAGTCTAGAGGAAGTGGGGCTAGTCTGAATGAGGTGGGGTTAGTCTGAATGAGGTGGGGTTAGTCTGGAGGAAGTGGGGTTAGTCTGGAGGAGGTGGGGCTAGTCTAGAGGAGGTGGGGCTAGTCTGGAGGAGGTGGGGTTAGTCTGGAGGAGGTGGGGTTAGTCTGGAGGAGGTGGGGTTAGTCGGAATTAGCTAGGGTTAGTCTGGAGGAGGTGGGGTTAGTCTGAATGAGGTGGGGTTAGGCTGGAGAAGGTGGGGCTAGTCTGAATGAGGTGGGGTTAGTCTGGGGAGGTGGGGTTAGTCTGAAGGAGGTGGGGCTAGTCTGGAGGAGGTGGGGTTAGTCTGGAGAAGGTGGGGTTAGTCTGGAGGAGGTGGGGTTAGTCAGAATGTGGCGAGGCTGCACTGCCCCTGCCAGTGGACCTGATGATGTAGCAGTACCTGTCTCATTATGGAAGTTTTGAGGGTCCTACCTATTCCAGTGGTGTGTGACTGCGGGCAATCTGAGTATTCGACGAAGCATTCCACTAAACCGCTATCATCTTAGCCACACATTCTAAACCTATATCATATCTTCACCTAGCAGATCCAAACGTGCCGCCCTCTGTGCTCTTTGCACTGAAATCCCCACAGTTACGCAGATGAAAGCATACTTACTGGCCCTCCGATCGGTCCAATAGATCCAATTTCCCCTTGCTCTCCACGTTCTCCCTGTAAAGGAGCGGAGACAGTGAGGCCTACAGGGACACACACGCACACACACACACACACACACACACACACACACACACACACGCACGCACACACAAACACATAGCACATAGACACACACAGACATGCTCACACATACACATACACACACACACACACTCACACACACACACCACATACACACACACATACACACACACACACACACGCACGCACACACAAACACATAGCACATAGACACACACAGACATGCTCACACATACACATACACATACACACACACACTCACACACACCCTCTCTCTCTCACACACACACACACACAAACACACACATACACATACACATACACACACACACACACACACACACACAGACACACACACTCACACACACACACAGACACACACACGCACACACACATCACACACATAGACAAACACAGACACACACACACACATGCACAAACACGCACGCACACGCACATACACACACACACACATCACAGACACACACACACACATCACACACATAGACACACACAGACACGCTCACACATACACATACATACACACACACACACATATACAGACACACACAAACACGCAAACCACACACACACATATACACACATACACACATACACACATACACACACACACACACATACATCACACACATACACGCTCACACATACACATACACACACACATACATATACATACACACACACACACACTCTCTCTCTCTCTCTCACACACACACACATATACAGACACACACAAACACGCAAACCACACACACACATATACACACATACACACATACACACATACACACATACACACACACACACACAGATTAAACTCACTGTTCTCCCAGTAGACCCCATTGTTCCGATGAGGCCAGGGTCACCGCTGCTGCCCTGCAGTAGAGACGGAGAGAGAGACTGAGACAGAGCCAAGCTGTCCGTCTACATAACTAGATCTGTTCAATCAGCCGTGTGAGCCCATAACTCAATACCAAGTCCAGTGTCTGCTATGTACATCTATCACCACCATTATATTGCTACTGATTGTTTTATGGGTTGTGTGGTTTGGTATTGTGGCATTATGTGTAGAGGCCAGGTTGTGTTGTTTGATGCTGTTGCATTATGGGAAGATATGTTGTTTATAATGAAAATAAACTTCTAACTGAAGGTTAGGAATCTTGGCTGTGTTAGGGCTCCCAGAAGTCTAAACTGCATTTAAGCCATTTTCAAGGGCCTACCTTTTCTCCCCCAACACCTTTTGGACCAGGAACACCAGGGAAACCCTATAGAGGGATCAAACAGGGTAGAAATAACATTTTCCATCGTGTACATTCAGTAACATTCGTTAGCTCTTTTAGAAAGTGCTGATGCGCAGTTGATTAGCGCTGAAGGAGAACGGGGGCTTATGAGGCTTAATGCACACTAATGGACATGCATCATTTTACCAACAAGACAGGATTACTGTCCAAGCCACATTTAACCAATAACATGTAAAAAAAAAAAAAAATACAATGCAAGGGAAAAACTCAAATTGAACTTAGAGAAGTTAAAGTAGGAGTGGTAATACTTACAGGAAGGCCTTGAAGCCCCACCTCCCCAGGAGCTCCTGATTTCCCAGAGCTCCCCTGTAGTGGAGAAGAGGATTGTGAGACATGCATCTGCACACACCAGTCTGTCACATACTGTACCTGCCTTACTCACAGTGATGGGCAATAGCATCACTACAAGTAGCGAAGCTACTAGCTTAACTACATTTCCCAGTGGAGTGGTGGTAGCGTCACTACTTCCTAAATCAAATAGCGGCATACGTTTTCATAGCTTTCAATGAGGGATATCTTTCATGTAGTGGAACTATGTTTTTTGTAGAGTAACTGGTAGCTTAGCTTGCTCCATTTTCCAAGTAGCTTGCCCAACACTGCTTCCTCATCAGCCAGGCTGAGCTGCCGCCTAAGCCGTACACAATCAGACTGTACCTTGGCTCCTGGCATTCCAGGAATTCCCTCACGACCATCTACTCCAGGCAGCCCCTGGTTAAACACAGAAACCACAGTCATCACCAAACCTGGAGATTTACACACGCAGCAGGAGGGAGCAGCTATCTCCCACGTCAGCACTGGTTGTGTTAGCTGAGTGATGCAGGTGAAGAAGAGCTGAGACCTCGTTCCCCAGAAGCCTCGCAGTGACAATGAGTGTGAAGATTCAGAGACAGATGCTTGTGAATGTTCGACTGCTCGAGCTGCACTTACACTTTCTCCCTTGCCCCCGGGAAGTCCGGTAATCCCTCTTTGCCCTTGAGGACCCTAAAAATGATTTCAAAAAGCAATGAATGCACATTCTATCGGCAGACAGTCTGTATTGAGCCGCCATTAAGTGCTCCACCGTGACACGTTGATTATGACAGCAGCAGTATCACAGAAGAATGTGTTTTCATTGGTCACCCACCCTTGTGCTGAATGTCACCCAGGTCTTTCCTCACTTTAAGGTAAAAAAAGTTTTGGTGGAGGAACAAAAATATCTCAATACAAATTTGACCGAAAATGTGGACATTTCACTGAAGAAGTTCACAAAATAAACTTTATTCATTGATGTCAAAAGGAAAAATACATATATTTTAACTGATACTGTATGATTCAGTTTTGTGAGAAAATGTCACGTGTCATATAACAAATGACATCAAAGTGGTTTCACCATGCTCTGCTTTTGCTCCATAATACTTTCAATTAAAAGTAATGAACAATAACTAAAACAGCAGAAGCATGGCCACCTTTGTGAAGATTATTCATTGTTTGACACTTGATGTTGGGAGAACATAAAAACCCAGATAAAGTCATTTCAATATGGTTAATGATGTGTAAAGTACACAGTATTTTTGGCTGGATGACAGGTGAATATCTTGGTTTTCTTCATGTACTGATCTTGTTCTCTGTAGCGGGAAATATTTGAAGAGCGTGTTTCATGTGTTACTCACTTGGTCACCTTTCGGCCCAGTCTCGCCCATCACGCCCCTCTGGCCTTGATCCCCCTACAACAACAAAACCCCTTAGACACTGGCACATTCCTCATCAAGCTTCATTCTATACGTTAATAAATAGTTTGAGCTGTTCCTGAAAGTTATGGCCTACATGAAGTTTGCATGGTGGATGGTACATTTTTTGTTGTTTTATAACAAACTGTGGTAAAGCAACTTGAGATTTTCCTGTATTTTAAAGTGTGCTACATAAAAATAATTCATTATTATTATTACTATCATTATTAAGTGTCACCCAGTTTCGCCAAAGAACGCGTCCTCATTGGACGGACCTGAGTGGTGTGAAGGTAGCCAATCAACACTCAGACAATGTGAACCCAGGTGCCAAACGAGGAAGGGGAGGAGCTAAACTTACAGTGGCCCCCATGACACCCTGTGGCCCTGGCTCCCCATCATGGCCCCGAGCGCCCTGTTAGGAAACAAAGGCCAGGTAAGTGAACAGAAACAGAGATTTAGCAGCGCTTCAGCCCACTTTCACCAAAGGTATCCACATAAGCCAGGTGCATCTGAGTCAACATGGAGATGGCTTTTATGGCAGCTTCCACACTAGCAAGGAGCCTCAATTTGCCTTCCTCTGTAACATTCAATCAAACAAAACCAGGCCATCTGAACTGAATGAACACATACTGTATATTTTTATCTACAGTATCACAAAACAGCTGCAGTTCTGATCAAATACTATTCTTCTATTTGTATAGCTATTAATGGACAATGTACTACAGTCCTTCCAGGAAATATTTAAAATCATGTATTCATGTTTTCAGTTGAATGCCTAACTTGTGAGTAAAAATGTGATTTTTTCCTGCTAGTGAAGTGTTTTCAACTATTAACTTCCAAACACATGAACAAGATTGACCCTTGACCCCACAATGACCCTTACCAGTCCACCTTTGGGTCCCATCATCCCTGTGATCCCCCTCATGCCCTGGGGACCCTAGACACAGGCAAACAGATACATAGATAGCTTAGATTGTGAACGTTTTAACAATTTTTTAAACAATGTTACCAATTCTCAAAACAGCATTGATCTGACTAAAAACTATGTGTACAATGAAGCATTGTGGATGTGGACATGTTTTCCACAGTGTTTAAAGTGTGTGAATAATGAGGGAAATTAAATGAATCTCCCTTACTGTGGGACCCTGTGCTCCAACCTCCCCATCACCACCCTGGTCCCCTTCTTCACCCTGCGAGGTAAAAACACAAAAACATCCTGGGTCACACATTCACCTGTCACTTACACAAGGTTGACATGTCTATCACTGGAGGATGACGAGCAAGGCTTAAAGATCACACAGCATGCCTAGATTCATACTGGCCGTTGGCCTAATATTAATGAATGTTTGACTGATTGATTGATTGATTGATTGATTGATTGATTGATTGATTGAATGAATGAATGAATGGTCGGTTGGGCAATTGGTTGGTTGAAAGATTGATTGTTGTCAATTGGTTGCCAGGTTGATAGATTTGTTGGTTCTTGAAAGATTGTTGGTTTGATAAATTGGTTGGTTGGTTAATAGAGAGATAGATGTATTGATAGAGTGCCACTGAACTCACACTAAGGGTGACTCTAATTTAACAGTCACCACCATATCAACAGAGGTAATCTGATTTTCTTTTGGACTTTCTGATTTGTGTCAGGAGCAGGAGGAGTAATGTGAATGTGTACATTTCCTCATTATAAAGCAGCTTCACATTTGTGCAAAGTGCAATAGCAGACAATGTGTCCTACGGACACGATTGAATGGTTTAAGATGTCTAAAATGTATTTAATTGTTTTTACATTATGTATTTCATCATGTGTATGATACATATTGCATATATTTTGATTTGCTTAAAAGGCTATAGAGGATGATAAATCTCTCTCTCATTTCTCCATCTTTAGACAACCTTATCAATCAAAGCCTCAAAATGTGTTCAAGTCAATACATTTAATGCAATACTAACTGCTTATAATCAATATGACCAGTGCAAACCTTTTGTTTCCCATTTAATAATGTTAAGATACTCATCAAATCAGGCTTGAGTAAGGCAATTTAAAATGTAACTGCTGTAATATGATTTTTTTTAAACACAAACCCTCACCTTGTCTGGGAAAATTAATCCATAGTATCTCAGACATCACAAACACATGCTCTAGGGACATTAATTAATTAGCTCCATTCAGCACAGAGACACAATAAGGGTGATTCACAGCCTTGTGCGTGATGCAACTCTGCAGCATTAACTGGGACAGCACATCACCCAGGAAGGAGGCGAGGGACGATGAGACGAGACCATGGCTCATTTGCATTTATACAGCCTGGTCTTGCATTACCAAGTGGGGGGCGCACTTTAAATGGATTGTGCCTTTCTGCATCGCCTCACAAATGCCACACACTCCACACAATTCACATTGGCACCTACTGAATCACTCATGTTCATGTTTAGTGCTTCTCTGTGACATCATCCCTTTATCATGTCGTATCATCAAACTAACATATCTGGAAAAAAACTACATAATTCCTTTCACTGACACAACTGGGAGATGAAGAGGAAGTACATTTATACGCTCTACTGGTTCTCTCAAACTCAGCAGGTAAACAGATGAACACCTGCCAGTTCAACACGTTCCAACAACAGCAAGTTTATCAATCAATAAATATCAGATTCACAAACTGATAAAGCCATGACTATTTCCTGGAGATCTGCATTAAGGCCTTGGCTGCTTTTTGTGTCAGAGGTGCTGCATGTGTGCTGAATTTGTGCTTCCGCTGCGGATATTGGGTCATAGGCTTCCGGGTCGCGTTCCAGGCTTCAGTGTCCTGATGTCATTGCTGATCACACCGAGTTTAACACATCGACAGTCCATTCCTCACCTTGTGTCCTTGCTTTCCTGGTTCACCACCGTCCCCTTTTACACCTTTATGGCCCTGTGAAAATGCACATTTTTATGTACACGTGTCTTTCACAAAGAGAACTCCATCTCCATCCATCCAAAGAAAAACACCAAAAGCAGTACACAGAGAATGCTGGCTGTTCTGTTACTCTTTGTACTTCCAATGTGAAATTAATGTTACTGCATGAATAACACATATGTACACATGCCCAACATTTTTTAAATTACTTTTTAGCCTGTTTTTTTTCTTTGTCAAGATGTGCTTTTATTGTGCCTGAGAACTGCACAACCACTGCAGGCAGGTGTCCTGTCAGATTGACCAGAGGGGGCACTGTTGTGTGATGATTCAAAAAATTCTCATTGGACTAAAACTCACCGTCCCTCATGAGAACCCTGCCCACAGTCAGCGCTGACACAGTCTGGACTTGACCCAGATCATGGGCCGGCTCAGTGCACTTAGCCGGCCAATGCTTTAGCTGGCAGCCTAGAGCGAAATTTCTTAAACATCTCTGGGGACATTATTCATTTGCCAGCATGTCACTTACATCACTGGCACTACAGTGTGAGCAAGGGCTGTGACGGTATGACATTTTCACGGTATGACAATCGTACTACTCAATACGCAGGTGGAATGCAAGGTTTGACTTGTTCCCTCTGGCCATTACATGTTTCCTACATTCTCTACAGATCCGTTCTCAACAACAACACCATATTTCTTTCTGAATCCAAAGTGAGTCCACACGGATGAACGAGTTCGCTTTTTGTGGGGATATAATTCATCATTACAGACCACCTCGGCATCGGAATCAGCGTTGGACATAGCAAGTTTTATAAGGGACTGCAAACTAAGATTTATGCCATGTAGCTAGCTAGCTAGCTACCAGATTTGGGAAATGCGAGGGAGCTGTCTGCACGTGCGCAATCGTGTCGCAAACAAAACAAAATGCAAGAACAACCAAAGAGGTGGTGGGATTAAATGACGTTAGCAGACTAAATTACTACCCAGGTCCAGTATTATATTATTTAATATGGGTAATTTAGACATTTTATGGTGATGGTTGAAATAATTTTTTCCTGCATGAAAAAAGCTTTTGCCACATGATTTGCTATCACGGTATTACATTAAGTTTATGATAGTACCAATTCATATTTTAATATCGTGGTATACTGTCATACCGGTATACCGCCACACCCCTAGTGTGAACGATATCATGGTGATCTCATGGTGAAACGAAGAACATGAGGTGAAGAATCATAAAAGAGCAGGACTCACCTTCATACCTGGCAGCCCAGGGTGACCGGGCGGGCCAGGGGGGCAGGCGTTGGGACACTGGACGACAGGAAGAAAACCCAAAGTTAGAACATAATTCTGATGTTTAGCACACGTGGGGATTCTGATTAATCAAATGTGAAGAAGTCTTACCAGTTCAGCACTAATATCACGCATCCCAGCAGCTCCCTAAAAAGAAAGAGTTTATTTTCACTCTGGTTTATTCAGATTTTACTGTGTCAGACTGCACTTCATTCAATATAATGGCTGTAATAATCAATCTATTAATCGATCTGATTAATAAACCAATGCTTTAATCACCACAATTTATTAGACCTTTAAATGCATGTTAAATGTATGATTAAATTGGAATATTTCCACAGTGTGAATATGCTAGCTAATGTTATTTGACATTAAAACACAAGCTAGATACTAGATACAGCCATCATTTAAAAAATCAGGAGGTTTTAGGTAAGCCTCTTGGTGCACTAGGGGCAAAATTATGTTAAACATGGTGTTTTGTAACTCAAGTTGTGAGCATTATATGACATTTATATAATTTCATGTTGCCCTTTGGAATAGAATATTAAGGTGCTTAGAATTGATAGATTCATGGAAATGCTTTTAAAACTTGCATCCAATTAATTGACTAATTAATTCAACTAATGGGATAAAATTAATGAACACATTTTTTAATCCATTGACAGCCTTAGTATATATAAGGACAGTAAATATGCAATCTGCCAAGCTCTGGGTTTTATAATATTTTAGTGTCAACCTCCTCTCAATGTTGGCTGGAGCATTGAGTGGCACAGCCTGGATCAGAGCTGGCAATCCCAGCTCCAGTGTACACCACTCCTGTTGCTTCATTAATTATGTTTCCCTCCAGGGATCGGACATTTCCTGGCTCCAGCTCCTCTCTCACTTCAACCACCTCAAGGGGAGATGTGGCACAGAGAAGGATCATGTCTCTAGCTCTCTCCCCCTGCTGTCATATTTGGGTTAAAGCTCATAGAGAGGGCAGTACTTACTCGAGGGCCGGCAGGGCCCCGCGCCCCTTGTGGCCCCCTCAATCCCATGGTTCCCTGCAGAGGAAGAAGCAGATTATCAGACCGACAACCATGAGGAGGGACAATACTTCATTAGCACTCTAATGCGTGGTATTCTAAAACCGAAATTCAAGCTAACCTCATTCCAATTTGTCATGTTCCCATTATCACTGATTGCAAGAATTGTATCGATAAGACATCAGAAAATACAACGTAATACATCATACAATACAATATAATATGTGAACAGGATGAGTGCAATATAAACCTAGTTATGATTTGTAACTCCAAAAGCAACTGAGTCTTTCTCCCATATTTTCAAAGTATAAGACAAACATCTGTAATTCAGTCAATCAAATTCTCAAAGGGAGGGGGTCACAGCGACACTTCCACCGAAGCAGACAGTCAAACCCAAACTCAAACCCATGTACAGTGGATGAGCAGCAAGATGGGTGCCAATCATAATGACAGAAATGAGCATTACTCACAGGGGGCCCGCCTTTTCCCTGTTCGCCCGGAAGCCCTCCTGGTCCAGGTGGTCCCTGTGTAAAAACACAACAAGTGTGGCCCAGAGAACTGTAACATTCATCTTCTCAGTACAACATTATTACAGCATGCAGCATGCCATTACACTACCCTTATAATCCTGCTCTGTGATTTCACTGATTATATCACATTAAGACACCTCAGGATATTGAGTCAATAGAAATGCTACTTACAGGGGCTCCATCAGGTCCAACACCCTAAAGGAAAAAAAAAAAAGACAGACATAAACATGGTGATGGGTGTAGAAGTATATAAATATATATATGTCCCAGAGCAATGGAACATATAGTCTCAAACTGGTTTGAGTGCAACTGAGAACAGTACACTCAATTTCACCTCATGTGCAGTCTACAGACACGACACTACTTTCAAAAGGAGGAGGGACTTCATGAACGCTGATTCCTTATAATGCTGTTTCCTTCCCAGTGTTACAGGTATGGTATGCAGCTGCCTGCAATGATGTCTATCACTGTATTACTGCACTGATCTCTTGCGCAAACTATGATTGTTCCTACCATGTATTTATGCACATCTTGTAAGTCGCTCTGGATAAGAGTGTCTGCTAAATGCTTGAAATGTATGTAAATGTGGCCTCCCGCATGGCCCAGTGGTTACAACGTCCGACGCTGGCCACGGAGACCGGGGTTCAATTCCCCGTCTCGCCAGAGTTGGCTCTGGCCGGGAGTGCCACCGGGGGCGGCGATTGGCTGTCCGCCCCAGGGAGGGGGGAGGGAAGCCAACATGAGATTCGCTGCGCATAAGAGTGGCCCTGCAGTATACCAGGTTACGGTTGATACTTGGGCGAGTGCCGTCTCGGAAGAGGTGTCAGGTCGCATGTCGCTACCGGTTGCAGGACTACGGCAGCGAACTCACATTACTAGGGGGAGATTGACTTAAATAGCCGGTCTAATTGGCTATCAAATTGGGAGAAAATGGGAGAAAAATCTGAAACAAAAATTATTTAAAAATTCTATTAAATTAAAAAAATTTATGTAAATGTAAAAAGGTAAATGTTTCCTTCAAGAGGAAAAAAAAAACGAAATACAAAAAAAATATTAGTCATGAAAATGCACTCTGTAATACTGAGGTTTGGCATATTTTCATTGCCATTTCAGTCCTGCTACAATTGTATGGGCCTCCATCTCTTCAGCAATCAAATCATACCAATTTACCCCACTTATTTACTCAAGACAGTTCTGAGGAGAAACTGCACAGACACAGACACAGACTAAGACCACAGACGCAGACACAGACTTTCCAGTAGCATGAACACATCCAGAGGGACAGGCGTTGTAATTAATCTCTTCTCTATTCAAGAGGTCAAGGGCTAAAGGTCAGGGGTTCAGCCAAAGGGGAAGCACCAACACGACTGAACAGCACAGGGGGGTACATGTAAAATCAATCCCTGGTGTTTGAATGAATATTGGGGTGCTTTCACATTATCCTTCAGCACTGTGAAGAAATGGCCTGTAGATGGTTGTGTTTGAAACAACTGCACCCAAGTGAGAGCTCTAGTGTGCATGGGAGAGCTCAAGCATTTTGCTTTTAGGCAACCAGGTGCTGCTCAGGTATAAGCATTAGCCTTTCAGCCTAAACATGTATTTGTCTGCAATTGTTTGTCATGGTCTGTACTAGTTTGTTATGACCAGTAATGGTTTGTAGTGGTCTGTATTGGTCTGCAATGGTTTGTTATGACCTGTAAAGGTCTGGAACTGCAGAGTCTGCCCCTAACAGCTCACACCTAACTGTTTTGAAGCCACTGCATGAGTGAGAACATGAATGATAATGAGTTGCCAAGACGGCCTGATTGTCTGTCTGTCTGTCTACTCACTGCTTCTCCACGTGGTCCAGATTTCCCAGGTTCACCCTGAAAAACAACAAGAACAAATCCCATCTCAGCTTTCACAGTGACAGACTTTCACAGACCTGCACAGCAACCTGAATCACTTGTTAAGCTAAAAACAAATCACTGTGGTCGCACAGCCCCTTTCAAGATGTGGTAACTGCCAGGGAATCGGTATATGCATTGTGACTATGTAGCGGAGCTCGGAAGACGTTAGTTAAGTACGTGACCATCCGCTGCAGAAAGGGATGGTGATAAGAGTACGATTGGTTCACTTGGGGGCGGCACGGTGGTGCAGTGGATAGCACTGTCGCCTCACAGCAAGAAGGTCTCGGGTTCGAATCCAGGCCGGGGGCCTTTCTGTGCGGAGTTTGCATGTTCTCCCGTGTCCGCGTGGGTTTCCTCCGGGTACTCCGGTTTCCTCCCACAGTCCAAAGACATGCACGTTAGGCTAATTGGAGAGTCTAAATTGCCCGTAGGTATGAGTGTGTGAGTGAATGGTGTGTGTGCCCTGTGATGGATTGGCGACCTGTCCAGGGTGTATTCCTGCCTCTCGCCCGGAACGCATGCTGGGATAGGCTCCAGCACCCCCCCCGCGACCCTGACCAGGAATAAGCGGCTTAGATAATGGATGGATGGATGGATGGTTCACTTGGCTGGGGACTCAGGTCTTTAGCTCAGCGGGCTAATCGTGTCATTTGTAGCGTTGGGATCCTCGGTTCGAAACTTGCTGCAGGCAGAACCAACTCTGCTGCAACTACACACTCATGAACACAGCCAAAATTGTAGATACATGCACATGCACACACATCCATACATGCACACACTCAAACTTATGGGTGCACATACGTGTCCAAAAACATAGGTATGCCTGCACACACACTCATTTTATACTCAGTATATACGCTTACACAAATCCCTTGCAAATTGGCTGTTAGATGCAGTGCACTGCCACTAGGAAGAAATGGTTGCATTGCTATTCAAAATATATTGGTATTCCCTAAATAAATGGAGGTGAAAAACAAGTGATGGTGTAAAAGGACTGCTGGAATGGCCTGGATCTTGGAGAGAGGTTTGGGGGATTTAACTGTCTTTACTATTTATTTGGTGCAGTAGGCTGCCTCACGAAGAACAACTCGGTAGTGATGGGCTGTGAGCTACTTAACACAGACTGCCGCAGTGGCTGAGTTCCCATAGAGATTAACAAGAACAAAGAGAGGGTTTCAGCTGGCAGGTCCGGTGGGGTCAGGGCTTTCGTGTCACGAGGATGTGCTTAAGCAGTGGTAGAGCCCGTCGGTGAGCTGGCGCTGTGGACCATGGCCCCAGACAGGCACTCAGGTTTCTAATGAGGCACAGATAGAGAGGCCTCATCGGGGCCTTCAGAGTCCTTACCTTCTGTCCAAAAGGGCCGTCTGGGCCTTCATCCCCTGCAGGGCCCGTCAAACCCTGTGGAAACAAACCAGAGGCTTTCAGTTCATAAAGCCATTGTCGTGTGGCTCTGTTTTCAGAGGCCAAACAAAATGACATTAGCAGAGGGTTTTAACCCCCAGTGGAGATAGAACTCTGGGCCACTAAACTCAAAACCAGAACAGCTGTTTCTATATCCCCAAATAAAGACCAGCTGTTCCAGCTGTATTAGTGTTCAGTGGTTTAGTGGTCTAGGCTTGCGGTTTACCTTTGCAACTTAACCCAATAACTCTAAATATGTCTCAATAGCAATATATGTATGTACAGTATGAATGCATGATAAACTATTGGAGTTTCACTATTGGAGTGGGTGGAGTCATCATTGTGCGCTGCCCCTCTCTTGCTCCGCCCACTGCACAAATCAGTAGGAGTCCATCATTAGACCCTGCAATAAACAGTGTTTAAGGGGGAATGGTAGCTGATAGTGCCAGTACTAATGCAGTTTGCTGTGACATAGATGCAGGTGGGAGTAACATGTAGAAACAGCCCTTCCTGTCAGGGCAACTCAAGGGAAGTATTTTTACAGCTTCAGAGCATAATGCTGCAACACTCCTCTTACGAACACTAGCCATCAGCAGTGGCGTCATTTCAGCAAAAGCTAGTGTATAGCAGAGTGACGTCATGTAAAATATACTGTGTTGAAAATGGATGATACCGTAAAATGGCAAAACAGTTTGAGCTCACCGCTTGGCCAGTAATAGTATCAATAAATACATATTATTTTCATACAGTGCTGCTTGACTAATATTTTAACTCGGAATCCAAACTTTTTGGACTAAATTATAGTTGTTTTATCAACGTAGGTTAAAATAGATATGAAAAAACCGTAAAACACAACTTTTACTGGTTTATTTAGGGCAGTGTTTAAAATAGACTATGAAGCCAAGCCTTGCCATACCCAATTGACGCCCGTGACCAAGTATCAAATGCTGTTGTTGGTCATGTTTCCAACGTGTGATTTGAGAGTACATCAAGTATATGTGCATTGTCCAGTAGCCTAAATATAAAAAGATTTAAGAGTAGCCTACAAAGACGGACAAGTATCCAACCTTCACAGGAAATGACGAAAGCCATTTACTCATTAATTTTGTGGTCAAAACGATACAGCACCGTTAATCTGACAATATACCAAAAAATCCATGCAGAGCTGTAGCTAATTACTCAATTTAAATAATCCATTAGTGTTTCATGGCGACCATAATCCGCTGCTTTGACTGATATTATTATTATTTTTTCTGGCGTCTGTCTCAGTCCCTTACATTTGTTTCAGGTTGTTCTGGTGTAGTAGCCAAGCACACGCGCAGCGAAGTAGTCCAATATGCGCTGTCGGTCAGACCGACTCCATGCTGGTTTATTTCCGTAACTATGTCCTGCCAATCCCTCTTGGAACAGAAGCTAACGAAGTTCAGCCCCAGGTTCTCCGGGCTCTGACAAAAGACCCTTCTATGGAAAGGAGGCTCTTCGTGGCTCTATTCTAATCGCAAACCATTATACATTCCTAAAATGTTTTTTTAAGCAAAGGTTTCCCATCCGCAGAAATGTCCATAAATTAGTTTGTAAATCACGTCTTGCTATTAACACTATTGAAACTAGCAAGTTCCATGAACTGTATGGCGTAGGCTAATATGCAAAATAATTGCGACAAAAACGTATTGATGCGAATAATAATATTAACTAGGCTACTAATAGTAAATGCTTACATCAGCGCCGGGCAGTCCCGGCAATCCCGAAGACCCTGGTTTCCCAGCATCCCCACTTGGACCCTGTTATTAGCACGGGGGGGAAATAATTTCACACAAACAATATCACCACTGCGTTAAAAAGAGAATGCTGAAAATCTATTGACATGGCAGATGACAATTATGCTTACAGTAGGGCCTTCCTCGCCGTCCTCCCCTCTGTCGCCCTGAAATAAATCAATTAACACATTAGCATTTAATTCAGGATACAGCGACATTACTGAAATATCAGGCTACATTGTTTATGTAGGTGTTTAGGTGACGAGTCTTTTTTTCTTAGATAAGATTTTGCCTTTGTAATTTTACTGTTCTAGTGTTATTTTCAGGAGAGTTAACTGAAAACCGATGGATAACGTTTACTCTTAACGTTTTTCCCCTTTGGATCGCTAGGGATTGTAATGGCAGGGTGAATCTTACAGCTATGGCATCGATTCCGGGGACACCGGCGGAGCCTGGCGGGCCGGGGGGGCCACGGGGACCAGCCTGGCTTCTCTGTGGAGAAAGACAAAATAATCACGCTATTGTTTCAGACCTTCAGTTTCACGAACACACATTCCTCAAGACAGCGAAACCATCCACAATGAAAAAAAGGCCTTGTTAGCGATTACCCTTGTACTGGGCAAGGAGGTGTACCTATATACAATGCTTCTTTTGTGGAGGTTTACAGTCAGGAAAAAAATCCTTCATATTTCCGCAACCGGTCACTCGGTTGAGCGCCGTGCCGCATCTAAGGATTCCCAATTGGACATTGGGAAGACCAATATAAAACACAATTAAGAAATGCAAACATTTAGCCATTCATTGCTCTCCTTGAACCTTGTAAATAGGAAGTGTCTGATTATTAACTTTGTTTTGTTGTTGTCTTGTTTTGTTTTGCTCTGTTTATCTGGCCTACGCTGTTTTGATACTCTCCTATATTTAAATATATAGGTTCTGCGTGGCTTTGTAGGTAGAGCGTAGGTAGAGCGTGGCGTTGGCAAAGCTTAGGTTGTGGGTTAAATTCCCACTGGGACCACGTGTACTGAAAAATGTATGAAAGTCGCTTTGGATAAAAGCGTCTGCTAAATGGCATATATTCTATTTTATATTATATATTATAATGTACTGTATTAATCTGTAACAATGTCTTGTATCAATGTTTCACCTGCCAAGGGACTACATGTGAAAACTAGCTCTCGAGCTAACTCTGGCATTGTACCCATTGACGCTTTTTGCGGATATGTTGATTACTATGTGCTTTTAATTTTAAATAAATAAAATAAAATAAAAACAAAATGCTAGCTTTTCAGTGTTTGCATAATTCGTAAACCTTTCTATGTGCACTGCGTATAATTTATTTAAATCAGTGCGCTGTTGGCGAGCGTATGGGCATAGATGTTCCACTGCTTGCACCTGGCATTACAGCTCAGACACAAAAATATTGTGCATAGGCTACCACTCATAGTTTACGTTTCACACACACACACACACACACACACACACACACACACACACACACACACACACACACACACACATATATATAGACAATTGGCAAACATATACGTACATATCGGTCATTAATTCATGTAGTTAGCAACGAACATGTTTTTATTTGTTTGAAAAGAATAGATGAAACTTTAAAACTAACGTGGACAGAACAAGGCAAGCATCTGGAAAGCTCACCTCTATTCCAGCCTGGGCAACCTGCAACAGAAGATGCGAGAATGTAGAGACTTACTTGAGCAGAGCAAATCACGGCAATCTGCAGCAAAAGCACCAGCAGCGGTCCGCGAAAAGTCTTGGCGCTAGCCATGATCTTTCCGATGGCTAGCAAGACACAATAAACCCTTTTTCTATGAACAGTTGGGCTGACGGACCCCCCGACAAAATTACCCAACTGACTCCCTCACTAGTAACTGAAAGGTAAGCGATAATCTTGCCGTCAGTGGTTCATGTTTATTCATGTCCTGCTCGGTTATAGAATGTGATTGGTGGGATTCTGGTCAACGTGAGCAGGGAGGGCCCACCGTTGACAGACAGCATGTTTAAATATTTCGCGGGAGATTGTTAGTATGAGGTGATTTTAAAAGCCCCTTTGAAGTTCCTAGATGTATCTGTGGGAACCGTCAGTTGCCATTCTAAAACAATTGTTATAACGCTATGAATTAAATTATACAGAGAGAAACAAATACGTAACACTTGGGAAAAAATAGATAAGAATTAGATTTTTTTAGACATTATTAAATAAATATCCTTAAATGTTGTGTATTGAGATCGAAATGCTGGTTTACCAATCCTCTGGCTGCAAGGTCGTTGCAGGTTTCTCGCTGTGCTCGCGTAGCATCACAGTGAATCAGCATTGATTGCAGTTCGAACTGAAAAAAAGTCGTATTTGTTAGGTTCGGCATACAAATCTTTCTTGTCTTTCCTATGCAAGTTTCTTAATTTTAAGCTTAATTTTTAATAATGTACTGGTAGCAACGAATAACCATTTAGGCGATGTGTATTCAAGCAGGCTCTTGTAAAAAAAAGAATCAATTTAGGCCTGTATTAAAATAACATATATCCTAACAACGATTATTCATTGTCGTTGTTTTTTATTATCGTTTTTTATCACACGTGGAAACCACTCAAAGCGTTAAAATATCCTCGACATTTCACAAACGAATATAGGCCTACTCTAAGTAGGATATATTCAGCATAAATATGCATTTGAAGTTTTGCTTCAAACAATTATTTAGAATTCACAATATTCACGAATAACTTTTTATTTTAAGCAGTCGTTTAGACCAATATTACAGCCTTATACGAGAACATGATTGAAAAGTTTCGTCTTCGCTGCACTCGAGTCCCGGTGTGAAATTCCCCACGTGCCTGTAGAAGTTTGCGGAGCGGAGCAGATGGATTCCATATGTTGGAAACAAAACGGCTTATTTAAAAAAAACTCGTTTGGCTATTTCATCAAAAACAGTTCCTACACATTTCATTATGCACAAATAATTTCACGGAGGTTGTTTTTATTTGGTTTTGTCAAATTAAGGCGTCATGTGAAATTTGAATATTCTAATTCACGAAGTGTATAAGTGTGCACCGTTGTCAGAGATATCGAGGATACACTTCTGCGGAAGTATTCTTTCATGTATTTTCATTTGATATAATTTTGAGTGTACACATATTTTACCTCGATATATAATTGTAATATAAATCCAATCCAATATGGTCTATGTTACTTTATAAACATTTCTTTAAGTAGATTGAACTTAATGCCTTGACTTCCGCCTGCCCTGCCGTCTGGCTCTACCCGGGTAGTTGAGGCCCAGTGGTCCAGTATTATGAGTGAGGTCTATAAACTCGGAACGACTCCTTCACTGTGTACTACACCTGCACTATCCAATAACAATAATACCCTATGTAATTTATCCGACTAGGTGCTGAACTATCCGTCTGTCCGTTATCCTTAATATTTACACTTTTTTCATTATTGTAACTTTTTTATTGTTGAATTATTTATGCATGTCTATGAGGGAAAAACTCTACCAATCGTAAAATAGGCTACGTTCTGCAAAAGATAATAAAACCAGACATGTAGGCCTAAATATAATTTCAGCTCTCATGGCAAACTTACCGGTACTGCTATAGCGGGGTTATCCTTTAATTTTCCTATCAGTGTAAAACCATTCAGATTTACTTTGCCCAGGGGGAATAAGTTCTGAGAATCTACCATTATGCAGTCAACGGAAAGAGACACCGACCCCTTCTTGACGGTCAATAGTATCTTGTGCCATTTTGAATCAAACAGAAATGGAAGGAAAGGGAACACCGACGTCTGTATTCTTTTATCGGCTGTTGTGTAGGAGAATTCCAGAGACTGGGTTTCCCCGTTCATCCGCACGGCCATTTGATCGTTGCCGTCAAAGTCTTGCATTTGCCAAACGTTCCAGTTCTTGGTTATGGTACTTCCGTCCATCCGAAAAATAGCCAGGAAAGCAAACTCTTCTGGTAGTCCAAGAGGGTATGCGGATCTTTTTTCAAAAGGAAAAACTCAAATTAGTTTTTTTTGTTTATTTGTGTGACGAGTTGGCCTTCATCAGGTAAAACGTAATAAAATCATTAGCCTACCATCCTTCTCAGTGTAATATGAATTGTTGCATTAAATAAATGATGAGCCAACCGCAACATCGCTGATTGTGCGGATTATATGTCATATATATGTCATAACACACAAAACTGCCTTACAACGTAAGATGACATTCACTGTCACTATTTTTAGCCCTTAACGTAGTTTCTTGTTTCAGAACCATGGACAGGGATATTGCTGCCTTTGGCCAGTAGGTGGCGACACGTGCCATGGACGGGCATATTGCATACTTTGGCCAGAAGGTGGCGAAGTGCTGACACATACAGTGCAGTGGAGCGGTCCACAGCGGCCTTGCGTTGATGTGGATTTGCGGTGTGCAGTGATTATGATTTACCTTGTCTGTATCTTGAAGTTGGACTCTGGTCCTATTTTATATGCTACGTGCATAAGTGTTGATCCGACCACCGTTTTTACAGAGCCTCTTAATGATTCCGCGGCGAGATGAAACTGTGAAATGATATGAAATCCTGCAGGGATCCAGGCTGATTAATACGGGTTCTTAACCGACACAGGAGTAATGCTTCACAAAATATACAGATGGGGTGAATGAAACCAATTACATTCAAAAAGGTTTACCTGGCACAGTGTCATCTCCAATCGCAATCTGGGAACATATCGATTGTTCGGTTTGAATTCCACCACCAGCAGAAAAAGAAAACTCTGTAAGGAAAACAAGACATGTGTACGAACTGGAGTTGATCATTTAGAATAAACTCCTCGTTAATATGCATATGTTGGTTTTGTGGGTGTATGTGTGTGCTTGCGTACGAGTGTGTGTTTGTGCTATTAGGGACAAATTTGCCACCACCCTGTCACACACATTGCAATGTTAACATTAGCACTGACAGTGTGGCCCGTAAAATCGACCAGTGTTTGAAAAGCGGTTCTGTAAGTAGGCTACACCCCCGTGAGTGTAAATAAACATCTAGAGTTTTCTGTTTTCTTTCTGAGTCATCTTTGCACCCGGGCACTGCAACTTCTTCAACCCTCAGTTTCTTACGATAATCTTGTTAAATCCTGAATTCCATCATTTAGCCATTGAAATGTAAATAGTATGTCATCGAAGTGTGTCAAATTTATTAAACAATTCCGAAACGAGTAATGAAAAATAGGCTAATTTTGAGAGACTCATCTTATTGTATCAGTTACCGCTTTCCTAATTAATTAATTGGGCCTTTTACATTTAGAGTAGGAAAATACTTACGCTGAGAGTGAATACCTGTGCCGAGACACAGTGCAAACAAACAGCACAAAAAGCAGAGCAGGAGGAGTCCTTCCCTAAAATACAATTTTGGGATTTTTAGCAGAGATACAGGTTAAGCACAAATTCAGCACATTTGTTTACCAAAATATTTGTTGACTTTTGCTATTGATTCAAGCGCATGCGATCAAAGTGAGGGTCCTGTTACAATTTAAAAGTGGATATATTTGCGTTTACCCCTTGAATCCGCACATGCCGTCTCCTGTGTTGCAACTGTAGATTGTAATGATCTGTTGTCCAGGTTTCTTCGCATAGAGATCTGGAGGTAGCGGTGGCAGCTCTATGAAGATGTTTCAATTCGACTGCACTCGGCTGCCCAGGGGCACTGTGGGTTTATTTTGCTTAGCCGGGGATCCGGGGAGGGTTGTAGGGTTTGGGGGAGGGGGAAGTTGAAGGTGCTATAACTAATTTTCCAGGCCTGGAGGTGCTTGGAGAGTTTTAAAGGTATGCACAGGACACATGGGGATAGGGGGAATTAGGGGAGTAATCAAACATTGTTTGAATTAAAACAACAACATGGATGACATGTCTTCATGTATAAAAATGGTTCTTGTCACCAGTGAAAACCCACTTTGCTACTATGTTCCATCTTCCAATGCCATGCTCCAGTCAAGCAATGTCCAGCTTTGAAAATTGAGGATTCATACATTGAACCTCAATACTGAAACATTGAACATGCCACTATGGGTCCTCTTCCTTATCCGGACCTGTGTTTCTGTAGTATTCATTCTCTGGGAGAGCCAGAATAGTTGGAATTAATGTGCTCACAGGGTTACATTTTTATGTCTGGCTGAATATATTTTACTTACAGTGGGAGTGTAGAAAAATAAAAAAAGGGTGTAACACCAGCACAGGCTCCTGAGTTAGGCTGTGCATACAAGCATGTACAATGAAAAGCAAAGGCCTTCATGAGTTTCAACACAGAGTTTCAACACAGAGCTATGACACTTTTCCCAATACAGGGACTAACACGTCTTAATGAAAAAGAATTATGCATCATCACAAAGTTTTTCCTCAGCAGCAGCTTTACCTAATGCAGTGTTTCTCAAATAGTGGGGCGCGCCCCGATGCCAGGGGGCGCGTGGACTATATGTCATGCAGGCGGTCGCACTTAATGAGGGGCGCAAAAGAAAGACGTTAAAAAAAAAGGATTATGGAAAACATAAACATTCTTTTTTCGTCTATAAGATAACCAGATCAGCTTTTTTTTTCCCGAAATCACTGGTCTCAGCTTTTTTTCGCGAAAGCTTTTCCTAATGTAACGAAAATAATTGAGAAGCACTGACCTAATGTAACGTTCCCTTCCATTTGTGATCGCATGTTCAGGTAATATAGCTAAAATACATGACTGCCTAATGTTTATTCAGTTTGTTTTAATGTCACTGTTTTATTGTATTGTCATGTTTTAATATTGTCTTGTGTACTGCTGTGTATTTTTGTATGCGGCCAGGACCCCCTTGAAAAGATCACAATGGGATTATTCTCCTGGATATGTAAAGGATGAATAAAGTTTTCAATAATAAAAAATAAAAAATGCTAGCTGAAAACAGATGTAGCATTTCAAACACAAGCCTCCAGCGATGAGAACGAGGAGTCAGCCTCACCCTTCATAATTTGAGTCCTGACGGGCCACAATGTGAAAAGGCTTGGATGTGCAACCCTACTCAAGCCATCGCTCAGCCAACATTTCATTTACTTTATAAATGTATTCACTTTAGATATGCAGATAACACCTGATTTGACTGCAGCCATCTAAAAAGCAGGAGGCTTTTTTTCACTGGCAAACAGAGGCCAGTCCAGTCAGCATTGGCCCACTTCACAGCCAGGTTCTAAAAGCACGATCGCTTGGCTCACAGTGCACTTTGGTAGGTGCTGAATAAAAGAACAGCACTGTGACTTGGTGCAGAATACCCTCCCATCAGCCCACACTGTTATTCCAGGGTGGTCCCCCAATTTATAACAAGCCCTTAAAATTGCATAATACAATACAGTTACAATAGGTTGAAAATAGATAGGTTAATTGTCTCTTAAATATTGCATATAACATAGAATCATTGGCTTACAAGTTGATATATACATACTGCCAAAATAAGGGAAATGTGAAATGAGTAATGTTTTTTTTGCCTATTTTTTTACAGATGGCCTTAAGCATGGTGCTTATTTAACTCAGGAAATGCACCAGTGTGGAAGCACTTGCGTTTAATATGCTTTGTATCCCTCTTTATAAAATTAGACAGCAATCATGGCTATGAACTAATAACAAAGGACGCATATTGTAATAGCCTGCAAACATTTTAGCTTAAAACATACCATGCCTTTGTGTGCTTCAGGGTGTTTTAATTAATTTAAAAAAAGTTTTTAGCTTTTTTGGAAATTCCTTCTTTGTGATTGTTCTTGTTTTCAATAAGCTTCTAGATGCAACATACCGTACTTTGTTTAGTTTCAGCCTAAAATACATTACAGGGAAACATTAGGGACAATTCAATTAAATATGTTAATAAGAAAACAGAATTGGAATTAAAATGTTTTTAAAGCATATTGCACTCAGATATAGTTCCATTCATATCCTGAAATTCAGTCCCTTGTTGTTAGTGAAAAGGAGAGGAAAGTTTACTTTGCAACAGTGATTCTTCTAGGAGTCAATACCTCTAAAGTCTGTCAGTGCCATACAAAGTCGTAACCACAGTGATGGAATGTATTCTTAAAAATGCAAAGCTGTTGGAATGAACTTTCTGTTGATAAATTATAGCTTTATTTCCATATGTATCATACACTATACCTGTCCAAGCCTCTAAAACCATGTGTGTGCTTGCGTTTGTGTGTTTGAGTGTGTATGTGTTGTAGTTTTGTTGGCTTGTTTGTGCTGTAGCTTTATTCTGATTATGTGTGTTGGTAGGTTCAGGCAACCAACCAGAAAGACCCTTTTCTACCTGGAAAAAAAGTGATGTTTGACATGTCACTGATTTTATCTATTGCTGTTTACTACCTGAACAGTCAAAACATCTGAAATGAATATTGAATATTTATTAGGTTTCTCAATAACATAATTCACCACTAACAATTGATGATAGAATGTTTACTGTCTTGGAAATGTGGGCTCAATGCATTGCCTCATTTACAATGTCTGCAGAGGGTAGTGATGGTTTCTTAGCAGATACCCATCCAAATTATCATCTCCCTGAAAGGCTGGAGAGAGGTCAGAGCTTGCAAGGAAGAAGGAGCAGACCCAGGATAATTGACAGCACATGTTCTGTGGAAATTTGTATCACAAAACACCTGAACATTAATAGAATGGATCCCCTTATGGTCCACTGAAATTGCGTTATGGTGTGACACAATTATTGTCATCAAAACAACAGATAAGACAGAACTCAGAAAGCACTCATCTAAGATGGAACAACTTGTTCTTGTTTTGTCTCTGCCATATTTAAAATATAGTTATATATACTGGAGTTGTATCTAAATTTAGGAAAAACATCAGTTTCACCTGAATTAGGTGAAGATCTTCACATGGCTGTAGATGTGATACACTTCTCTAAGTATCATGACTGCAGGGCTTCACTGACACGACTGCATGACTAATGAAAGACGTTTGATTATCAACTCTTTCCTAGCTGTCCATTTGCTCTTTTTGAAATTTTATGTTTACAGTAGATATAATATAAATATCCCCTTTATCAATTTGCAAATATGTCAAAAATTATAGAGCAAATATATGATTCTTTATTTAGCTATGATGGATTTATATTTTATGTAGTTACTGTTTGTAGCATCTCTGTGTGGAAGCCTCTCCAACATATTCAATAAATCTTTATTTTCTCATAATCATCTCCCTGTGTTGTAGTATTCCTGGTGCCCATTTGTTTGAAACATTTTAAAGAAAATAGCAAGATTGGCACAATTGTCATTTTTTCTGCTCCAAAATATTGATAATGAGCCAATCAATAGCATCACGCCATCATTTGGGGACTCAAAACTGGGCCCAAGGATTTCAACTCCCCTCTGTTTATCATACATTTAGAGGTCAAAATGTAAAATGTTTTCAGCTAAATAACTTGACATTGTACAGAAGGATAAAAATACTTGCAGTTTACCTCAGTTTAGATTTAACATCGTCCAAGGATCACCTTAAACGCAGTGTTAATTACTGCAGCATCTCTGTGTGGACTGAGGATTTAAGTTTTGGCCAAAAACTCCTTCAGGAGGCCATAGAGTTTCACTGTTAATCTGAGTGAACCTTTTTAGCACGCAGCATGATTAAGCCAGCGGAGCTGGCCCATCGGAGCTGGCCCATTTTTAAGGTTCTGCAAAGAAAACCAGGACAGGCTTGGGTTTGACCCAAAAGTTATTTCTGTTAAGATGAAGGTCTCACCTAAACAAATAAATTAACTTTACTGATAGCTAATGTATTGGTGTATGTAAGAAAGCTTTCAGGGTGTGCATAAGCCTGCATATGTGTGTGTGTCTGTAATTGTGGTATTACTATCAAGATTATAAATTGGGTGGGTATAAAAAGTACTATATACAAAAGTATATACACCCCCTTTGGCATTTTTCACATTTTATTTTCTTACTTCAATTAATCAAAATGTATTTAATTGAGATATCTTGCCACTGATCAATGTCAAAAAAACAAACAGCTCTAATGCATTTTTTTGAATTAATTACAAATAAAAAACAGACAATGATTGATTCCATAAGTATTCACCCCCATTGACTTAATACTTGGCAGAAGCACCTTTAGTTGCAATTACAGCTTTGAGTCTATTTGGGTAAATCTCTATCAGCTTTTCACATCTGGACACTGCAATGTTCACAAATTTGTACAAAATTTTAGTAAAAAATTACTCAAGCTCCAGGTTGGATGGGGACTACTGGTGAGCAGCAATTTTCAAATCTTTCCACAGATTCTCAGTGGCATTGAGGTCCGGGCTTGGGCCACTGCAGGTTGTAAACCGCTACTGCCACCATGTTTCACGGTAGGGCTAGATCTTGAGATGATGCGCAATCTTAGGCTTGCGCCAAACATAGCGCCTAACGTTGAGGCCAAAAAGTTAAATCTTGACTATATAATCTTCCTTCAAATGATCTCTCATATACCTACTAGCAAACTCTAGGCAATATTTCACGTGTTTTCTTCAACAATGGTTCTTTTTGCCACCCTCCCATAAAGCGCAGATGCGCAAACTGCCCGGGCTATTGTTATCCCATGGACAGTTTCTCCCATCTTTGCCATGGAAGACTGTAACTCTTCGTCAGTCAGTTGCCCATAGGCCTGTTGGTGGCCTCTGTAACAAGTGCCCTTCTCCCACGGATGCTCAGTTTCGGAGGATAGACTGTTCTAGGCAAATTCACAGGTGTGCCATATTCTCTCCATTTCTTTATGATGGACTTAACAGTACTCTGGGGGATATTCAGTCTTTGAAATCTTCTTATATCCTTCCCCTAATTGATGCTTTTGAAGAACCTTTTCTCAGATTTGCTTTGAATCTTTAATGTCAAAGAGTCAGGACCTCTGTTTAATGTTTCATTTGAAAGCTGGTTAATATATTAAAATATTATATTTGTACCAAAACCTTGAATTTTGGTGGATATTTAATTATACATATACATATATTTAAATGGTTCCGATTGTGCCCAGACATAGCCTACTTATACATCTTAACTGAGGGTTATCTTTCCAAACTTAACAATAATTATTATTAATTATTCATGTTAATCTTTATCATCTTTATATACTAATATAATATTCATATTCTGTTATTAATGTTATTAATAATTCTGATTCCAAAGGACTCAACAGTGCATTTACAACTTATAAGTAACTGTTGTTTTCCGGGTCTTGGGATGACTATCATACTGTATTTTGAACATAGGCCATAAGAATAGCTACAAGAAAAGCCCATCTAGGCTGGCCATTTACCTGCAGTCTAGATAGTATCCAGCACTGCGTCAAGTCTGGACATAAACACCTCAAAGGTCTCTGCCTCTACATGGCAAGCTCCCCCGTCGCATACAGATAGAGCTTCTATATGGTTCTTACAGTGCGGTGCTCCGTTCTTATTTTTTTATTTCACACGTACATAACTTTATATTTGGCTATATTCTATATAGCATGTGCCACGTTTCTGCTCACTTCTGGTTTCTGTTTGGTTCTTGGATCACCTTAGATTGTAAACTGTTTTCTAAACCCCTGGGCTGTGCGTCATCTGCAAATATAACTATTAGATGGTTTAACGTTACGCTGATTATATACGGTTAACAATACAACCACTGTAAACCATATAGCTACAAGGTGTAACGTTGTCTTGATGTCCTGCTTAGCTAGCTAAATTAGCTGAATTACTCCTGAACTGTTTGGGGCTGTTCAATCAATCCACAAGTGATGTGGATTGATTTGTGCACAACTACCATTCAAACGCTCCTCCTCCAGTCCGGAATCTCCGGTCCGGCTTCAAGTCACTTAACGTTGGCTAACTATTAGCTGGCTAGCATAAACGAGCAGTTTTATGCCCTAAAACTTGAACTTATTCTAGGTCAAGCAAAGTTGTATGTGAGAAGCCGAATTCGGTGTTCACAACATGCGACGTTAGATTCGACTGTTGGAAAAACTAAACTTGAAAAATTATCTAGCGGTATGCGGTGAAAAAGCAAAGCGTGTGCAGGGGAGGCAAGAGCGCTAAGCGTCCAACAAATCCAGCCTGCTGTCCGGCCTGCACATCGATTTTGTCTGAAAATAAGGTAACGTTACACAACAAGTTCATTTTTATGCGAGACAGGTCGATTGCTGGCGGGCTAGTTGGCAACATAGCCTGCTGTACGAGTTGGACTTTCCACTGTGTTGTCGCTACTTTTGGTACAAGTTTTCTTGATAGCTATAGTTAGCTAGCGAACTAGAAAACTAACGAAACGAAAATATCTACAGAAAATAGCTTGTTAGCTAGTCTAAAGTTAGCAAACCAGTATGGATCGTGTCTTCTTTGTGACCGAGGTTGTAGTTATTTAGCTGTATACAAATGTTTATATAACAATCTAGCTAATTGGCATAGCTCTAATACTATCTTTGAACATATTTGCTAACTGGCTAATGTTAGCTAGCTTACAGTTAGCTAACTTAGCATTTGCTAAGCATAGCGTTGGTGTTCGTGAGGCAGCGATAAATTGCTTTTTGCTCGTGTCCCCAACTCTAGCCTGAGATTTACTAACTTAACATCAACATTTTCTGACAAATGCGAAGAACACAAACACAAGTGACATACATTGTTGGACTGCAACACAGAATGAGTAGATGGCAACAGGCCATTCTGTCGCTCTCATTTGGCATTTCGGCTGTGATTTGGCTATCTTTTAATAAATACCTAACGTTAAAGCGTTGTGCGTTAAAGCGTCAATGTAACATTGGTTAACTCCGGCGATTTTGGTTTTGATTATATCGCCTCCGACTCTCCGTGCTGGCTAATGTCGGTAAGTTATTCCATGCATTTATAACTGTCTGAAGAAACGCTGTCTGTTCTCGGTGTGAGATACAGTACTTTACACCCCCTGGTTCCTCTCAGTTCAGCCGTATTTAGCCATACCTTTAAAAACCTGAACGTAAATTCTAAGCTGAACCAAATCCCAGCTCGGTCTTATTTCTAAAGAAACCTAGTCTTCCACAAATCACAAATATAACACCTAAATTCAATTTTTACACCTTTGTACTTTTCCTTAAACATCAAAATCCTTTAGCATTCTATAACGTGTTAGCTGAAAACCGAAAATAGAAGTGTGGTCTCGGGCTTTTTATGTTTTAGTTGAACCTGTGATTTATAGCCAGTGCTGTTTTTTTCCTACACCCCGTTGGCTGTTACAACATAGTGTCTAGATCATTTGAATCTGTTACAACACCTTTCTTGTCTTTCGAATATAGGCCACTGTTCACCCTAACTCTGTGCCTCCTTGAAAATTCTTATGTGTTTATTGGCTTTACTTTTAGCAGTACTAAATTGTTGCTCAAGCCTTATGGTAACAGTATCTTGAAGTACCTCCTGTAACTTTTCTTTTTCTCCATAGATAATTATACCTTATCCTTGTGTGGCTCAGTAGGTAGAGCATGGTATGGCAATGCTTAGGTTGTGGGTTCAATTCCCACTGCGACGACATATACTGAAAAGTGTATGCTTCACTACTGTAAGTTGCTTGATCTGCTAAATGGCATATATATATATATATATATATATATATGTGGTAGATTTCAGCATTAAGCACATGATGCCTGCTAAACTAACTGACCCGAAGCTCAGTGGATGAGTAGCCTACAACCCCTTTTCTTATACAGTGGTACTACAGTGCCTTGTTTGCATTGTGCATTGGGATAACACTACAAAGGCAATCCAGATGTGCTTGCTGAATGTTTTAATTGTGTCTTGGACAGGTCAAAAGAGTGATCGAGAGGAAAAAATAAAGAGTTGAACTTGAGAATCCTTAAATATCTGCCCTGTAGGTGATGTTTTCTCATTGGCATCTGTTTTGGCCTCTTTACCTCATTTTAGCCCTGGTTCTGGGAGCAGCCAGTTTTAGCTGCAGGGAATGACATTGTCCAACACAAGGATATAGCACTCAGCTGATGGGGACTATGGTATTTGAGTAGGTGGCTTTGGAAATACTTGTTTAAACATGCACACGGAGTAAAAGTTTGCGAGAAAGTGAGGCTTCATAAAACCATGAATGGAAGGAGTTATGAACCAACTTGGACCAATAGTTGTGCTATTGCTTAGTTCACACAAGTTAGTGAATGATGACTCATTCTAGCGCCACTCATGGGGTTCATGGGACCTCATACTCATCACTACCTCACTGTGCACTGTGGTGTTGTCATAGGCGTCAGTGTTTAGAACGGGTGCTCCACCTTTGTTTAAGTCATGTGGATTGGCTGGCAGAATACTGTTGGTTCAGCACATCCATATATCATAAAGCTTAATGGATCTGAACAGTGCCTGATATAAACTGATGGCCACAAACTAGCAGACAGTTTATAGTGTACCTCCTGCCGTTTTGGGGCTCAGCCTGGAACAGGCCATGCCAAAACCTTATTGGTGGTTGTTCTGAGAGACACGTGACCAATCAGGGCTAGGCTTCTTTTGCATCATAGGGAAAATTGTGGAGCGTCCTGCATTTATCTTTCATTTAAACCTCAGCCAGTGTTTCTACCATATCTTCACACTGTGCCAAGCTTTGCTCCCAAGATTTGTGGTTGCTTTATAGTGGAAAGGTCGGTGTAGGCATATGGAAGAAAAGGCAGGAATTCCACACTAAATATTTTACTGCTCTTGCATCAGAGGGAGCTGAGAGTGTAAAACTGCATTGCATATGCTGAGATTTAAATGTTTAGTCCTAATATTGTTAATGAAAATAATTTCTGGCTCCCGACTGTGGCCTACAGTACTTAAGATGTGAAATTCCACACATTTCTTGAAATGCATTATATCTGAACTGACCTGGCATTACTCATCATTTTTTGGTAGTCAGTTTGATAAAATAAACAGAATAAACATAAGAACATAAGAATACATAATGATGAGAACGGGCCGTTCGGCCCATCTTGGCTCATCATGTCCTAATCTAAAGAACATCTAGTACTACATCTAGCCTGGCCTTGAATAGCCCGAGCGTTTCTGCCTCTACTACCTGACCTGGCAAGCTGTTCCAGGCATTGACAACTCTCTGTGTAAAGAAAAACTTCCTAATATCTGTGCGGAATTTGCCTTTAACTAATTTCCACCTGTGGCCTCTTGTTCTGCTGACCCCACTTATCTTAAAAAATCTTTGGTATTGTACTTTGTTAATCCCTTTTAGGAATTTAAAAACCTCAATCAAATCCCCCCTAAGTCTGCGTTTGCTAAGTTTAAATAGATTGAGTGCCTTAAGTCTATCATCATAACTTTTACCTTTCATACCAGGTATCAGTTTAGTTGCCCTTCTTTGAACTTTTTCAAGAGCTTCAATATCTTTCTTGTAGTGCGGTGCCCAGAACTGCACACAGTATTCTAAGTGCGGTCTGACAAAGGCATTATATAACATTAATATAACCTCCTTTGATTTGTACTCAATACTTTTTGCTATGTATCCCAGCATCCTGTTGGCTTTTTCACTGCTGTAGCACACTGCTTTGATGCAGATAGGCTTTGATCCACTACAACTCCTAAATCCTTTTCAAATTGAACACCTACTAACTTTTCTCCTCCCATAAAATACTCCTGTCTAATGTTTTTATTTCCCACATGCATAACTTTACATTTAGCAATATTGAACGTCATCTGCCATGTATCTGCCCATTTTTGGATTTTGTTTAAATCATCTTGGATTACTTTTGTCGATTCCAAACTGTTTGCCAAACCCCCAAGTTTAGTATCATCTGCAAATTTAACTATTTTGCTACTAATGTCCATATCCAGATCATTTATGTAAATAAGGAAGAGCAGAGGTCCCAGCACTGATCCCTGCGGGACACCACTGCCCACAGCACCGAGGTCAGATTCGGCCCCACCTACTGTTACTCTTTGTATTCGCCCTTGCAGCCAATTTTTAACCCACTGTGAAACTACTCCTACAATTCCTACTGATTTCATTTTAGCAATGAGCCTCTCATGTGGTACCTTGTCAAATGCTTTCTGAAAGTCCAAATATATAACATCATAAGCCTGGTTCAGGTCAACACACTTTGTAGCCTCTTCGAAAAAGTCCAGGAGGTTTGTTAGGCATGACCTCCCCTTGAGAAATCCATGCTGGCTCTCCCTTAAAATACTATTATTTTTCAAGAATCATTCCAACTTGTCACTAATAATACATTCCAGCATTTTACATGCGATGCAAGTTAAACTGACAGGCCTATAGTTCCCTGGGTCAGTACGGTCCCCCTTCTTATATATTGGAATTATATTACCCTGTTTCCAGTCATCTGGTATTTCTCCAGTGATTATGGATTGACTGAAAATATCTGTCAATGGTTTATATATAATTTCCCCAAGTTCTTTGAGTACTCTGGGATATATGCCATCCGGGCCTGCTGCCTTATTTGTCTTAAGTTTTTGTAGTTTTTGTAGTACTTCTACATCCCTTATCTCACAGTCCTCCAAAACATTCCGTACCTTGTCTATACATTTAGGCATATTTATAACCTCTTCTCTAGTAAAGCTCTCCACAAAGTAACTGTTTAGTGTGTTTGCAATGTCCTTATTATTATAAACCAAAGTTCCTTCCTTATTCTTAATGCACTTAACCTCATCCTTAACTTTCCTTTTTCTACTACAATATTGAAAAAACTTCTTATGGTTACTTTTTGCATCTTGGGAAATTTTAATTTCAAACCGCCTTTTAGCTGATCGTATTTCCTTTTTAGCCTTAGCCCGCATATTACAATAATCTAACTTGTTTCTCTCTGAGTTATCCTTTTTATATACTCTATACAGTAGTTTCTTTTGCCTCAAAATTGCCCGTAAAGATTTAGACATCCACTGTGGAGACTGTTTTTTCATCCTATTTTTCCTTACTTTGGGGATGAATTTACACTGTACATCTACAATAACCCTTTTAAATATAGTCAATTTTTCATTCACAGTTCTGCAATCTAGAAGTTTTACCCAATCTATATTACTTAAATTCTCTCTCATTTTATTAAAGTTAGCTCGTCTAAAATTAAAAATTCGAGAGTTAGAGGAGGCTGTCTTAACTTGCCAAAAAATATCAAAAATAACTGCACTGTGGTCACTTGCTCCTATTGGTTCTCCTACCTCTGTGCTGCAAATTCTATCAGGATTGTTACACAAAACCAGATCCAGTATTGATTTCCCTCTCGTAGGCTGAGTAACAGACTGTACCAAAAAGCAGTCATTAACCATATCTATAAACTCCTCTTCACATTTGCCCTGACCTGTCACTATCTCCCAATTGATAGAGGGGTAATTGAAGTCGCCCATTATTATCGTCTCTCCTTCAGCACAGATTTATTTTATGTTATCAAAGAGCGTACTATTTATGTTACTATCTGAAGCTGGAGGTCTATAACATACTCCTATATTCAGGCCCTTCTCACGATCTCTCAATAATCTAATCCAGATGTCCTCACAAGAAACTAATGGGTTTATACCTGGAATTTCCTGCACATTAAGACAGTCTTTCACATAAAGGGCCACTCCCCCTCCTCTTTTATTAGTTCTATCCTTCCTAAACAATTTGTACCCCTCTACATTATATTCCTTCCCATCCGCTGCGCCAAGCCATGTCTCTGTAATCCCAACAATGTCATAACCCTCATTCAACATGACAGTCTCCAGTTCCAAACATTTATTTTTTATACTTCTCGCATTTAAACACATGAGCTGCAAAGCCTTGCTCACCCTTACGTTGCTACTGTTTCTACTATTCCTCTCCCGCTCCCTCACTCCTTTCCATCCCAAGCCACACTTGCTAAAATTTTGTTTACTCAAGACTTTATTCATGCTTTCCCTGTTATATGTAGTCTTGACAGACTCCATCTGGGCAGTCTGCACCACCCTACTCATTTCGCTCTCTATCCTCCCTGCCCCCAAGTCCCTAGTTTAAATAATCCTGCGCTACCCTAAGCATCGCTGCCCCAGAGCATAGGTACCCATCCGGTTCAGGTGTAACCCATCGGGCTTGTATAGGTCACCCCTGTTCCAGAAGAAGTCCCAGTGCTCAATAAATCTATACCCCTCTTTCCTACAGAAGGATTGTAGCCACGTGTTAAACCTATAGATAAACTTCAGCTTCCCTCTGCTTGCACGTGGTACTGGTAGAATTCCCGAGAAGACTACCGTGGAGGTTTTGCTCCTAATCTTCGCTGCTAGATCCTCAAATTTATCTTGCAGGACCTCCAACCTGCCCTTTCCGATGTCATTGGTCCCTACGTGGACCATGACCACTGGATCCCCTTCTGCTTTGGCCAGGAGCTTGTCCACACGCTCAAGGAGATCTCCAACCTGGGCACCAGGCAGGCAACACACCGTGCGAGTCTCCTTGGCCTGGGAACAGACTATGCTGTCCACTCCCCTAATTATGGAATCCCCCACTACCAACAACTCCCTTTCCCTGGGAGATGTGGCCATCAGGGTGTCCTGTGGCACATGCATCCCCCCGCTCTCAGGGTCACGGGCCACAGATTCCTGCAAGGGCTGGAATCTGTTGGACACCTCAACCTCTGGAGATGCCGCCCCTTTGTGGTGTGCAAGCCCTTTCCTACTTTTGTTTCTGACTGTGACCCACCTGTCACTTCCTGCCTGCTCTAAGTTCTTCCCTCCTCCCAGCCTAGGCGTGCACACCTTCTCCCTAACGGACGTTCTAATTGGTTCTAAGAACCCTGACAATTGTGGACTCTGTACGGCCGATACGGCCGATACAGCCAATTGGCCCTCGAGAACAAGAATCTTGTCTTCGAGATGCTCAATGAGCTTGCAGCGGAGGCAGGTGAACAGCCCAAGAAAATCGCTTTCCAACAGGGTGATCATCCTGCACACCTCACAAAGTTTGGGCCACATTTTAGACCCCTAGCTGACTCCCTATCTCTCCCTAAGTATAGATTTTCTTACTGTCTAGATGGAGTCAGCAATACCACTCTTAAAAAACACGTTAGGTGGCTCCGGATAGAAGGCAGTAGACCCTAACGTTAGTAGTAGGCTAACTGTAGCTAGAGAGCCTCTTATAGCCACTTACCCAGCTACTGATATAAATACTATATTTGAACGTTAGTTTACAACCTAAGCCCAACTATTTAGCAATCAAACTTCTGATCCTGTCAGTTTGCGTCTTTCGTTTAGGTCTGCCAAGGTCGCCAGCATGAATGGACTCCTTGGAATGCTAATCTGTGATTGTGGAACCTTTGAAGTCATGTTCTTTTCCCCTCACGGTTGCGTTTCGCAAACACCGGTTCCTGTACTGTGTCTAGCCCACGCCCGCCAACAAACAACATGAGGGAGATTATAGCCACGCCTGAGTTATGAGTTTCGGTGAAAAGCGCTAGTGTTCTCCATGCCCTAGAGAGACTGTGTTATCAGATTAAGGCTCACACGAGGAGGGTTGAAGCCCTGGGAGTAATTTGCAGGGCCTGCACCCTTGTTTTGACTTTGATTGTAGTATGCAGAGAGCACACTGAATTCACTGGGCTAAACACCAAAGGGGGAAAATATTTTCATTAAGCCGACCTGTATATTTTCATACACATTTGTTTCAAATGTTTTAATTATTAGCCTAATTTTTATGGAGAAAACGCTGTGTGCGGGTGTTTTCCTTTGTGTTTCATTGGGAGATGCCCTGATCCAGGGTGACTTTCCCAGCAGACATTGTTACATGGTCTCCATTCATACTGCTAGGTATTTTGCTATGGCTGTTCAGATTTAAGTGCCTTGCTCGATGGTGCTTTGGGAGCACCCCCACTGGATATCAGTCCTATAACATTCTGATTATAAGTCCTGTTCTTGACAACCCCCATGGTGCTGCCCCCTAGCCCTCTTCCTCTGTTGGGTCACTATGTCAGACAGGCAGGGCAGGGTCTGGTTGTGTCTCAGACAGTCTGGCATCATGTCCCTTATTCATACATTTCACGTGATGTCATGAGAGGTATAGTGAGGCCATGTTATGTCATCTAACCGGTGGTGTGCAAACTCAGTCCTGGGCCCCCCCCCCCATGTCTGCTGGTTTTCATTCCAGCCATAATTGCACCCCTGAACAAGCTGTTAGACACTTTTAATGTCTATTGCTGAATGATTTACCCTTCTAAGGTCTCATTATGTCAGAAATAGCAATGATTGCCATGAAGAATAAATGTTCACATCCAAGGGCTTTAAATCAGTCAGATCAATTAATGCTTTCTTTTTCTCTCATTTGCTATATGGCAAATTATTCCTTTAGAAGGAAGTTGGCCTACATTTTTTCATTGATTAAATTATAGACTGACAGGTGAAATCAGTGCAATCCCAATTGCTGAGCATGAACACTTGATCAAAGAAACCTAAGTAGCCTATTTGTGGAAAATAAGAGATCAAAGCAAATGGCAATGAGTCAAACCTGTATTGTGTTAAAATAAGTTTTAAGAAAAGATTATGGAGGAACTTAAACACTTTTCAACAACCTTAATTGATCAACCGATTGGCTGTAACAAAAAACAGAATACATCGGGTGGCCCCAGGCCCGAGCTTGAGAACCACTCATCTAATCTATTGACACTCTTGTTTGGGGTCTGGGCTACCTGCGCTAGGTGTTAGGATGCTGAGCATGGAGGGGTGCCTTTTGAAACCGCTTGGAGTTGGGGTCAAAGCTGACCACTGAACACTGGGGACTGTGCGTTTATGTGTATTTGTGTGCGTGGGGTGCATGTGTGTATATTGGGAGTTCACATTTGTAAACACAGAAGGATTATTGGCAAGTCACCAACTTAAAACCATCCCTCTGCAGGTGTGGTAGCGTGTCATGTGACCTGTATCCGTTGTGAGGATGAGTGAAGAGGTCCAGGCCACAGTGGAGTTCTCCGTGGAGCTCCTCAAGTTTTACAATGTGGATCTGTTCCAGAGAGGGTGAGTGACCTGCCCTATGCCACAGATACACACAGTGCCATCAGTCAGTACCTTAAAGCACACATGCTCTGCACTTTACACCATCGACACCCACAGCACCTTACAGGAGATTCTCACAGTGCCTTAAACCACACTTATTCAGTGTTGTACACCACACATACCCGCAGAGCCGTACAGCAAAGGCACACACGGTGCCTTGCACTGCACATACTCACAGTGCCTTACACCACCCACACTGGCAGTGTCTTACACTGCATATACTCACAGTGCTTTACACCACACATACTGATAGGTCTTTACTCCACATCGAAATGGCTGAGGCTCATACAACCATCGTCAGTATAAGGGGAAATCCCTCAGGCTTTGGTCAGACGGTTGAGCAGCAGGAAGGAGCTGTGTAGTCCGTAGCCTGTCGTGCTGCTCTAGTGTGACCCAGCGTGATGGAGTCTCACCCACAGCTGTGGTGCTACTGTCCACAGTACAGCTTCAGACTTGTTGTTCTGTACTGCCTACACCCATGACCCACCTATATGATAAACACGCAGAAGAAATCCCTCCCTATGCCTCACCTCTGTTCTCAGCAGCATTGGCTCCTCGTGTATCCCACTGTTTACACTTGGGAATGCTAACAGCACATTTTCAAAAATATTTAAACTCCATAACTGTCACCGGCCCGCTGCCAGGCCGTCTACATCCACAGCACGTTCTCCTTTGAATATCACGGTTAAATGTACCGAAAATATGAACATGTATTATATGCACAGATCGGGTGGAATCTCATCTTTTCAGCAGTGCACGCCAATTCACGTCAACTGCGATGTCGCAAAAAAATACTGTCCCGATTCAGGGCAGGGTACTCTAGGAGAATAGCTGCTCCTTACATTTAGTGAAGTCTAGAAGTCCCAAAATATGACAGATCATTGATAATGTGGACATCCTGATCACCGTAAAGGTCTAACAAACAAAAGTAGTGACCCTGTTTTGTCACAAGGGCAAATCAAATCAAATGTTTACTATGCACTTTGTATCGCCAACAACAGTAAAGATGTCATTCCTCTGGGTCTATGAGATATGTGAGCATGTTCCACATCAGAAAGTGTTTCAAATCTTTGCTGCAAAATAAGGCCTCTCCCGTCATTCTTTGATAAGTATTGACCAAACAGCCCCCGTGAATTGCAACCAGCGCCACCAGTAATATCATCATGTGGCATGATCCAAGGGAACAATTGATACTACCTCTCTCCATATATGCTGAAATTTGTCTATGGTTCTAGCCAATGGGATATCCTTTACAACGATATAACGTTTTCTTTGGTTTGAATTTACTATCATGAATGTGCTACATTTACATTACATTTTGGCATTTAGCAGATGCTCCTATCCAGAGCGACTTACAAGATGTGCATTAATATATTGTAAGATCAATTATAGTCTGTGCAAGAGATCAGTGTCGTAATACAGTAATAGACATAATCGTTGGCAGCTGCATACCGTACCTGTAACCCAGGGAAGGAAAAGTTAGAGATTATTATATATTTTTATTAGGGCTGGGACTTTAACGCGTTAATTTCGATTAATTAATTACAGAAAAAATAACGCGTTAAAAAATTTACGCATTTTAATCGCACTATATTTTTGCACTCCAGACACCACGGAACGTTTCTCAATGCTAAACATGTTGCAGCTAGCGTGGAAGCCAGAGCTAACGCTGATCAGGCTAACGTTAGTCCTAGTACGAGCAAGCAGAGTCGCCAACCCACACTCGACCAGATGACGGGGTTCAGAGCCAAGATGAGTAAGACCACGTCTAACAAAGTAACCAACTCACTGGCTCGCCGTGGACTGTAGACCACTTTCGTGGTCGAAGATAAGGGGCTAGAAAAGGTGCTACAGATTGCGTCGTCTGACACAATTTATGAACTGCCATGCAGAAAGACAATTTCGAAAAAAATCCAGCAGCTTCTTCCAAAGGTCCTTTGCACTATCATATTCCTAAAATTGCTGCACTTTGTTAAAAATTGCACTGGTCTGTGTAGTAGCTAAAATGAACAAGATTTTGCTGCTTAAACTTATGTATATGTCTATTCATTGATTCACTCGTATACCAAAATCCATTTGAATTGAAAAATGTTGCTTCTCGTGTCAAATATTGATATGCGATTAAAATGCGATTAATTTCGATTAATTAATTACAAAGCCTCTAATTAATTAGATTAATTTTTTTAATCGAGTCCCACCACTAATTTTTATGTTTTTATGACAGTCATCAACATGGATACATATTACAAAATGCAGTATTAAACATGAAAGCAGTGGTGATGACAATTAGTAAAAAAGTAAGTGGTTGTGGAGTCTGAAGAGGTGGGTTTTGAGTCTCTGGAAGATGGCCAGTGATTCTGTGGTCCTGACCGAGTGGGGAAGATCGTTCCACCACTGAGGGGTCAGGGCAGAGAAGAGGCGAGACCACGAGGAGCGGCTGCCTGGGGCCCGGAGGGATGGGACAGTCAGTTTGCCAGAGTCAGTCTGGCTAGGGCAGGGGTCGGCAACCTGCGGCTCCGGAGCCGCATGCGGCTCTTTCACCCTTATGCTGCGGCTCTTTCATCCTTATGCTGCGGCTCCGCGTGGCTTGGGAAAATAAATTATAAGTATCCAATTGAAGTGTATTTTATTTGTAGGCGCAATAATTTTTTCGTCGACAATAGCACCCCGTCGACAATTATTTTTCACGTAGCACCCCCCCCGTCGACATAAAATCCGACGGGCGCAAGTATTTTTTCGCATTGCACCCCCCCAACGCTATGCCACTGGCGGCTCCCAGTGTTTACTTTTCCGTGGAAACCCGGTCCAAATGGCTCTTTGAGTGTTACAGGTTGCCGACCCCTGGGCTAGGGTGTAGGGTGTGATGAGTGACTGGAGGTAGGAAGGAGCAGTTTCTCTAGCAGCTTGATAAGCCAGCACCAGTGATTTAAATTTGATGCATGCTGCGCTAGGGAGCCAGTGCAGAGAAGTGAGTAGAGGGGTGACATGTATGAACTTTGGTTGGTTGACACCAGATGTGCGGCAGCATTTTGGACCAGTTCCAGTGACCAATAGACCTGCCAGCAAGGAATTGCAGTAATCCAGACGTGAGATCACCAGGGCCTGGACCAGGAGTTCTATGGCCTCTTGGGTGAGGAATGGTCGGATCCTTCCGGATGTTATGGAGGGAGAATGGGCTGGTCCGGGTGATTGCTGCGATGTGGCCAGAGAAGCACAGCTAGCCATCCAGGGTCGCTCCAGGGCTCCTGGCAGACTGGAGCGGAGATGCTATGGAGCCTTCCTCGGTGATTGAAGCATCACATCTGGGAGCTCTGTCTTCCCAGGTTCAGGTTCAGGTGGTATGTGCTATGTGCACATCGTGATGCTAATGAAGACACACTCGATTTAAGAGTGCACAGACTTTCTCTTAATTTATTTGGATTTATTATTAGATTTTACAATGCCAAAAGCCCCAAAGGAGACCCGTTTTGACAGCCAGGATCCTGTTTATGACCAGTGAGCAGCTGCCGGTGAGCTAGTAGGCGGAAGTGCCTGCCACGAAGACACCTATGAAGTTTGTGTCCTGTGACAGACTGCTTCAATGACTGGCACCACCAAAATAACCTATAGCTTTTCCTGTGTTGCCTGACTAAAGAACACTAACTGACGCTAATAGGTTTGTGCAATGAGGGCAGACAATTGTGCCTATAATAATAATGCCTATTGGTTACTTTTTTACCATTGTGGGGGAAAAAAACCTTTGTTGTTCCTATCCAATTGGTTTGACTTTGGTGTGATTATGTGGGTGTCTCATAGTGAATTGTGCCACTTGGAGACATTAGGAGACAATTTGAGCTATCACATTATCTGTTTTGTAAGAAAATAACAATCCATAATGGTTTGTGTGATAGAAACAGGTTTTATAGTCATCAAAATGTTTTAGTATGTTTTCATGTGTCATAGAAGTGAATAGAAATCATTGGGCTGATTTGGCCACCTTGGATCATTTTTGGGACACTTGGAGAACACCACTCACTAAAAGGCCTCTAGTGAGACCTCATGAGCCCTTGGGTGTAGAAGTCTCACATGTCAATACAAGGCGTGCATGAAAATCCACAGGTATATCATGAAATGTGACTCCTGTATTGCTTTTCAAACATGAGTTTCTACACAAGAAACAATAAAGTAGGCTTTTATAGTTATGTTTGATCTTCTGTCCTTTGGGATGTGTTGTGTCCACACCCCCATAAACTACAATGTGTTTCCTTCCTTACCAAATGTGGGTATGTGGTTATCACAGTTCTTGTGGTATGAACTGTTTGTGTATACACTATTTGTGTATATCCAAATAGGTGTGAATGCCAAAAATAGGGGGTAACGGTTAAGGGGTTAATCTTTTGTTTTGATGTTGGAACGTGTGTTCTGCTCTTGCTATTTAAAATTGTGCTGTAGAGGTGTGGATGTGAATGTAATGCTGGTACTCCAGTTAGTTGCTCGCTTGTGACTTATTGTGGTAGGACTGTGGATTAGTTGAACAATGTGTTCAGCAATTTTCAGTTCTCTTATCAAAACCTCAACCAACCGGGTGCACTGCTGTGCTTCTGTGTAAAAGATGAGTCATTCCTCTTCTCAGAACAGAGAATGTTGTGGGTTCTTCACGCTACCATGCACCTGACGACTGTACAATGATAACATGCATTAGGCTGCTTGAAACTGTGTGTGCGCTTGAAGTAAAGGGGGCTTTGAAGGACCAACGTTGGGCCAGCACATTAGAATTTTTGCCATGCTTGGCCCATAGGTCTGCACCGGCCTGTGCCAGCCATGTGAGCACACTGCACGATCCTGATCAACCAGAGGGGGTGCTAGTGTGCAAAGAGCTGAAACCCTGCTTACTGTAACCCAGCCTCCCTGGGTCTGGCCAATCATGCCCTGCTGCATGGGATGTCCACCCATAGTTGGCAGGATTCAATTCTGGCTGTGGTGCATATGACTGGGCCAAGGGCTAGTGGTTTTAGATGGATGCACCACCTGCCCTTGAACTGACTTTACAGTAGGGCAGTCAGTAATGTGTCTTCCTCCTTGTGTTGAATAATAATTATTCAGCTGTAGATCAGATCACTTGAGTCTGCAATAGGAAGCTGTGCACTGCTGTTGGGGCATGTCATGCTGTGGGCACTGGTTACACTAGAGAGCGAGAGAAACATTGTATGTTACTAAGTTGGCTGCCGTAGTGCATTCAGTTTGTACTATATGTTCAGTTTATGCTTGTGCAGTCTGCTTGTGGTTTTTATACCATTGTGATAAAATTCCATGTTTTTAGCAGTTGGCTTGCTAGCTAGCTTGTGTACTACCTAGCATAGGAACTATGACCAAGCTGCTGATGATTGCAGTAGGTCTGCAACAAAAATAGACTGTATGGCAAATGCTTTAAAATTTTCTCCCAATTTAGTAGCCAATTATACCCTCTATTTTATTTTCAATTCCCCACCCTCACGAGTCCGCCGCCCGTCCTCCGGGAGCGAGATTCGTATTCCTGACCTATTTCCCGCCTTCTTTCGAGGACGGAGATCTTCCACGGACTCCATTAACCTTCTCCTCGGCGGACTCGTGCCGGCTCTCCCTCCCCTCTCCCGGAGGCGGACAGCCAAATGCCGCCTCCGATCGGGCTGACGACCAGGGCGGTCTGGTAGAAAGCGCGGTTTCGATCCGCGTCTCTGACGGGCAGCGCACACCGCTCCAAAGCGCGGTGCACTAGACCGCTGGGCCATCCGCCAGCCCCCAAAATTATTTATTTTTAACATTGTGTCTTCCCATTTTCATCAATCGAAAGGCAATCAACTAAATGCACGTTTTTCCACCATCTGTTGGATACATTATAGTACTCCATAATGAGAATGTGGACAATTGATGTAATGATTTCGATACGTATTTCGAGGGTGGCCATGCAACCATGCAGTTAGCACCAGTCAGATTTGGGTCGTTCTTTGACTGCACTCAGTTTTAATTTTAATTTAATTCAGAGATAATGCTGAGCCAATGCTTCTCCATATGAATCAAAGGTCTAAAAAATGAGAACTGTATTGATGCAAGGCAGTGCTGTTGAGTTTGAGGATCAATAAAGTAGCCTACTGCCTATCTAGCTAGGATAGATGGATAGATAGATAAATAGGTAGATGGATAGATAGGATGTAGATTACTGTAGATTAGGCCACATTGTGTCGTTAGCTCAGATAGCCATCAATCATCCGCCGCCCCATTAAAAAAAGTTTAATTAAGAAATCTTCTGTTGACAAATGACAGACCAAAACATGAGTGCTCCTAAACTCATAATGCACACTCCTACAGAAAGTAATTACTAAGCTGTTCTCACATGTTACTATAAAACAAAACAGCCGTTAAATGTATAGGCTTTAGAGGTTTAAACTCTTTGTTCTTGTCAGCAGAAAATGTATCGATACTTTGAACTCCTTTCTGTCTATGTTTCTCACCCAATGCTGTGGAGAATATCCATCATCATTCAAGTGCACTTCACTCTTGTGTCATTGACAAGTAACTCAAGTCAAGCTTATCACATTTAAGTACAAAGTTAATATTGTTTAGAATAATGGAATTTAATTCATTACAAAAACAGTATATATTCTATATTGTATATAATATAAATATTGTTATATACAGTAGGCTCCGAAAGAGATTGTATAAAATAAACTATATAAATGAGGTATATTTTATGCAAAAATAAATTCTGAAAATGATATTCTTTAATAATAATGCATTGGCATAAAGCACAATCAAATGGTTCACAAATCATATATGTTTTTCCCAGAAAGATGAAGAATCACAAATATTCACACCCCTGTTATCAGTACTTTGTGGTTCCTCCCTTGGCCATTGTAACACCAATAGTCACCTTCTGTAGTGTCGTTAGGGCTGTGACGGTATGACATTTTCACGGTATGATAATCGTACTACTCAATATCACGGTTTTCGGTATATATCACAGTATCAGTTTTTAAGCTAAAAAAAAAAGTATCACACAAAGTTTACAACTTGATCTGTTTATTGTATTGCTCTTTGCAGATTTATATACCATTTTAATTGAAAATAAAACAAAAAATGCAACTGAATATAATTCACTTCTTGTAATTGTTGTAATGTATGTTTAAATCAATTTAAATAATTCACTTTGGGAATTAAGCAACATTTTTCTTTATCGCGTTATAAACTTATCGGATCTAGTCCCTCCTCTGGCCATTACATGTTTCCCACATTCCCTACAGATGGGAGATCCGTTCTCAACAACAACACCATAATTTTTTCTGAATCCGAAATGAGTCCACACGGATAAATGAGTTCACTTTTTGGGGGGATATAATTCATCATTACACACCGCCTCAGCATCAGAATAAGTGTTGGACATCGCAAGTTGTATAAGGGACTGCAAACAGAGATTTATGCCGTGTAGCTAGCTAGCTAATAACCGCAACCTACCAGGGTTGGGAAATGCAAGGGAACTCTGCACGTGCACAGAAAAAACGAAATGCAAGAACAGCCAAAAAGGTGGTGGGATTAAATGACATTAGCAGACAGCCCAGGTCCAGTATTATATTATTTAATATGGGTTATTTAGACATTTTTAAATATTTTTTCAACCAAATACACTATATGGGCAAAAGTCAGTGGACACCTGACCATCACACCTATATGAGCTTGTTGGACATCCCATTCTAAAACCATGGGCATTAATATGGAGTTGGACCCCCCTTTGCGGCTATGACAGCTGCCACTCTTCTGGGAAGGCTTTCCACAAGATTTTGGAGTGTGTCTGTGGGAATTTGTGCCCATTCAGCCAAAAGAGCATCTGTGAGGTCAGGCACTACTGTTGGACGTGAAGGCCTGGCTCGCAATCGGCATTCTAATTCCTCCCAAAGGTGTTCAATGGGGTTGAGGTCAGGGCTCTGTGCAGGCTAATCGAGTTCCTCCACACCAAACTCGTCTAACCATGTCTTTATGGACCTCGCTTTGTGCACGGGCACAGTCATGCTGGAACAGCAAAGGGCCTTCCCCCAAACGGTTGCCACAAAGTTGGAAGCGCCCAATTGGCTAAGATGTCTTCGTATCCTGTAGCATTAAGAATACCCTTCACTGGAACTAAGGGGCCTATCCCAAACCCTGAGAAACAGCCCTGAACTCAATAATTAGTAGGGGTGTCCACTGACTTTTGGCCATATAGTGTAGCTTCTGCCACGTGATTTCCTATCACAGTATTATGTTAAGTTTATGATCGTACTATTTCATATTTCAATATCGTGGTGTACCGTCATACCGGAATACAGTCACACCCCTAAGTGTCGTACGAGGTTATAGAACTTCTTGGGGGATCCTCAACTATTCCTCCATGCAGACTTGTTCTAGTTCCTTCAGATTCTTGGGTTGACAATAGTGGACTGCTTTTTTGAGTTCAAACCACAAATGTTCAATTGGATTCAGGTCTGGAGACTGATATGGCCACATCAGGACATTGATCTTGTGCTCTGTCAACCATTTATTTTCTTTTTTTGGATGCATGTTTGGGATCGTTGTCTTGTTGGAAGGTCCATCTGTGGCCAAGGTGTACCTTCCTGACAGAGGGAACAAGGTTTTTGGACAAAGTGTCTTGGTATATGCTGGAGTTCATTGTTCCATCTATTTTAGTAAGGGCCCCAGGGCCTGTGGATGCAACTTGGACTTATTTTTGCCTCTCGAACCATCCGTCTCACTACATGTGGGGGCAAGATAGACTTGCGTCCTCTACCTGGCAGGTTAGCCACTGCTCCAGTGGCCTTAAACTTCCTAATAATTGACACAACAATGGAAAGCGGTATCTTTTAACTTTTTCGTTTTTTGTAGCCATCTCCTGATCTGTAAATGTCAATAACCTTTTGTCTGATGCTTTCAGGGAGTTATTTGCCTTTCACCATTATGATGGCTGACCACCGTATTTCAAACATGTGTTCCTTCATTCTCATACCCTAGGGAAACAGGATACCGTTGTAGGCTACTGTATAGTTCCATAACCTTCCAATTAACTTCAAATAAGTTGTATAATTCCAAAGATTTATTTTTGTTGGATTAAATTTAAAAGAATAGTTAGAGGTATGAATAATTGTGATCCAGATGCTTTCTGGAAAAAAATTTTATATTAATAAAACAAAATATGTTTTTCTGAACAATTGTATTGGTAATGTAGATTTGGAATTTTCTGAATTTTTTGAGCATAAAATATACCTCATTTATTTGTTATGTTTAGTTTACCAATATAGTTTATTTTATACAATCTCTGTTCAAGGGTGTGAATAAAAACGAAGCCTAGTGTGAGTGTGAGTGTGTGTGTGTGTATATGAATACAGCAACAAAATATTAAACATCTATTCCTGTAATAAGTCAATGGATACACACGTTTATATGTGAATATAAAGTATCTGGATAGGCCTAGGGGAATGCAGGCTAGATCAGATGGGCAAGTATATAAAATACAGGAGAAGTATGGTGGAAATCACAATACAGGAGCAGGGGAACATTGGGTCTAAAATACAGGGGAAAGCAGCGCTGACTGTGTTGCTTATCCAACTACAGTACTGTATGCACAACAAACACAGAACTGTGTTCTGTTTTATATCTGGGACTGTATCATAGTCTCCTAACCAGGGACACATCACTGATAATGAGGGGACAAGGGAAAGATTTACTCAATCTAGTGCCGATTAGGCAACATTGTGTCGTTAGCTCGGCTAATATTTCCTACATTCCTAATCATTCTGATTGATGGCTATCTGAGCTAACGACACAATGTGGCCTAATCTACAGTAATCTACATCCTATCTATCCATCTACCTATTTATCTATCTATCCATCTATCCTAGCTAGATAGGCAGTAGGCTACTTTATTGATCCTCAAACTCAACAGCACTGCCTTGCATCAATACAGTTCTCATTTTTTAGACCTTTGATTCATATGGAGAAGCATTGGCTCAGCATTATCTCTGAATTAAATTAAAATTAAAACTGAGTGCAGTCAAAGAACGACCCAAATCTTACTGGTGCTAACTGCATGGTTGCATGGCCACCCTCGAAATACGTAATCATATGATATCATTACATCAATTGTCCACATTCTCATTATGGAGTACTATAATGTATCCAACAGATGGTGGAAAAACGTGCAATAAGTGCTTCAAAATACAATAATAAATGCAATATTCAATGTTATAAAATCTGTTTTCCCCCTATCATAATGCAAGTCTTCGAAATGATAATCTATTTCAAGAAAGAAGTAGAACAGAGTAATATTTACTTTGCATAATGTTACTATCTTGCTTGTGTGTGTATGTTGTCTCCCAATCAATGCCTTTCAGACCATGTGAATTTACTAGGGCTGACCCCATTTAGTCGACTGGTTGATTGTTTGGTCGATGGGCTGTTGGTCGACCGAGATTTGTTTTGGTCGAACAAACGTGCGGGATTTTTTTTTCTTCTCCACGCAGACACCTACATTGATCACAGATAAATGGCAGATTATTTGAGAGCAGTCTGCACGTCCAAGCAGCAGTTGTAGACCCCTGCTTCAAGCTACTTTCTTTTCTTGACAATGGAAAACGGGACGGAGCCTACATCTGCGTTTCCCAGCTGTAGGACTGTTTGAACACGGCGCAGCGGCCAGAGCAAGGGCAAGCTGCGGGAGAGAGAAACACAACGTCGTCGGATGAAGAGGGGGAACCTGTGCCAAAAAAAGGGAAAACGGGCAAGCAGCGGGACATCGAGATGCTTCTGTATGGAGAAGATGAAGAGAAAGAGGACCAAGGTGCTGACAGCAAGAACGAAATGAATGATTACCTGCAAGACCGTAGAAAAGTGGATTCAGGACCGCTAGCTTGGTGAGGAAAACATGAAATCATTCGTTTGTTAGCCTATTTTTTTGCAAAAGAGATTTTAAATCCCAATGAGACCAACCTGGTTAATTAAATAAAACATAGCCTACACATTAGAATGTGTTATGGTTGTGGTCAAATAAAAGCATCAGCTATTATGTGGCCATACCGCAACTTCACAAGCGCAATGGCAGAATCTGCAAACATGAACAGTTTTTTTTTCTTTTTTTCTTTTCTTTCAGGTAATGTTGAACTCCGGCTCCATAACTTGATTAGCCTATTGTTACTCATTTGTGCCATTCATTTAATAAAGTTATAAAACATGAGACAAACGCAGTGTGCATATTGTTGTATTTATTATCCCCCACAGGTCCGTGCTTAATTCAGAGCAGCTTTGTGATTTTGGTGTCGTCTGATATTGATCTATTTCATCAACTCATCACACACTTACTCCAAAGTGTTTGATATTTTTATTTGAAGGACAATCACAGCTACATTTATATGTAACTATGCCATCAATAGTTTGGCCAGTATCATATGCAGCTTGTAAATAGATCTACAAACACACAAGTTATAAACGACAAGGTTTACTTTTTGTCTAACCTAATTAAAAAAATCTCATTATTTGCCAGTGCTCAAATCGGAAGTCGCGATTCTAAGGTTTCTGTCAATGTTTTTGCGCGTGTGTATGATGAAGTTAGAAATAGAAATACTTTTATTGCTGCTCGGATCAGCGGCGATCCAGCCGACGCTAAAAGGTTAAAACAAATTGGGTGTGTCATATAGAGAGAAAAAAAAGTTTCGACCAATCAATTAATCTGAAAAAACGGACGACTGGTTGACAAAGATTTGTTTTAGTCGGGGACAGCCCTAGAATTTACACTACACAGCCTGCAGGTGAAGCTTTTTAACAATAAAGGGAGCGGTGATAAGAACGTGGGCACATAAATACAGTATGATCGTTAACACAGAAATCTGGCATTAATATATGGCTCTACAAATGAAATTAGGAAATGTAGGCCTATAATCATGTTATATTTTGACATTGTGTTTGTGTAGGTTAGTACCTCTCATTCACCTGTTCATAATAAACGGTTTTTCTTAAAATAATGACTTTGTGTAAGGTTGCTATCCAATACTCTGGTCATGGTATGGTACCACACACTAGCTAGCTAGCTAATGTTGGGTAATGATAGTTACCCAGCTAATGTTAGCTAGCACCAACACCAACCAACTGCCAAATGATAGCTAGCGAAATCAAGTGGTAACTTGTGTGTTTATAAAAACAACTCTATGTACACAGTGAATGAGTGCTAATCACGGATTTGGAATTGTAATCTTATTGATACCGGTATCAATGGAATCATGAGAACCCATGCTCTGCTCTATTTTGATGACAAAATCTTGATTGGATGACAATCGCTTGATTGGATAGCAACAGTCACTAAGGGGGAGGAGGAAGCCACGAGGGAGGGTCAATCTGACGTCTACTATAGACTATTTAGCTGGCCAGTTATGTGCAGCCTGCCCCTACAATGTAGTTGTTTTTGTGTTTAGATTGTGTTGAACTTGCGGTTAACTTAACTTAATAATGTCATATGCTTTATTTGGTGAGTTTTAGTTTTCCGAGCTTGTTTTTTTGGACAGAATTCTAGATAATGCTTTGGAGTATGACAGCACCACCACATTTTTAGCAGCTGGTGCTGAAGCTGCATCACTGGGTGTGGGAATGATTATTTCTGCTTGGGCTGTAGTACGAAGATGATCATAATGTTACTCGTCTGTAGCACTGTGTGTGCGCTGCTCATAATGTTACTCCTCTGTAGCACTGTGTCCGTGCTGCTAGCGACTTTGTTAGCGGCTAGATCCAATGACTGGGAGTCGCTATAAAGCACATGTAAAAGTTGCATGAGGTTCTGGCATAGTAACAGCAACTGCGTGAGCCCAGCAGGTATACTGTAATGCTGTACAGCTGAAGACGCAAGTTACTAAAATGGATAAAGTAATATCTAAGGACTGCTATCAAGCTGTCACTCATAAATAGGGCTGTAGTAATGCATGGATTCTGTCGAAAATCGTGACTATTTTTTATGATGTCATATCAATACTCTGTCCCCAAGTATCGTTTATATGCCCGTAATATGTGAACTGCATGAATGTTACAGGGGTTGACATGTTATGTACGCTGCTCTCTATTAAGATGACATAATTCCACACTGTTGTTCAGTCTGTGTGCGTTTACCTGAAGGTGCAGAAGATCCTTCCATTCCATTCCATTTCTTGAAGTATATTATAGCAATATTATTTGAGGTATTGGATCGTGATTGTGATGAATTGCACATATTAAATTGTGTCGTGAGGTACTTGCCAATGCTCAGCCCTACTCATAAAGGTTCATGTTGAAGTTTCATGTCACCATCAGGGTAACTGAAGATGTACTGTATTATCATGATTAGGCTGTGAGGATATACAGCGATATGCTGCTAAAAGTTGTGGCAAACCCAGCCCAATTCCAGTATGCTGTCACTGGTATTCTAGAATGCCATTGACAGATGCCATTAATGCCATGTCTATTTCTCTCTGCTAAGAGGCTTTAGCCAAAGCTGGAGTCTCCCTACAGAACAAAAAAGAGGTATAAAGTACCTTCGAATACCACAATTATCATATACTGCAGTGATAATGTACTGCATGTTTGTGGTTTACTGCAGTAATGGTATAGTTTGTGGTATACTCCAGTAATATTATACTATGTGTTTGTGGTATACTGCAGTAATATTATACTGTGTGTTTCTCGTGTACTGCAGTAATATTATACTATGTGTTTGTGGTATACTGCAGTAATATTATACTGTGTGTTTCTCGTGTACTGCAGTAATATTATACTGTGTGTTTCTCGTGTACTGCAGTAATATTATACTGTGTGTTTCTCGTGTACTGCAGTAATATTATACTGTGTGTTTCTCGTGTACTGCAGTAATATTATACTGTGTGTTTCTCGTGTACTGCAGTAATATTATACTGTGTGTTTCTCGTGTACTGCAGTAATATTATACTGTGTGTTTCTCGTGTACTGCAGTAATATTATACTGTGTGTTTCTCGTGTACTGCAGTAATATTGTACTGTGTGTTTGTGGTGTACTGCAGTAATATTATACTGTGTGTTTCTCGTGTACTGCAGTAATAGTATACTGTGTGTTTGTGATATACTGCAGTAATATTATCCTGCATATTTGTGGTGTACTGCAGTAATATTATACTACATGTTTGTGGTATACTGCAGGTTTTAGCCTCATAGAACTATAGTACTAAAGTGTCTGCATAAGTTTGGCATCAGTTTAAGCAGAAAAATTATGAACAGGTATCTTCTTTCTCTATCCCTCCATCCACTGCTGAAACTGTTATTTCCAACTGGTGTCAAACTGTGAGCCAGATGCAAATAGTGCACAACTCCGTTTCATTCAACTACAACCCCCACTTGTTTATATGTCAATTCAACAAAGCATATTGAATTTGAATCTGAATTTGAGAGAGAGCGGGACAGCCTTGCGTCACAGCACCTTCGGCTGTTCTTTTTTTAGATGCAGGACGGTTCTCGAGTGGAAAAACGAGTCTTCCCACATTCTCCCTTGAACAGACGCACAAAGATTCAAGTGATGAGAGATCAGGCCATTGTTCTGCATGCTGTTCTGTGCGGTGTGCAGTCAAAATGGGATTGGCTAGCACAATGAAGCCTGCAGCAGAAATGTGCCTCTCGTCAATGCCTGACAAAGCCGTCTCTGATTTGTGGTGCTTTTGGTTTCTGCTCCGTTTTAGATTTTTTTTTTCGGGGTCGGGGGAAGATTTGCAGTTGACCTTAATTGACCTTGTTGTTTCCACTGTCAAATTCACCACATGGGGTAATTATGGGCGTGTCACCTGGGGATTGGTGAGGGCAATGTCACTGTACTGTCTGAAAGAATGTCTTGCCTGAGGTAGAGCTGAGCGTTGAGGGCTGGTTAGACTCATAATTACACCCCAGCTTGCACATCCTCTGAACGGCAGTGCTATGTTGTAGTTGCGTTACAACCCGAGGGGTGGACAGCCAATCACCGCCCCTGAATGAGACTCCTTGGCTCAAACCCAGGCTGCAGTGGGCAACCTGCTCTTAGAACAAATGTCTTTGCGAGTTGTGCTGGGACTGTATTCTAATGCTGTTTCAGTCATCCATATAGAACAGGTGTCAGATGTGACCTGATGTGAAGGCTGTGCTTTGAAAAGTGAGCGCATTTGAAGCCAGACCTGGACATGTTGTACAGAAGCATTGAGTCGGAGTGATAAAACGAGAGGGCCGTGGCTACAGACCTCCACGTAGTGGTGCTTCATTCCTCAACCGCCACCTCCACTGAGCAACAGCGCCAAAGCCGCCCCACAAGTTCTTCTCGAGGTTTTTTTGGCAGCCAGACCTTAAGAGCTGAATACCACAGCTGCCCAGTCGATGCAACATGTGATTCTCGGGACATCGCTTTACCAAGCAAGATCACATTTTAAAATAGAGTCCTGCTTCACTGACTTGCAGCCAGATGCTCGTGATTCAAACAGACGGTGACATCACAGGGAAAGCGCAGTGCGTTGGGAAAGGTCCTGCTGCATCCTGGGTGATTTGCCAGAGCACGCTGTGACCATGGAAGCCTTCTGAGGCTCTGGTTTTCATTTCTGTTCTGCTCTTAAAGCCGGAGCAACAAGACGGGCTGTGCTTTTCCACAATCTATTTGTGTAATAGTTATGAACAGAATTCCCAATGCAAGTATACACTTCAAATTTCTATTTTAAGAGCTTTTTGAAAAAGTAAGGCCGAAAAAAGCTCAATCCCCGAAGTCTACGTCAACCGCGTCTGAAAAGCATGAGTCGGATCAACATGTCATAGAGAGAACGGAAGAGGAGATTATGGCGTTACACTGTACTGAAATGCATTGAGCATATAGCAACTACAATATTCTACACTCTTAGAAATAACTTTATTAATCAACATGACGAACCATCTCCTATGTATTCTATCACACGTGATGGTTTTTAAAATAATTTGCTAGACCATTTTGCAATATTCATAGGGAAAGCAGCTAGCTAGCTACCTAGCTAACATTACTACCGGCTAGCTACTGCTAACGTTAGCTATGCTGAGTGCTGGATAGCAGCAAGCTAGTGCAGGCTAGATTTGTCACCCTGTATGATCCAGCTGTCTTTATATTAAACATTTTCTACATACCATGTCTACGTCTTTTCCGTTTCTTTTGTTTTAATCACAAGTAGCTAGCTAGCTAATTTTATAAATCTACATAGCTCAGTTATGGTATACACTGCCCGTCCCCAAAAAAAGTCACACACACTAATATTTCATTGGGCTTTGATTACGGCACGCATTCGCCATGGCATCGTTTTGATAAGCTTCTGCAATGTCACAACATTTATTTCCGTCCAGAGTTGCATACATTTTTCGCCAAGATCTTGTATTGATGATGGGAGAGTTGGACCGCTGCGCAAAGTCTTCTCCAGCACATCCCAAAGATTCTCAATGGGGTTAAGGTCTGGACTCTGTGGTGGCCAATCCATGTGTGAAAATGATGTCTCATGCTCCCTGAACCACTCTTTCACATTTGAGCCTGATGAATCGTGGCATTGTCATCTTGGAATATGCCCGTGCTCCAGAGTCCAATCTTTATGCTCCCTAGCAAATTGAAGCCTTTTTTTCCGATTAGCCTCACTGACAAGTGGTTTTCTTAAGGCTACACAGCTGTTTAGTCCCAATCTCTTGAATTCCCTTTGCATTGTGCGTGTGGAAATGCTCTTACTTTCACTATTAAACATAGCCGTGAGTTCTACTGTTGATTTTTTACGATATGATTTCACCAAAGGTTTAAGTGATTGCCGATCACAATCATTCAAGATTCTTTTCCAACCACATTTCTTCCAGTTCTTAACCCAATTTTTGTAGTTTAAGCAATCTCCTTAGTTGTTTTCTTTGTTTGATGCAGGCCAATAATTTGACCCTTCTGAAACAGATTAACATCTTTTCCACGACCACAGGATATGTCTTCCGACATGGTTGTTTAAGAAATGAGAAGCTACTCACTGCATCATTTAGGGTTAAATAACTTGTTGCCAGCTAAAACATAATAATCACTGCAGTAATTATCCAATGGAAGGCTCTTACCTATTTGCTTCATTAAATCCAGGTGGTGACTTTTTTTTTTGGCTAGGCAGTGTATAATTATAAACATTGTTATTGTAATATAGGCGCTAGCTAGCTTAGCTGCGCTGGTATCATATGACATCCAAAATATTACGCATCTTCCGTCCGCCTACCTACTGTACAAGTGTACACGGAAAAAATGTCTGACAGCGAGAGCAGCCACATTCCGCAGTGCTGATGTTTTTATCGACGAGAGTGGCAATGCCCAAATGGAGATCGCAACAGTGATCCAACCATTCAGAGCCTGAAGCGCGGGCAGTCAGCAGTGCTAGCAGCTAGCTTCAGATCGTGTTCTATCTATTATGTCACATAAATTGCATTGTGGGTATATTTACAAAGATTTGGCAGATTCTTGAGTTAAGTTTTTAAACTTCAAATATGCATACGTGTTTTCAAATAAATATGATCACAAACTTACTATGATATAGTTAGGGGGTATTTGAGAGACGTGTCATCACTTTTGCAAGGTAAATTCGCTGGTGCCTACACTTTAAGTGAATTTGGTTTGATTGGGGCAGTAATTGAACATAGATCTTTGATTAACATCCCCACAGTTGCTGTCAGTCTGCAGTGAGAGGAATGTGTTGGATGTGTGCATGTTGGTGCGAAAGAAAAATCTGTTTAGTCATGTCTGTGTTTATTCAACGTAGTTTTCTTATCTGACTCATGTCTTCCATATATTTATACATTTAGCAGATGCTTTTATCGTTTATTAAGCAACTTTCAGTAGTGAATGCATACATTTTTCAGTATATGTGGTCCCAGTGGGAATTGAACCTGCAACCTAAGCGTTGCCAGCACCATGCTCTACCTACTGAGCCACACAGAACCACACAGAACCATGTTCTACCTACTGAGCCACACAGAACCATGCTCTATCTACTGAGTCACACAGAACCACACAGAACCATGTTCTACCTACTGAGCCACACATAACCATGCTCTATCTACTGAGTCACACAGAACCACGCTCTACCTACTGAGCCACACAGATCCACACAGAACCATGCTCTACCTACTGAGCCACAGAGAACCACGCTTTTATTTTGGGCGGCTTTTTAAATTAAAATTACATGGCTGTTTAATTCATTGTTCTTGATCCTATTAAACCGCTAATGAATGACTCTTAGTCAGTTGAGTAAGTAAACAGTGGTGCAGATTTTAATCAGTAATTTCCTCAGGTACGTAGGTCCCCCTGAACGTGTCCTTTTTGTCTGTATCTCTTTTGCATGTGTGCTTGCCTGATGTGCTCATTCCTGTTTCCTCAAACGCTGTGTGTCCGTTTGCAGGTTCTATCAGATTCGGGGCTGCCTGAAAATGCCACCGCGGGTTCCTCACAAGATCGATGCCAGCTTGCTGGGCCTGTCAGGTCAGTCTCGCCCACGGCTGCAGCCTACGCAGAACTCCCTGCCATGTGTCCACTTCCCATCGCAGACCCACCCACTTGCTCACTAAGTCCTGCATGTTGGGGTCTGGAGGGATTCGAGGGATCCCAAAATCAGTTTAATTTTAAAAGTGTATTTTCTCTGCGCATGTCTCTTGTGCCAAATAATTGTATTCTGGGAGGGTGTTCTGGAACTGGTAAACAGTACAAAGAATGCTCAGTGCTGGTAATGAAAAGCTCATGCTCAGTTGCTTCATTGAATTATAAAAGGAGCATGGCATGCTTTCACTGTAGAGTTTATCAGAGGTGTGGGGGTGGGGGTTATAAGTGCTGAGAGTGTGGGGTTAATGAGCAGGGAAGGGGTGGGGTCTGTGTGCAGCGACAGGGTGGAGCTTGTGAGCAGTGAGGGGGTGTGGTTAGTGAGCATTGTGTTAAGGGGGCTAGAGAGAGGGTGGGCTTCTGAGTGTGCTCAGTCTGACTTTGTTTGAAAGGATTTCTTGTGGCCCCTCTGCCGGGACCCAGCGGCTGCCTGCCCTGGTAGGGAGAGGCTGCCAGTCGGCCCGTTCAAATATAGAACAGCTTTTCACATGACAGACTCAACCAAGCTTTGTGAACTCCCAAAATTAGAACACACTCTGTTATCAGGTTTCGAACAGTGCCCTTTATAAACTCCATAATGAGCACATCAGCACTGCGTCTGCTCCTCACACCCCCCTGAAAGGACCGGGACAGGAACTCTGTCAGCCCTGTGATCAACAACGCACAAGATTAATTATGTTTAATCAGCAGGCTCTACTCACTCCCGAATGCCTTGCAAGCTGCTGGCTAGGTACACGTGTGGAGAAGCATTCTCTAGTAGTGCAACATAGCACCTGAGTGATGAGACGGAAAATAAATGTGCTTATTTCAGATTTGTTTGAGTTTCTGAGGTTTTGTGTTGCTGGGCTTACTGCCAATCACCTCTCCAAGTACTGTCAACTTGTTTTGTTTGCTGGGTAGCCGTTCAGCACTTGAAATTCTTTCTTTTAGAATGTAAAATTGTTGGCCCGTCCCATTATTGCATCATACTCTTTCAAGTCGGGGAGGTTTTTGACTAGCATGCATCTTCTGCATGCGACCTCACAGCGCAGCTCACCAGCTGAGCTGCACAATCAGTGTGTCAGAGGAGTACACCGTTTATGCAGCTGGCACCGGCGCACTGCAGGCACCCAATCAACCAGAAGAGATGCTGTTGCACGATGGGGCAGGGAGTACCCAACTGAAACCCTCCCTAGTTGGGCGATGTTATGGCCAAATGCGCTTCAATCTGTTGGACTCCTGGCTACAGATGGCACTAGCAAGCTCAGGAACTAGTGCTTTAGTGGAATACACCAATCAGGAGACCCCAAATATGCTTATGGCAATGTCTTTCCATTGAAACTGGTTTGCGTATAAATGGTGAAGCGATGTGGATATTGGACAGTTGCCTTTCTTGTCCCTTAAAGAGGAACAGGCTCATATTTGACAATGATAGACCGTTTCCAGGTTGCCAGGGCAGATGCTGAGAGATTCTGCCTTCTGTTTCTCTAGCCACAGGCTCAGATCTGGTCTTCCCTGCCTCGGTCCACGATGACATCATCTACAGCAAGGCCTTCCAGATCCTGTACAAGAATGAGGAGATTGTCCTTAACGACGTCCTGATTTTCAAAGTCAAAATGCTGCTGGACGAGAACAAAGTGAGGGGAAATTCCAGCTCCAGAGGTTGCTTTATGTATTAGTGTATGGATTTTTTGTGTGCTGCACTTTAACCCTGGTGACTTAAGCCCGTGCACACCAGCCCAGGTAAGCTGTCTGCGGTATGGCCAAAGTCATTCACTTTCAGTGGCAGCAGTGCGGGACGTCGCGGTTCTGCTGTTCCGGTGGAGGCCAGGCATACGTTCGATTTTTGCAAAGATTTACTGTGTGCCCGCTCCAGCGGAAGTTTCATTTTGTGGTGAACTGATCAAATTGGATCAAATTTGTGAATAATATCAATATATAGTGGCTTTGGAAAGTATTCAGGCCCCTTCACTTTTTCCACACTTTGTTGTGTTATAGACTTAATTTAAAATGGATTACATTAATTTTTTTGCCATCAATCTGCACACAATACCCCATAAAGACAAAGCGAAAACATGTTTTTTGGAAATTGTTGCAAATTTATTACAAATAAAAAACTGAAATATGTAATTTACATAAGTATTCAGACCCTTTGCTATGACACTCCAAATTGAGCTCAGATGCATTCTGTTTCCTTTAATCATCCTTGAGATGTCTCTAGAACAAGGTTGTAGTCCACCTGTGGCAAATTCAATTGAATGGACATGATTTAGAAAGGCACACACCTGTCTATATAAGGTCCCACAGTTCACAGTGCATGTCAAAGCAAAAACCAAGCCATGAAGTCCAAGGAACTCTCCATAGACCTCCGAGATAGAATTGTGTCGAGGCATAGATCTAGGAAAGGGTATAAAAACATTGCTAAAGCATTGAAAGTCCCCAGGAGCCCAGTGGACTCCATCATTGTGAAATGGAAGAAGTTTGGAACCATCTTAGAGCTGGGTCCATGGTGAGTGAGTGAGTGAGTGAGTGAGTGAGTGAGTGAGTGAGTGAGTGAGTGAGTGGTGGTGAGTGGTGAGTGAGTGAGTGAGTGAGTGGTGGTGAGTGGTGAGTGAGTGAGTGGTGGTGAGGTGAGTGGTGAAGAGGTGAGTGGTGGTGAGTGGTGGTGAGTGGTGAGTGTGGTGAGTGGTGAGTGAGTGAGTGGTGAGTGAGTGAGTGGTGGTGAGGTGAGTGGTGGTGAGGTGAGTGGTGGTGAGGTGAGTGGTGGTGAGGTGAGTGGTGAAGAGGTGAGTGGTGGTGAGTGAGTGAGTGAGTGAGTGAGTGAGTGAGTGAGTGAGTGAGTGAGTGAGTGAGTGAGTGAGTGTGGGAGTGAGTGGTGAGTGAGTGAGTGAGTGAGTGGTGAGTGGTGGTGGTGGTGAGGTGGAGTGGTGGTGGTGGTGAGTGAGTGAGTGAGTGAGGTGAGTGAGTGAGTGAGTGAGTGAGTGAGTGAGTGGCCCATAGTGTGTTCTTTGTGCGCGCGTGCTTTTGCTCATGTTTAACTCTTGGGATTTGTTTCCTGCAGGTTGAGGAATCCCTGAGTGAAATGGACTTCCAGCTGTCTTTTGACCTGCACTTCACCGATGGCGATTACTCGTGCGTATCTAGCAGTTCAGCAAAACGGCTTCACATTTTTAAAATAAATTATGACATGATTATCAATTATGAGTAAACTAGCATGTTTACTCTTACATCAGGTGTAATGGTGTTACTGATGATGTAAAGGCTGAGAAGTAGTTACAGAATTAGTTTGTGACATTGTGCACATATAAGAACATAAGAATACATAATGATGAGAACAGGCCGTTCGGCCCATCTAGGCTCATCATGTCCTACAGCTACATGCAAAGGCAGGTTAACATCGGTCTGGAGTTGGGACACGGGACTCTCTCTGACATTTTGCACTTGTATGCCATTTTGTTGCCAAAAAAAAAAGGGTGCATCACACCCTACACCCTGCATGAAAGACTCCGTGTCGAGGTCTGGCATGCTTGTAGAGAGCTGTCCTAACTTCCTAATATAGGGACATTAGCTGTGCCCATTGGCTGTCTGCTCCAGTGGTTATAAACCCTGTCCTCCTGGCCCCCCAGCCCTGAGGACCTGAGTTCCCTGCACCAGATCAGCAGCCGCTCCCTCCACCTCCACTTCAGCCCCCCCTGCGGCATCCACCAGCACCTCAACGTCATGTTTGACTACTTCCACCTGTCTGCCCTGTCCGCCACTGTCCACGGCTCCCTGGTGGCGCTCCACCAGCCCCTGATCAGGTGAGCACACCCACTGCTGATCACACAAGAGCCATACCCACCGCTGATCACACAAGAGCCGCGCCCACGCTGATCACACTCCTGCTGATCACACCTGTACTCACCTGTGTGTGATCACACCATACTCACCTGTGTGTGATCACACCTGTACTCACCTGTGTGTGATCATACCTGTACTCATCTGTGTGTGATGTCAGCATACTCACCGTTGTGTGATCACACCTGATCGTTGTGTGATCACACCTGTACTCACCGGTGTGTGACACACCATCTGTGTGTGATGTCAGCATACTCACCGGTGTGTGATCACACCTGTACTCACCGTTGTGTGATCACACCTGTACTCACCGGTGTGTGACACACCTGTACTCACCTGTGTGTGATGTCAGCACACTCACCTGTGTGTGATCACACCTGTACTCACCTGTGTGTGATCACACCATACTCACCTGTGTGTGATCACACCTGTACTCACCTGTCTGATCACACCTGTACTCACCTGTGTCTGATCACACCTGTGTGTTGTTCCCAGTTTCCCGCGGCCGGTGAGGGGTACCTGGCTGAACCGCAGCTCTCCGGCACAGAGCAGAGAGTCTCTGGTTCCAGAGCTCGAGAGCGTGGTGTTTGGCAGCAGCTACCTGCGGGAGGTGTCCTCTGAGGTACGCCTCCCCCACCTCTCTCTCACTCTCTGTCTCCCCCACCTCCCTCTCACTCTCCCCCTCCTCTCTCTCTCCCCCCCACCTTTCTCACTCTCCCCTACCTCCCTCTCACTCTGTCTCCCCCCACCTCCCTCTCCCTCTCCCCCCACCTCCCTCTCCCTCTCCCCCCACCTCTCTCTCCCCCACCTCTCTCTCCCTCTCCCCCCACCTCCCTCTCTCTCTCCCCCCGCCTCTCTCTCCCTCTCCCCCCACCTCTCTCTCACTCTCCGCCTCCCCCCACCTCTCTCTTACTCTGTCGCAAACGTGCTTCAAACAGCGCTGATTCAGTGGGGACAGCAGGGGGCAGTGTTCACCTGCGCATCGGACAGAGAAATGCTCTCTCTGTGTGGACGCTATGGACTGATCTAATATGCACACAGCTGACCGTAACAAGATTTTGACCCCTGCTAGTTTTAGTTTTGTCGGATGCGCAGTGTTCGAAAACAGGAGAGGCTAACGGACCTGTTGCAATGCTTGGAGCGAGAGGTCGCTGAAGTAATTAATTAAAATGCCAGTGTGTTTGTTCTAAACCGCGACACAACCCGGTTTAGAACAGCAGGACACCGGGAGTGACGTTATCCATCTGTGGACCGGATTTCATTTTCTTTCCTTCTCACATGGAGAGGGAGAGCGAGAGAGAACATGCACAAATTAACAAAAATAATCTGTGGCCGCCCCCCTCACGGTTTCCAGCTAAAAACTATCTAAAATAACAAGTATCTTTTCAGTCAAAACACTATAACAAACACAACACTACACACAGGCAGTTGCGACTTTTCCTACTAAAAGAGCAGAGCAGTTTTAAGCACACAGGTACAATTAGATAATGCTGCACAGCTGTGTCCTTGCTGCCCTGCCAGTAGGCATGGCCGTTAATCACCCCGGTTCCCCTGCCTAGACTGACACCTTCCACAGTGTTCTAATGCACCCTTGTGGCAACGGATGCAAATTGCAAAAACAGGCCAAACAACTCTTGTCGCATTTCAGAATACATCGGTAACACCCATAGAATGTCATAACGGCCCATTCTGGTGAATGCCCACATTCAGAGACATGGGCCACAGTTGGCCGTCTACCGGCATGATAATCGAGATGGCAGTGTGCCTTTGATGAGGATATGTCAGGGATCCAGGTCATTTTTGCTGTTGAGTTGACCACATATGCACTAATACTAACTCTATCAATGTAGTTACCTGCCCTGATTTATATAGTTCCCCAGCTCTGGAAGTCAATGAAATTGGTAATTTCGATAAATTCACTAGCTACAGTTTCTCACACATTTGTAAAATCATTGTCGAAAAATTGTTGAACATTGTAAAAGTAAAAGTTTAATAGCCATATCTGTTATGACTGAAGTTCACCCTTACTGGTATAACTGCAACCAGTATGACCACATAACTAATAATTTAAGTTGAATAATAATAACAATAACACATTTTATTACAAATGATCATTGCCAGACATGAAAAGGAAATCTTTGAGACGTGAAAAGTATTTCCCTGCCGACGTGAGATTAGAAAAAGTACATTGGTGAAAGCAGGAATAAAGCTGCACACATCATTCTTTTTTGAATGGACAAGCTTTATTTCAGCAAAATATATATATACATTTTAAGTATATTTACAGATTGTGCAGTTCTAGATACAAATATGTCTGTCCCCTCCTTCCCCCCCCACCCCTCTTGATCCTACCACCACCCCGATACCGTTGTTATCTAGGTAACCAGATAGACGGACAGACAGAGATCCAGACCAACAAACCTACAGATAGACAAAAAACAGCTGTACATTTTCTCCATATTCTGCACTTCAGTGTTGTCTGTAGGCCACTTGCTCAGGGACTCTAAAGCGGTGCTAATCCTGGGGTCTGAACCAGCATCCTGCCTCTCTTCTTTAGGGCAACACGTTTATGGTGTCGGATCAGTGTCTGCAGCACGCCTACAGTCTACACCGACGGATGGTCTACACCCTGCTGCAGGCGTACCAGGGCCTGTTTGGCTACTTCACCACGGTGACCCAGGACCTGCCCTCCTCACACCGCAAGGAGCTCGGTACACAGGGGGCGTCGCACACGTGATGTCACCATCACCAGGTGACCGGGGTGGTGGGGCAGGGCCTCGGATTCCCGTCACTGATGCACAAACCTGTCTCTGTGATCCCCACTCCAGCCAAGACCAGCATGCAGGTTCTGTACGAGCGAGTTCTCCGAAAGACCTACCCCCGGGAGCAGAGGCCCATTTACATCGGTACGCCTCTCCTGTCTGCAGGACAACTCGCTCCTCCTTTCACCCATATCACCTGTTCAGTCACCTTGTCCCTCCCTGCTGGCGACTGTTTAGTCCAGGCCTGGCCACGTGGGCACACGCGGCTCCTCTGCTCCGCACAATGCATTTACTGGCTGAAATCTGCCTCCTCTTTTTGCAATTGAGTCAGGCGGGATCTTCCCAGCACCTGGGTCACTGATGAATCTAGCCCATGCCTGCTACAGTTGTTGGCAGTTATCCCTGTCACTTGGTGACAGTCTTTAAGCTCATGCAAATTTATGTGACTCTCATTGGCTTGGTGAATTTGGCAAATGACGTCACTTGATTGCCAGCCACTGAGGTTGGAACTCAGGACAAATTGGTCAGTGGCCAGTGCAGATCTTTGTGTGAGCTCAAGGCCCCTGGTCTGTGCAGTCATATTATTGCTCTTCAGCCTGCTTTGCTCTTATGGCTGAAGGGTGGCAGTGTAGTGTAATGGTTAGGGAACTGGGCTTGGAGGTTAAATTCCTACTTGGGGCACTGCCATTGTACCCTTGAGCAAGGTACTTAACCTGAATCACTTCAGTAAATATGTACAAAAACTGTACAAATGGATTGTATGTAAAGAAAATGTAAAGCTGTCACTGCCGATAAGGGCATCTGCTAAATTCCTAAAATGTAAATGTAAATATGGAAAGGTATAAAACGGACATTTTGAAAGTAAGGGAGCTCTAAAGTGGTGTCAGCTGGGATTCACGTTCTGACCCAAAATAGTTTTCACTCTAGAGTGGAGGAACTAACTGAATCACAGATTATATCTCAATGGTGACACCATGCTCAGTCGCAGAGCCGCTTCCTGTTGGTCTCTGATGTTGAACAAACAAACGTTTGCCTGTGTTTATCAAAGATGAAAGAAGAAAAACTGTGTATTGATTCTCGCTGTCACTTTAACAAAGTTGAAGAGAAAACATCGATTTGTTGTAGTAGTATTTGAATATGCGTGTTAAAGGCCTGCCAATGTTGGGAAATAAGTTCTGAGTACTATGGGGGACCCTTTATTGACCAAACCTTTATTGGTCCAAAATAAGAAGACAAACATACGTAACGCTGCCATGAACATAACATAATATCTTAGCAGATAATAGGGTAGGCTACTGTTAAAATGTCAACTGAATTGTTTGTAATTTGACTCCCTGTTTAGTTAGCTTATGGGCCGTTTTATTATTTATAAAATGCAGGGTTCCTACACATTTTCCATTTAAAAATGTCAGACTTTTCCAGACCTACATTTCCAGAGCTCTCAGTGGATTTTTACCGGACCCTGGAGGGGTCATTGAATGTCCCTTACTGACTGGCTGACTGACCGACCAACCGACTTCCATTGTTGCACTACAGTACCAGTTTCGACCAGCAGATGGGTCCGGCTCAACTAGGCTAGCCTAGTTTCACACGATGTTTAACATTTCAAACTACTGATAGTGAAATGTTTATCAAGCATGTAAATAAATTATTTTAACTCCAACTGTTACATGTTACATTCTGATTTTGTGTTAACATGTTGCCAAATGTTAAGATAATTTGGTCATTAGTTAATATTGAAATTGAATTCACTTCTCATAGAAATCAATAAAGAACCAAACACAAATAAAATATAAATCTGCTATAATTATTCAATAATTGTATACATTTTTTTATTATTTATTATTAAATAAATTTAAATTAAAGCTGCAATGCTAAAACACAACAGTGCAATGCAATTTGGTTTTGGCAGGTAAACTGCAATATCTGTAGGCTATAACTTATCCCTACAGTAAAGTGATGTACACTGGATATGATCTGTAGGCACAGCCTCAGTTCTCACACGGGTCTGGATCGTCTTTTATCTTCTGTGGAACCAGCCATCCCAGGTTTCTCAACCAATGTGGATCTCAAGGGACATTTCTCCGGCAGCTTTGTCACAGCTGTCATAAGGAACTCCTTGGCCTCTTCTTACAGTGAGGACATCTCGCTTGGATACCTTCTTCACCTTCAACTCTATGAGGAGTTTGTCCGCAACAAATCCTATGTTAATAGTGGAGGCGTCTTTGTGATTGTCTTTATCTTTAAAGTCCTCTGAGAATAGTTTTCCAGGGGTTTTCACCCTCTTCACTACAGTATCAGTGATAAATCTCTGGAGGAGGTGGTTCAGTGTGTTGAAAATATCATTGGCAAGGAAAGGCAGCACGGGCTTATCTGTCTGATACTTCACCAGAAAAAGCTGACACTCTTGGGCAATGGAGAGAAATGTGTTTGCTTTGACCAGAAACATGCGGTCAGTGCATGCCTGTAGAACTGACTCAAAGGATTTGTTCTTACGATGTGGGACTTTGCCTGCTTTTACACTTGAAAGATAGGTCTGGATCTGTGGCCATATCGCAATGGCTCTCCCTAGGACAGTCACATTTTCCAACCGCTTATGCTGGCAGTACCTCAAGGGGAAAACACTCGATCCTGCTACCGTAGTGAAATTATCCCGTCTGGCTGGGGAGTCTTTAAAAAGGCAGTAACGGCAGTTTAGTACATGCTCAACGTCCCAATTTGTTGCATTATATGCAGTCCACAACTCCCTATGTTGAGGAGTTTGGATCCTATCTCCTCTTCAATATCTTTGGACATTGTGTCAAACAACTTCCAATTGACGATTGGCCCATCCATGGAAAGCTGCAAAACCCTGCGGAGGCCAATGTTGTCACAGGTGTTGCGTATCGGTCTATACAAGTCATCAGCAAAGGCATGTCCAAGGAAATGTGAATCAAGGAATCTTGTGCTGACACAGTCTCCATCCCAGTAGCGAATATGTACATCGAACTGTTTTGACTCGAGGGGGCGGTTCAAACTCTCATTGAAAAGTAGCACATAGTGACTTGCAGACTTCACTTTCGATAACAACAGGGAGGAGAAATGTGGTGCAATACCAAATGTTGTTAAATAAGCTGCTTTGTCATCCCCACAGGTGAACTTAGAGGCAATGGTACTGTCAGGAAACACCAATCGGAAGTCACCTTTCCCTGTACAGCTATTGAAGGAGTTGTGCTTTTCCATCACATGTGCCCAGTAAACCTCAGCAGAAAGAACTTCTGTCCCACTCACAAAGCTCCTCATTAATGGTGAGCTGCTGGACGTAGCTGCAGGTGTGACCCTTAAAATAAGGAAACACGTGCCGTTAGGTGGCTTACCAACATTTAACAACAAACTGAACTCTGTAATAAACTTAATATCTAACCAGTATGAACAAAACATTAGGAACACCGGTTTTCCAAAAGACATAAAACATCTGCCACATGGTTGTGAAGCAAAACCTCCATCTGTTCTTAACAAGATTATCTTCACTAATTTGTGACTCACATGGGATGTGTAAATTGGGTAAGGGACACAAGAGTCACAAAATAGTGTAGATAATCAAGTTTAGAACTGAGGTTGGAGGTTTTTCTTCACAACAATGTGGCAGTTATTCTATGGAAAACGGGTGTTTCTAATGTTTTGCAAAGTCAGTGTATAATGGTTCTTGATGTGCAACAAAATATTCTAATAGCCTACAGTGACCGACATTACTTTGGTTACTTTCATTTCCCTTTATGAAGCTCTGATCTGTGAGCTGTAACGTTAGGCTTTTTGAATAGTAGTAACGTCAGCTCAATAATACCCGAGGGTGGAGCCATAGCACTACAACCTAATAGGTCAATTCAATTCAGCTAAGATTAGCAATAAAGTTAGCTAGACTAAATGGTTAGCTAACATTAGCTACAGCCATCCACTGCAAAAATGTTTAGGTTGATGTTACAACTGCCACAACAAATGTCCACATTTCCACTAGCTAGATGAACGTCATAACATTAACATTACTGTTAACAAAGGTGGCGAAAAGAACGACGTTAGCTGACGTTAGATTGGTAATGTTAGCTAGGTAGCCAGCTAGTTATTTACAGACATAACGGTATCTAGCCACGTCTGAACTGAAGGGTAGATTGGCTAACATTAGCTAGACTTCTTACCATTCATTAATGATGGGGAGCTTGATTATTTTTCCTAACTCGTTTGCGAACGATTCGGTCACTTGATTCAGTAATCACCACTTCCCCAGAGCGCATAGGAACCCCCCTACCAGTGAACGATGACTCAAAAATGTTGTGATTCTTGTTCAGAGCCGGGTTAATGGTTTGTGAACGATTAGTTCAGATACGCCTCGTTCGTTCAGTGGAGTGGATAGCCATTGTGATAGATTAACTTGGCCCATGAGTGCTAAACCATTGCAATGCCTCGTTCTGATAGCAAACACAACTAGATGATGTGCCTGATTAGAAGAACTCAAGATTTCTCAAGCCCCGAAAGAGTTGTGATTGTTGATAGGTAGCCTAGGGCTCAACCTGCGGCCCGGAGCCCATGCGGCTCTTTCATCCTTAAAGAGTGGGAAAATGTAATTATCCAATTGCAATTTTTTTCTTTGTCACCCCCCGACAGAAAATTTCCCAGTGTTTTCTTTTCCGTAGGTCCAAATGGCTCTTTGAGTGGTAAGGTTGACCCCTGGCCAGGGTTGCCCATTAGTTCACTCATAAAACATGAGTTTAGGCAGTCAGCAGCTAATGGGTTTACTTTGGATTTTACAATGTTATGTCCTGCAACATCGTGCCACAGTAATGCTAGCTACCCTCCATTTAGTTTGTGTGTAGCATGCTAGTGTAGCCGGTCTGGCTTTGCAAGGCAAATCAGGAAGATACTGAGAGAGGATCTGCTGTGGGTTTTAATGGCGTGCTATCCTCAGTCTTCCAGAACAAGAGCTCGATAGTATAATTGTATTGTAGTGAGCATGCATGGTGGGGTGCATCAAGAAGACAAACGGAGTGCGCAGCAGTTTAAATGTGGCTACGTGAATAGCCACTTTAATAAAAGGCGTCAGCGGTATCTGTGTCCAATACACCACACGACCCCAGATACCGTTCAATGATGAACACTTTTGCCACAGAACTACAAGGGACTACACTGAACAGTACATGCACACCGGTCGCGGTGGCTCTAACATTTAGCTCACCGCGACCAGCCAGCTAGTACAAAAAGGCAAAACAATAACACATGCAACATGGTTTACAAAACACAAAGCTAGTTAACACAGGGGGAACGAACAAACACACAACAGCGTCCCCCCATAATGCCCCTCGCACACATTTCTGTGTAGCGACCCAGCCCCCTTACAAGGGGTCAGCCGTCCCCGGCGACCCCACCGTCCATTACAAAGTCCTGGAAATGTGGCGTGCGTTCCGCCGCTGCGGTCGGTGAAGCAGGCTGTTGATGGTGGCGTCACGGCACTCAGGCGCCGGTAGTCGGCATAGAACTGCCAGCTGTCAGCTTTTTTTTTCTTCTTACAAATACAGCGGGGGCTGCCCGTGGGCTTGTCCAATGGCTCAATCACCCCAGCAGCCGCCATGTCCCGGATCTGCTCCTCAGCGGCCTTGGCGGGGGCAAGCCGATAGGGACGGATGGGCGGGGCAGAGCCAGTGTCAATGGTGTGTTGAACCAACCCCGTTCATGTGCAGTCTTCATCTCTGGCGGGTGTGATAGCAGATATCGGCAGCCAAAGTACCGATTCTTGCCCTTGACGAGAGCAGTTGGCTAGCTGTTCTCGGCTGTGGCTTGCGAAGAACCGCTGACCGAAATGTCATTCCAGGGCTGTAATCAGCGCTGGGTAGCTGCGTTGCTCCGTTGGGGAGAGGTCAAGAAGCACCTGCAGGGCCCCACCCTCCAGGGCTAAGGCTAGGTGGACGGCTGTGACCGCTTCGCCCCATCCATTGTACTCAGCCGCTAGCTGTACATGGGCGAGGTACGATGTTAGTGCCGCTGTTCCGTTGTACTTGGGCAGCTTGGCTAGGGGTCGGGACGCAGCAGGGTTGGTGGGAGCGTCCCTGGGCTTGGACGTGGAGTGGCGTGGGCGGGTAGCGCTAGCCTCGTCTGGGCGCGCTAAAAGCTCTCCGGTCTCCGGCACTTCTTCCTTTGCCTCGCGCCACCTCCGACGGTATGGTGCGTCTATCTCGGCATGAATGGGAAGATCGTTGGCCTCCACAGCTTCGTCCTTCCGTGTTTGCCACATCCGGCATATGGACTCTAACATCTCAGAACGCAGGCAGGGGTGTTTGGCCTGATCCATTCCTCCCTCGAGTTGAGGCCGCATCCGGAAGATGTCGTCACTGATGACTCCAGCTTCGTCTTGATACATCCCACTTCTGACACCAGTGTAGCGAGCATGCGTGGTGGGGTGCATCAAGAAGACAAACGGAGTCGCAGCAGTTTAAATGTGGCTACGTGAATAGCCACTTTAATAAAAGGCAACAACGGTATCTATGTCCCATACAACGCACGACCCCAGATACCGTTCAACGATGAACACTTTTGCCACAGAACTACAAGGGACTACACTGGACAGTACATGCACACCGGTCGCGGTGGCTCTAACATTTAGGTCACCGCGACCAGCCAGCTAACACACAAAAAGGCTAAACAGTAACACATGCAACATGGTTTACAAAATACAAAGCTAGTTAACACAGGGGGAATGAACAAACACACAACAGTGTTCCCCCATAATTCCCCGCGCACACATTTCTGCGTAGCGACCCCCCTGGATCTCTACAGTATTATAAAAATATCGATAACATGTACAAAGCATATACACTATATTTCTGTTGTGGTGGCCCCAGGGGTTGGGTGACACACACGGACCTTGCAGAGGGCGTAGGCAAGTTTAAGAGCACGGAGGAGGCAGTAATATAAGCAAAATTATAATTTATTAAATTATCTCTTGACAAACACAAAACAAAGGGTGGGGCTTCAAACAATCCAATTTAATACACAAAAACACTCCAAAAACACTTTTCCACTCTCTCTCTAAATCCCGGATGGTCAAAAGACTTCATGGTTCTCTCTCCACATTCACAAACTCTTTCCTACTCCTTCCAAAGTGTGATGGGAATCAGCCCTTTAAATAGGCCTTGAAATGGCCTTCAGCTGGTCGTTAGTCCCATTGCCTTGACTCGGCTCAGGTGTGACTGTGGCCTGCTGGGAAATGTAGTGTTTTTGGGCTCCCATGTGTTGGAGGTCAGGCAGCCATTTCCTTGGGCAGCCCCTTACCCTGTGTTGAAATAATGCAAATTGTCTATGAGAGCGGGCAACTACCGGCGACTGCAGGCGATTCGGCGATGTTAAATTTGTTGGCGTGGCGGCGACACAGAAAAAGTTGAGAATGCTGAACTTTCGGGCGATATCGCTCGGTAAGAGCCAATCAAATTCATGTGTTGCTGTTTTTACCTTCCACACGGAACCAACACAACACACCGAAATTTGGTTCCTAGTTCCGACACGTCAACATGGATGATGACAAACTGATAACAGCGGTCTGCAGTATCCCCATACTATACATTCATGGTTGAAGGAACAATACTGCTAAGCCAACTAATATTTATAATAAAGATTCTCCCTCCAAGAGCATAAACATTATACGCACTGATGAACTATTTGTTTACCATGCTAAAATTTCGTAAGCACGTCGGAAGCGCTTTGAGGAGGCCATTCAAGCATGACAACGCACGGGGGGAATGCCCACTGGGCGATTTCGTCGCCTAGAATCGCCGGCTGTTAAAACGCAGGGTTACCCTGCGTTCTAACAGCGGGCGATACTGGAAACGCAGGAGGTCCCGTGTGTGGGTCCACAGAATTTTGTGTCGGAACTAGGAACCAAATTTCAGTGTTGTGTTGGTTCCGTGTGGAAGGTAAAAACAGCAACACATGAATTTGATTGGCTCGCCCGAAAGTTCAGGATTTTCAACTTTTTCTGTGTCGCCGCCACGCCCACAAATGTAACATCGCCGAATTGCCTGCAGTTGCCGGTAGTTGCCCGATCTCACCCCGCGTTCTAACAGCGGGCGATACTAGGCAATGAAATCGCCCAATGGGCATTCCCCACGTGTGTTGTCATGCTTGAATGGCCTCCTCAAAGTGCTTTCATGGCGTTACGTAAATTTTTGCATGGTAAACGAATAGTTCATCATAGATTTTGAGAATCTTTATTATAAATATTAGTTGGCTAGCAGTATTGTTTCCTTCAATTATGAACCGCAAACTCAAACTCAGAAGGCTTTTTACAATTGCGGCCATTTACTTGCGCTGAAACGGCTCGCAATTTGTCTCGATGCGTTTTCCAAACGTACCTATGCGATAAAAAAATAGCCTTTTAACCTACACAAACATTAAATAAGATGTATGTGAGCCATATAAGTTTAATAGCTAGCTATAAATATTTATACTTTTAGGATTAAATAAAGTATGGGGTACTGCAGACCGCTGTTAAGTTTCTCCTCATTCATGTTGAAGTGTCGGAACTAGGAACTACAATTTTTGCATGGTAAAGAATAGTTCATCATAGATTTTGAGAATCTTTATTATAAATATTAGTTGGCTAGCAGTATTGTTTCCTTCAATTATGAACGCAAACTCAAACTCAGAAGGCTTTTTTACAATTGCGGCCATTTGCGCTGGAAACGGCTCGACTTGTCTCCCAGTTTTTCCAAACGTACCTATGCGATAAAAATAGCCTTTTAACCTACACAAACATTAAATAAGATGTATGTAGGCCATATAAGTTTAGCTAGCTATAAATATTTATGCTTTAGGATTAAATAAAGCATGGGGTACTGCAGACCGCTGTTAAGTTTCTCCTCATTCATGTTGAAGTGTCAGGAACTAGGAACACAATTTTTGCATGGTAAACGAATAGTTCATCATAGATTTTGAGAATCTTTATTATAAATATTAGTTGGCTAGCAGTATTGTTTCCTTCAATTATGAACCGCAAACTCAAACTCAGAAGGCTTTTTGCAATTACGGCCATATACTTGCGCTGGAAACAGCTCGAAATTTCTCTCCAGTGCGTTTTCCAAACGTTTTTCCAAACGTACCCATGCGATAAAAAAATAGCCTTTTAACCTACACAAACATTAAATAAGATGTATGTAGGCCATATAAGTTTAGCTAGCTATAAATATTTATGCTTTTAGGATTAAATAAAGTATGGGTACTGCAGACCGCTGTTAACAGTTTCTCCTCACTCATGTTGAAGTGTCAGAACTAGGAACAAAATTTCGGTGTTGTGTTGGTTTCCGCGTGTAGGTAAAAAGAGCAAGACATGAATTTGACTGGCTCTTACTGGGCAACATTGCCCGAAAGTTCAGAATTTTCAACTTTTCTGGGACACCGAAACACCCACAAATCGGGCAATGGGTCAGGCACCGGAAGTCGCTCACTCTCATAGAGAATCAATGCATTTCCGGCAACTAGTTGCCGAATCGCCCGCTGTTAGAACGCAGGGTCAGGATGCCACACTGTATATTCCAGAACAAGAGCTTGATAGTATATTGTATTATACATATTGTATATACTGTTCCCATTATAATTACTGTTATACTATAATATTGCATATAACCATATTATTATCCATTCCCCCTTTAGCAGATATAGCAACGTGACTGAAAACGTTCTCCTCAGCATAAATGCCCTGCAGCCACGGCGTCTGCCATTTTATAATTACCCACAGCAGTTAAATGAATTAGTAAGAAACATTACATACAACATACTTCATATGCTACTGCTCCTACTAATATAACATTTCACATCCCATTACTTTTACTGACATAACATATTTCACACACGAAATCCACATACCTGTTTCAAGATGCATTCACAAAAACGTCAGCATACAGCATCAAAATTCCCGCTCCATATCCTAGTAATAGAATAAAATGTTAATGCTCAACATGTGTGCTAAATGCTTAGTTCAGCTAGTTATGTTAATAAATGTATGAAAACTAAGATGTTTTTTGAGTGAAAGCCTATTTTTCCCACCGACGTTATCACCGTCACTGGGTGTGTATGCATTGAGAATGACCCCCTGTGTGATTCCGATGCATATGATGTCCTTCCCCTGTACTACACGCTTTATTTTAAATAAAGAAGTATTACTGAAATGGAAAAGCAAAATCTCTCGATTCTTGATTCCGTGGCGTCCACCGCTACATTATCATGTTTAAAAACATGTTGGTTCTAAGCTGAGTGCGATGTAGGCGGAGCTCGCTCGGTCAATCGAACGAGTAAAATGAATCACTCAAATGAGAAAACGAATCACTACTCCCGAGTCAGTTCCCGAACTGCACATCACTACCTTTCATCATTTGCAGTGCTGCCGGCTTCACTTGTGATCGGTCTGGGGTTGGTGGGTCGAGCTTGAAAAATGATGAGTCTCTGGGTGCCGAGGACACTTCTGTAAGATCATTGTGCTTTTTCCCTTCCATATGAATAGCGATAGCTGCCTCGCCCATGTTTGAGATATCAAATGATTTTACACACAGTTTGCACACTGCTCTTTCCTCTGTTTTAGGGTCCTTCGCCAACCATTCTTTATATTTTGGATCGGTAAGAAATCTCTCGGAAAACTTGCATTTACCCATCTTGTAGCCTTGGCTGGCGTAGCTAGCGCCACCGTTAATTTGCGTGCAAAAGCGCAGACGACATTTGAAACAGTCGAGCCTGCAGTGTCGATAGGAGCCGTTCAAATCGCTCTGCCCCAAGAGCGCTCAATGGAAAAAAATTCGGCTGGCTTCTACAAACAAAATACACTGCTTTATGATTACTTTATTATTGCAATTTCTGAATTACGCATTTTAGAAAACTATAAAGAGAAGCAATAGTCTGGAAACAGAAATATTTTTCCATACTCTGTCCTCTTTTTTCCATACTTATCCAGAACTGGAAAATATCAAAATCATATTCCATACTTTTCCTTATATTTCCAGACAGCGCAGGAACCCTGAAAATGATCATGATCATTTTATATCAAATCTCTCATTCATCTTCATCTTCGAAACTAGTGTTGGAATGCAGATTAGAAGTTAGAGTCAATATTAAAATATAATGTGACAGCCCTAGTATTGATTCATTTGATTGGTTGAATAATTTGATTGATTGTTTTTTTGTTTTTTTATGTATTGTTTTTCATTTTTTCTTCAGAGAAAACGGAGATAGAAGCCCGGCTCTCTGAACTTTGTGATCAAGTAAAGGTAGGCTTCTCATCTCTTTTGCGAATAAATAATTGAATGATTAAGCCATTTGTGTGAAAGAACATGATGCTCTAAGAAACCCCTGCAGAGGGACACATTTTCACAGTGTCTGTTTAAATCTGGGACTACTCAAGAAACCAGAGAAGAATCGGAAATCCCAGGAATAGTGTTAACTCATTTTCAATTTGGTATTTTAATGTACATATTTGTTGTGATTGAAAACTGAATTTTGACGTTTGTGAATCTAAGGATTGCTTGGTTCACTTCTAGATACTGGTTTTGAAAGTATGAAAATGATTTGAAATGAAATTCAGGAAATTAATTTGGTGTGAACTCGGTCTGCTAGTTAATAATTAAAAAAGGGTCATAATTATTTATTTATAATGTGAGCAAACTTCACAATAGCTGTCCTGTACTAAAAACATTATATGGAACAGAAATGAAATCTGACAGCACATGGCCCATCGTTCTTTGAGTGCGTGGCTTATTTTTCTTGAGAAGCCGGAAATTATTTGTATGGTAAAAGCTTGCGATCGCAGATGTGTTTATTTCTGTCAATAAGAATGTATTTACGGCCTCCCGCGTGGTCCAGTGGTTACAATGTCCGCCGCTGGCCACGGAGACCGGGGTTCAATTCCCCGTCTCGCCAAGTGTCGGCTCTGGCCGGGAGTGCCACCAGGGGGCGGCGATTGGCTGTCCGCCCCAGGGAGGGGGAGGGGAGCCGACGTGGCGTTCGCTGCGTATAGTGGCCCTGTAGTACCGGGTTACGGTCGACGGCCTGCGGGTGCCGTCTCGTAAGAGGCTTCAGCCCCGTCACTACGGTCACAGGACTACGGCAGCGAACTCACATTACTAGGGGGGATTGACGTAAAAAATTGCGGGTCTAATTGGCTACCAAATTGGGAGAAAATGGGATAAAATCAGAAACAAATTTTTAAAAAAAAGAATGTATTTACTGTGACTGTTCTCATGCAGACAGGCATTCTAGTGCTTCACGTGGCTACAAACCAAACCTAAACATACCTACTTCTAACACATGGCTACAAACCTGGTGCAGGAAAGAGGGGTACAGGTTTATAGGGCACTGGGACTTCTTTTGGAACAGGCTACACTTAAACCGGAGGGGTACAGCTGCATTAGGCCAGCGTATGCTTAGGGTAGCGGAGGAATATTTAAACTATGGACTGGGGGGGCAGGGAGCGAAATTAGTAGTAGTATTAAGGATAGGGAGGTACAGACTGCCCAGATGGAAGATACCAGGCCGGAGTATAATAAATCTGAGGATATAATAATGATTTTTAAAATCATAATGTGAATAGAGGTGGTTCGGCACAGTTATGTGTGGAGGGGAAGGACAACGTAAGTGTGAGTAAGGCTCTGAAGTTCATGTGTTTAAATGCGAGAAGCATAATGTGAAAGACGATCTTAATGTGCAGGAAATTCCAGGTATTAACTCATTTGTTTCTTGTGAGGACATCTGGATTAGATTACTGGGAGATCATGAGAAGGGCCTTAATATAGGACTATGCTATAGACCTCCAGCTTCAGACAGTAACATAAATAGTATGCGCTTTGGGAACATAAAACAAGCCTGTGCTGAACGAGAGACGATAATAATGGGCGACTTCAATTACCCCTCTATTAATTGGGAGGTAGTGACAGGTCAGGGTAAATGTGAAGAGGAGTTTCTAGATGTGGTCAATGACTGCTTTTTGGTACAGTCTGTTACTCAGCCTACGAGAGGGAAATCAATACTGGATCTGGTTTTGTGTAACAATCCTGATAGAATTTGCAGCACAGAGGTAGGAGAACCACTAGGGGCAAGTGACCACAGTGCAGTTATTTTTGATATTTTTTGGCAAGTTAAGACAGCCTCCTCTAACTCTCGAATTTTTAATTTTAGATGAGCTGACTTCAATAAAATGAGAGAGAATTTAAGTAATATAGATTGGGTAAAACTTCTAGATTGCAGAACTGTGAATGAAAAATTGACTATATTTAAAAGGGTTATTGTAGACGTACAGTGTAAATTCATCCCCAAAGTAAGGAAAAATAGGATGAAAAAACAGTCTCCGCAGTGGATGACTAAATCTTTACGGGAGATATTGAGGCAAAAGAAACGACTGTACAGAGTATATAAAAAGGATAACTCAGAGAGAAACAAGTTAGATTACTGTAATATGCGGGCTAAGCATAAAAAGGAAATAAGATCAGCTAAAAGGCGGTTTGAAATTAAAATTTCCCAAGATGCAAAAAGTAATCCTAAAACGTTTTTTCAATATTGTAGTAGAAAAAGGAAAGTTAAGGATGAGGTTAAGTACATTAAGATATAATCATAAGGATATTGCTAACACACTAAACAGTTACTTTGTTGAGAGCTTTACTAGAGAAGAGGTTATAAATATGCCCAAATGTATAGACAAGGTACAGAATGTTTTGGAGGACTTTGAGATAATGGATGTACTACAAAAATTACAAAAACCTAAGACAAATAAGGCAGCAGGCCCTGATGGCATATATCCCAGAGTACTCAAAGAATTTGGGGAAATTATATATAAACCATTTACAGATATTTGTATTTTATTTTATAAATTTATTTGTAATTTTTCCCCATGTTTTTCCCAATTTGGTTGCCAATTATACCCTCTATTTATTTCAATTCCCACTCCCCCACCAGTCCGTCGCCCGTCCTCTGGGGTGAGACATTATCTCCGGGCCAAATTTAGCAGCCTCTTCCGAGACGGAATTCTACCACGGACGCCTTTTTTCCTGCTCCTCGACGGACTCGTGCCGGCTCACCCTCCCCCGGAGGCGGACAGCCAAACGCCGCCTCCAATCGGGCTGACGACCAGGGCCGGTCTGGTAGAGACGCGGGTTTCAAACCGCGTCCCTGACAGGCAGCGCCCACCTCACCGGACTAGCACAAAGGCAGCCATATACAGTATATATATATATATATATATACATTTTTGTATTTGTTTGTGCAAAGTGCAGACTTTATACTTGAAATTATGCTTGAAAACCTAATGCACATACAAGCATTGAATGTTAAATAAAGTTGTGTTTGAATATCTGTATATACTCAGCTTTTTTTCCACATACAAATTATAATTTCAATATCGTTATCAAAGTATTTGGTCAACACATCATGCTAATTATTTTTGGCCATATCGTCCAGCTCTAGCATGCATCTTGAGCAAGACTGCATGGAGTGCCAGAGTGCTCATAGCTAGTCAATCACAGCATCATCAGAGGAGTAAATTAGGCATGGTTTCAGTCAGTTTAGCCTGCAAATAAAAGATGCTGCCGTTCCATTCAAGTTTGAACATTTAGACCAGATTGACGCAACACAAACTGGCGGATAATTATCGGCCAGTGCCATCGGTAAATTACATTTTAACGGCCAATTGCAGTCAACAAGGCCAATATCGGCCAATATCTATAGTCCACTGATATATCGGTGCACCCCTATTATGTAGTTAATGTGAGATTTAAAACTCAGTTCACTCTGTACAATTACACCAAGTTTTCACCTCTGGTTTGACCTGTGCTGCTAAATAAGTTTACTTTGTAATTCTTCCGTCTTTTTTCTACTGGAGCCAGAGCGAGAATTTCAGTTTTATCTTCATTCCGCTTGAGAAACTTTTGGTTCATCCAGTCTACAATGCTAGATAAACAGCTCATCAGTGGATTTAAGGCATCGGAGTCTGTTGGCTAAACAGATATGTATAACTACCTGTTGTCTGCATAACTGTGGAAGTTGACATCATGTTTATGAATAATATTGTCCAATGGTAGCATGTATAAAGAGAAAATAACCTGGGCAAGAATGGATCCTTGTTTGAAACATAATCACCTAGACTGACAAAATATTTTCTACACGTTATATAAGTTTTAAAGTACGACGATAATAATGGGCGACTTCAATTACCCCTCTATTAATTGGGAGGTAGTGACAGGTCAGGGTAAATGTGAAGAGGAGTTTCTAGATGAGGTCAATGACTGCTTTTTGGTACAGTCTGTTACTCAGCCTACGAGAGGGAAATCAATACTGGATCTGGTTTTGTGTAACAATCCTGATAGAATTTGCAGCACAGAGGTAGGAGAACCACTAGGGGCAAGTGACCACAGTGCAGTTATTTTTTATATTTTTTGGCAAGTTAAGACAGCCTCCTCTAACTCTCGAATTTTTAATTTTAGATGAGCTGACTTCAATAAAATGAGAGAGAATTTAAGTAATATAGATTGGGTAAAACTTCTAGATTGCAGAACTGTGAATGAAAAATTGACTATATTTAAAAGGGTTATTGTAGACGTACAGTGTAAATTCATCCCCAAAGTAAGGAAAAATAGGATGAAAAAACAGTCTCCGCAGTGGATGACTAAATCTTTACGGGAGATATTGAGGCAAAAGAAACGACTGTACAGAGTATATAAAAAGGATAACTCAGAGAGAAACAAGTTAGATTACTGTAATATGCGGGCTAAGCATAAAAAGGAAATAAGATCAGCTAAAGGCGGTTTGAAATTAAAATTTCCCAAGATGCAAAAGTAATCCTAAAACGTTTTTCAATATTGTAGTAGAAAAAGGAAAGTTAAGGATGAGGTTAAGTACATTAAGATATAATCATAAGGATATTGCTAACACACTAAACAGTTACTTTGTTGAGAGCTTTACTAGAGAAGAGGTTATAAATATGCCCAAATGTATAGACAAGGTACAGAATGTTTTGGAGGACTTTGAGATAATGGATGTACTACAAAAATTACAAAAACCTAAGACAAATAAGGCAGCAGGCCCTGATGGCATATATCCCAGAGTACTCAAAGAATTTGGGGAAATTATATATAAACCATTTACAGATATTTGTATTTTATTTTATAAATTTATTTGTAATTTTTCCCCATGTTTTTCCCAATTTGGTTGCCAATTATACCCTCTATTTATTTCAATTCCCACTCCCCCACCAGTCCGTCGCCCGTCCTCTGGGGTGAGACATTATCTCCGGGCCAAATTTAGCAGCCTCTTCCGAGACGGAATTCTACCACGGACGCCTTTTTTCCTGCTCCTCGACGGACTCGTGCCGGCTCACCCTTCCCCGGAGGCGGACAGCCAAACGCCGCCTCCAATCGGGCTGACGACCAGGGCCGGTCTGGTAGAGACGCGGGTTTCAAACCGCGTCCCTGACAGGCAGCGCCCACCTCACCGGACTAGCCAAAGTGTGGTGCGTTAGACTGCTGCGCTATCCGCCAGCCCCTACAGATATTTTTATGCAATCCATAATCACTGGAGAAAAGCATTTGAGAAAAATGAAAAGCATTAGACAAGGTACATTTTAGCTCATTGCTAAAATGAATTCAGTAGGAATTGCAGGAGTAGTTTCAGAGTGGGTTCACAATTGGCTGCAAGGGCGAATACAAAGAGTAACAGTAGGTGGGGCCATATCTGACCTCGGTGCTGTGGGCAGTGGTGTCCAGCAGGGATCGGTGCTGGAACCTCTGCTCTTCCTTATTTACATAAATGATCTTGATATGGACTTAAACAAAATCCAAGAATGGGCAGATACGTGGCAGATGGCATTTAATATTGCTGAAAAAGACTTAGGAATTGTAATTGATCAAAGCCTATCTGCATCAAAGCAGTGTGCTACAGCAGTGAAAAAAGCCAACAGGATGCTGGGATACATAGCAAAAAGTATTGAGTATAAATCAAAGGAGGTTATATTAGTGTTATATAATGCCTTTGTCAGACCCCACTTAGAATACTGTGTGCAGTTCTGGGCACCGCACTACAAGAAAGATATAGAAGCTCTTGAAAAAGTTTAAAGAAGGGCAACTAAACTGATACCTGGTATGAAAGGTAAAAGTTATGAGGATAGACTTAAGGCACTCAAACTATTTAAGCTTAGCAAACGGAGACTTGATTGAGGTTTTGAAATTCCTAAAAGAGATTAACAAAGTTAATTACCAAAGGTTACCAAAGGATAAATGGGGTCAGCAGAACAAGAGGCCACAGGTGGAAATTAGGTAAAGGCAAATTCCGCACAGATATTAGGAGGTTTTTCTTTACACAGAGAGTTGTCAATGCCTGGAACAGTTTGCCAAGTCGGGTAGTAGAGGCTATTTAAGTCCAGGCTAGATGCAGTACTAGATACTCTTTAGATTAGGACATGACGAGCCTAGATGGGCTGAACGGCCCGTTCTCGTCATTATGTATTCTTATGTTCTTATGTTCTTAGGTGGTCTGATAATGAGTCAGACCAGGGTTAGAACAGCTAACTGGTCTTTGACAGACAAACTCCCCTTTGGATTATAAATGACTGAATGTGGGATTTGTGTGAGCAATTCCTATGCCTAGGGCCTGCATATTTGCTGCTTTTAAAACATGTGCTCACACGAGCTTCTGCACGTGTCCTGTTGTAGGCCTACTGCACTGCGCTTCCTAGCCATGGGGAAAATGCAATTATGTAATGCTGATGATTTTGGACCATCACAATCCACCATCAGCAGGGTAGTGGGAAAAACTGTGACCGCAGAAGAAAAGAATTGTAGCTCAATACTCAAAATAATTGTAATAACTGTTGTTCATCAGCAATATTACAATATGAAACAAATGTGTCTCATAAATAAATAAGACTACGAACCAGTGCCAGATGTTGCCGCCTTAAAAGCGGAGATTTTCCTGACGTGCATTGGATAGAACATTGTCCCTTTTTATTTCCGCTTTCCTCCCGGCTCCGAATGGTGGAGACGATGCTTGCATTAATGTTGTCTGTGATTTGCCTCCATGCCTCTTTTTTATGAAGACTTGCAAGTGTGGGGCTAAATTTTCCTTTAAATATTTCCTTTTTCACGTCTATATCTCATACCAACATCACCGTTTCCACCACAGTCCAATTCGGTTTTCTTTTTAAATACATTTTTCTGAGCCTAACATTAGCAAACAAGGCATCTTTTATAATGAGGGTCTGTTTAACTTTATTGTAAACTTGTGTTGACCATCAAAGAATATAGATTTTCCAAAAGCAGATTGGTTCTTCCTCTTTGCAATTTCAGCGATTGATTATCTCATCTTAATCTTTTTATTTGCAGCACCCGTGATTGTGGCAAAAAAACCCTTAAGAGCTACTCTTGTGAATATTTAAAGACTTACCTATGAGAAAGTGTGAGCTGATTGATAACTATGTTTTACCGACCACTTTAAGCGAAGAATGATTTCACTCCAAAGTAAGCTCTTAGGAGGTGTCATAAGTGTAACTCTTAAGAGTTACTATTAAGATGCATATATCACTGCATATTGTATGCATGAAGTATGAAGAAGAAAAAAAATATATATACTTGCTAATATTGATAATTTACTGTAAGGTGTGTATTCCCTCCACAATAGGAGAGATTTGATTGATATGGTGTTTGTGTGATGTTTGTGTCCGTGATGTCCTTCGCCCCCTGGTGTCCAAATAAAGCATTGCTCTTCTGTGGTAGAAAGCCCAGCGGCCGGACGAGCTGGCAGAGCTGGTGAACATGAACTTGGCGCAGCTGTGCTCTCTGCTCATGGCTCTGTGGGGGCAGTTCCTGGAGGTGGTGACCTTACAGGAGGATGTGACAGCCCTGCTAGCCCTGGAGCACCACACGCTCAGGGTGGGTTTGCCAACCACGATCAGCTGATCATCCAGGTCTCTTCCCATTGGCTGATTCACTCATACTTCAATTTGTTCCGTCAAACTGACCATCGAAAATGACCAAGCACATGATACTAGTTTCATGCATGTCTTCAGAACATGTATGTTTAAGAATATATTATATGCACAGCTTCTAATATCCTTATCTATTTTAAGACTTTTTTCAATAATCAATATCAATAAATAAATACAATTAATCTCAATAAAGTGAGAAACAAGTGGCAAACCATGACAGATTAAATTACTTATTATCGAAGACATTACTGTACAGTACTGTCATGTGCATTTCATTGTATTTACATAGAATACATTATGCATCTTTCCTATGTTAACTGTAAACTTAATTATCTAATATTACTGCTGCTAGTGAGACTTTTGTTTTGATACCTGTAGTAGTCATTTAGAAACAATAATAATAATATGCTTTTTATATAGCTTTTATTGTAACATTCTTTAACATACTTGTTGTACTGTGCTACATGTCTTACTTGTAAATGGCTGATCAGATTTGATGCATTACAATCCTTGCTTGGGTTGCCTCTTGAAATCTCACTGGAGCATTTGTTACAAATAGCAAATCAGTTGTCTTTCTCAGACACCTTGTAATGTGCCCACACAGCCGACATTTTTTACGCTTGACAGTGTCAACAAAAACAGCATGGCACAGCGATGACCACATTTTACACCGTTATCGTAATTTCAATTATCAACCGTGGCAAATGTTCAAATTTTGATGATTGCGGTTAGGCTATAAAATTTTTGCGTGGAAGATAATAGTTCCTGCATTCGTTTTGGCCTTTTTCCAACCAATACACAACACAGCTAGTCTTGAAGACGAACTAAAAAAGGCTGCACGCAAAAAGGCAGCCATATACAGTATATATATATATATATATATACATTTTTGTATTTGTTTGTGCAAAGTGCAGACTTTATACTTGAAATTATGCTTGAAAACCTAATGCACATACAAGCATTGAATGTTAAATAAAGTTGTGTTTGAATATCTGTATATACTCAGCTTTTTTTCCACATACAAATTATAATTTCAATATCGTTATCAAAGTATTTGGTCAACACATCATGCTAATTATTTTTGGCCATATCGTCCAGCTCTAGCATGCATCTTGAGCAAGACTGCATGGAGTGCCAGAGTGCTCATAGCTAGTCAATCACAGCATCATCAGAGGAGTAAATTAGGCATGGTTTCAGTCAGTTTAGCCTGCAAATAAAAGATGCTGCCGTTCCATTCAAGTTTGAACATTTAGACCAGATTGACGCAACACAAACTGGCGGATAATTATCGGCCACTGCCATCGGTAAATTACATTTTAACGGCCAATTGCAGTCAACAAGGCCAATATCGGCCAATATCTATAGTCCACTGATATATCGGTGCACCCCTATTATGTAGTTAATGTGAGATTTAAAACTCAGTTCACTCTGTACAATTACACCAAGTTTTCACCTCTGGTTTGACCTGTGCTGCTAAATAAGTTTACTTTGTAATTCTTCCGTCTTTTTTCTACTGGAGCCAAGAACGAGAATTTCAGTTTTATCTTCATTCCGCTTGAGAAACTTTTGGTTCATCCAGTCTACAATGCTAGATAAACAGCTCATCAGTGGATTTAAGGCATCGGAGTCTGTTGGCTAAACAGATATGTATAACTACCTGTTGTCTGCATAACTGTGGAAGTTGACATCATGTTTATGAATAATATTGTCCAATGGTAGCATGTATAAAGAGAAAATAACCTGGGCAAGAATGGTTCCTTGTTTGAAACATAATCACCTAGACTGACAAAATATTTTCTACACGTTATATAAGTTTTAAAGTAATTAAGAGTTCTGTCAGTGAGATCTACCCAGTGTTCAAGACGATTGATTACACTACCATGATCAATCATGTCAAAGGGACTGACATTGTTAGTGAATTGCTTTGTTATGAAAATAACAACAATACATTTTAAGGAAGCTATTTCCTGCTTTTTGACTGTGTCCACTGTGTTCATTTTTTCTTGACTTTTGCTCAGTAAAAGTTCTCCATGTAATCAAGGCGACACAAATTGCATTGAACTTCTGTAATTCCCCAGTCTGCTTTAAAGGCAGATTTTTGGACCACAAGGAGGTGCTGATTGATGCTTGTGCTTCTGTGCCTCATTGGATGATTTCTGGTTGATCTCTCCTGTAGGTTCAAAGGTTTGCAGAAGCTTTTTTTTGTCTGGAGCACCCAAGACAAAGTGCCCTGGCCTATCAGGAGCTGCAGTGAGTCCCACCAAAGTCGCTGAGCCACTCTACATCTCAAAAAGTGTGCGCTGTGCACAGCTTCATTCATGACTATTTTTTAACTAAATTTTAACCCTCCAATGTAATTATTTTGCCCAATTCCCCCCCCACCTCCGCAGCGCTCAAAGCCACCTCCAGATGACCGCAGCTATTAAGAGCTCCGCCTACTTCCTGTCCCTGCCCCCGCTGCCTGTGGAGTGTGCCGACCTGGACGGCGACCTCACCTCCTTGCCCATCATCTTTGAGGACCGATACCTGGAGTCCGTCACTGAGGGTCAGTCTGAGAGTCTCTCTTACGGGCCTCGGATAGCGTAGCGGTCTAACACACTCGCATTGACTGGTGCTTTGCGAGTGTGAGCTGCCTATTCCAAATGGGGGTGGCATTTGGCTGTCCGCCCCAGCGGGAGGGGGGGCGGGTGAACCACCATGAACTCCCCAGAACTGCGAAGGGTGTCTCCAGAAAAGGGGGGGCGAGTTCCGTCTTGTGGGGGAAGACGAATTGAAATAAATAGAGGGTATAAGTGGCCACTAAATTGGAAGAAAAATGGGGGGAAAAAATCTGAAACAAAAATTTAAAAGGGATCAGAGCCCAAAGGGGCTCTAAGATTCACCAATCTTCATAGTGATGTCACAACTCTCTCACTATGGGCCTGTATTCATATTTCCCCTTCACTGTGCCACTTATGTGTGACAATATTCATTACAGCTTTGTTTTCAGATTGATACTGCTCACGTTTCTATCTATACCAGTGTTCATCTAACCTTATTGTATGTACTGTTGTAATTCGCTCTGTTAAATGGTGATGATGATAATATTTATTTTTCAAAGTGCAGTTTGTGACTGGTACATCTCACAAATTCTGCACATGTACATGACTTTCATTACATGTACAATGACCTGCCATTTAGAATGACAGTCTTTCCGCCTTCACACCTGTCTGAATCATCTGTAATCAAAATCATCATTGCATCCAAATCCTCGACCTGCAAACTGGACCCTCTGCCCACCATTCTTGTTAAAGCTGCCTTACCTGCCCTCTCCCCACTGCTAACACGGACAATCAATTCATCTCTGGTGTCCGGCTCTGTTCCCCTCTCCCTTAAAATGGCTGCTATCACACCAATACTCAAAAAGCCCAGCGCAGATCTCAACAATTTCTGCCCCATCTCTAACCTTCCATTCCTCTCCAAAGTCCTTGAATGTGTGGTAGCAGCCTAACTCCAATCCCACCTAGCCAATAATGACCTCCTTGAGCCGTTCCTGTCTGGATTCCAACCAAAACACAGCACAGAGACCACCCAAGACCACATCAAGATTACCAACGACCTCCTCCGTGCTGCCGACTCTGGACTATTAACCATTATCATCCTCCTCGACCTCGGCACCGCCTTTGATACTGTTTCCCACCTGCTGCTCCTGGACCGCCTGACCTCCCTGGGGGTCACTGGTTCTGCAAGGCTGGCAGGCTGAAATCCTACCTCACTGGGAGACAACAGTTTGTCCAATTTAAATATCATCAGTCCAGGCTGGCTGCAGTTACACAGGGTGTCCCCCAGGGGACAGTGCTTGGTCCACTTCTGTTCATCATCTATCTCCTCCCCCTTGGCTGAATCATGCGTCAGCACCACATCAACTTCCACTGTTACGCTGATGACCCTCAGCTATACACCCATTGATGACTACCCTGTCCCCCTGTTAACAGTAGTAAAAAGCCTTGGCGTCACCTTGGACAACACCCTATCCTTTGAACCCCACATAAAGAATATCACACGCACTCCATTTTTTCACCTCCTTAACATGTCCTTACTCCGCCCATCACTCTCCCACTCCAGTGCTGAAACCCTGATCCATGCATTTATCACCTCCCGTTTTGGACTACTGTAATGGAATACTCTCAGGACTACCCTCCAAACTCATCAATAAACTGCAAATTATCCTGTTTCCCCAGTAAACTGTCTCCCATTGTACAATGTTTTATTGCGTTCATGTGTTGATGTCATCCTTGTGATAAATCTATGCATGTATTGTTTTCTTTCTTTTTTTTTTTTTCTTAAAAAAATATATTTTATTTTTTTGTTGTACCTTGTGTGTACCTGTGTTATTGACTTTTATGTAAGGTGACCTTGGGTGTCCATAAAGGTGCCATTTAAATAAAAGGCATTATTATTATTATTTCAATAATGAATACAATAACATTAAACACAGTAATTCATAAAAGAGCAAAAACATACAACCACTGTTAAAAGCACTGTCAGGAAATGGGTTGTATTGGGCATTTTAAGCATTAACTGCTATACTGTGAAAATGCACCTTAAATAAATTAAAATGGGTGTCTGAACTGGGCACAAACAACTTCAGTGAAACTTCCATGATACTTTTGAAAAGAAAACCTGTTGATTTTTCTCGTTGTCAGACCATGACGGGCCATGGCAGGGCATGTGCGGTGCACGGATTGGCGCCAGGGGTCGACCCCGCCCCGACCCTGAGCTCCGCCCACCGACGGCGTCACCCAGGAGCAGCGAGTCCGTGGGGCCCAGCATTGACCTCAGGACTCGTGGCAAGCCCGACTCCACACCCTCCTCTGCAAGCCTTGATCTTGTCTCTACCGCCAGCTTAGCAATCCTGGAAGCACAAAACAACCCTCAGGCTTGTGCTGGGGCCCCAGAAACAAGCCGAGGGCCTCAGCCAGAACTGCCCAGCCAAAGTGCACCCCAGGTACCAGGCGGGCACACCCAGCACATCCCGGTTAAACCAAGCAGCCTGCACCCCTATCAGGGTGAGAGGGTCACCGTCACCCTGCCTCCATCTGATGGGACCCCCGGAAGGGAAGCACGCCAAGCCCCCCTTGTAGACCCATTTGGGGGTGGGGCAGAAAAGGAGGCGGTGTCTGATGCAAGCAGGACATGCGTGTCCCCTAAGGGGAGCCCCCTGGGGGCGCTGGGTGCCCTCTGCACCACCTGCCTCTCAGACTCTACTTTGGATGGCTTCCCTGGCCACTCGCGTATTGGGGAGATGGGGGACCTCCAGGCCAGCGACTGCGGGGGCAGGGGTGGAAAATCTGCTGGAGACTCTGCCTTCGGCGTGACGACAGCCCACTCCTCCAGCCCCGCAGCGATACCCCCTGAGAGCTGCCCTTCCCAAGGCTCCGCCCAGGCAACCACGGGCCCCGAGCTTCCCAACGCAACACGGTCTGCGGGCCCTGCCGAACTCAGCCTCTCCCCGGGGCTGCCCCCTACCAACTCCAGCGCCTCAGTCGCCAGCAGCAGTACTGACAGCGTGGGCCGGGGCCTAGTGGAGAACTACTTCTGCTCGCGCTCCAGCACCGACATCTCGGAGAGCAGCCCGGTGGACATGGCTGACATCGCCCTGTCCGTCCAGCAGGGGGCGGCAGAGGGAGAGCCGGAGCACGAGATGATCGAGAACGGCTACCATGAGGAGGGAGGGAGCGGGGCCTATGTGAACGGGGTGGGGGAAGGGGCGGAGTGCGGGGACGTGGAGTGCGGAGGAAACAGGTGGAGTCAGCTGCTCAGCCTGGAGCAGTTCTGCGAGGGGGCCGTTCTGCTGGATGCCAGTGCCGCCCACCGCCCCTCCCTTCCCTCCAGCCTCGACCGTCCCCACGCCAAGCGGGGCACCGCCCACAGGCACCCGCCCCCGAAACTCACTGCCTCCATGCGATGGTATGAGCGCGTCCCCATGCCACAGATGAACACGTGAGTAGAGTTCTACCAGCACTGGTCAAATAATTAGCCAGACTACTGTTAGTCTGTTTATACTTCCTGTGGTGATTTTACTGATTGCAGATTGACTAAAATCAGGAGCACAAGTCAATGCGTCTGCTGTAGAGTTTCTGTCAAAGTGACCTTTTCCAGGTAGCACGTTAGCACGTTAACTTAACGTTGGAAGTGAGTGCGCTACTTGTGGAGGCAGATCTCCACAAGGGCAAGGCAGTGCTCTTCTCAGCCTCGATGCCGACGATGTTGTCCTTCAGTCTTTATAATGTGGTTAATATTGTTGATGGATTCAGTCTTCATAATGTCGTTGTGATTCCATCTTTGTTGTTCATGTTGTAGCACTGGATGGTCTTTAATGTTATTTGTGCTGTGGTTGATATTGTTGATGTTGTGGTTCAGAACGTTCTTTAGAATGTTGTTAATGTTATAATTAATGTTATTGCTGGGATTCTGTCTTTATAATGTTGTGGGTGTTGTTGTTGTTCTATCTTTATGTTTTTGATGTTGTAGTACTGTACAGTCTTCTATGTTGTTGATGTTATGGTTTATATGGGTGATGTTGTGGTCCAGTTTTATCCAGGCCAAAGAGGGCTTGCAGCAGCTGAATCTGCCGGGGTTCCTGTACAGCGAGGCGGCAGAGCTGGCCTCCACGGTCCCCTACTTCATCGGAGATGGGGACCTCGACTCCGGGGAGGACGTTCACCTCGTCGTGTGCGTCCATGGCCTGGATGGTGAGCAGCTTCCACCCCCACAAACTCAAATTTCAACTGAAGCGTTGTTAGGTGCAGATTACAACTGGTGCCGGTTTAGCTCAGTGGTCAGGGACCTGGGATTGGAGCCAGTAGATTGCAGGTTTGAATCCTTGGCTTAGAAACAGATGTTGTATTCCTTGCAGAGTGGTTTGCCTGAATTACTGTAATTTAAAATGCATGACATACTGATAGAACTGACATAAGGGTAACCGCTAATCAAATGCTGTAATGAGTGAAGGTTCTAGTCTTATATCAGTAGTGTAATATTGCTGCTTATTTTTTATTTCTCATTTATAATTTGTTTAGCTGATATACTGATATAGTAGGGCATTCACGACTGCTGCATTTTAGTAGTCATCAACTACTCCCAAAAAGTAGTCGAGTAGTCGATTAATCGCGGGAGATATCATATTTTTTTCACCCAATAACAATGATCAATTCTCGTAAAAAAGGTCTCAAATACAACCAGTAAAGGGTTAACTAATGTAGGCGGGACCAACCTGGGGGTAGGTGAAATAGCAGAGGCTGTTTACAAATGAGCCATGATCTGATTGGACTAAACCCCCAGCCTGCTTGTCTGAGCTGGAGATACTGTTTTACTGCAGGAACAGAACTGCTTTCTTGCAGGGATAGCGGAAGTGTTTCCTTCTGTAAATACCTTAAATTCTGTTTATTTAACATGGCATAACGTAGAAAATTATTGTTCAAACAAATCTATGTTCAACAACAAGCAAAGTTATGTCCACCTTCGGTCGTTAGAAGGCCATCCCAAAAGCTCTGAATAACCTACTATGATGCATTATGATTAGTCTACATGCTCAAACAGTTTGAAATACAAGATCAACTTTGGATATAACGTGAAACTACTGTAGCAATCTTGCCAATAAAAACGAATGTCCACAGGTTGCATAAAGTTTATGAATGTAATGGTTTATTGAAATTATGAATAGTGACTGACACATTGACACAGCGGAATGTGCTGTCGTAACGACACTATTCAGATTATTAACATACATTTTACCCAAATGGCTAGTGTAAAGAGAAAAATAAAAATGGCTCGCGCACGCAATTCATCGTACTGGTGTGTGATGGTGTTCCACAGCGTAGTGTGTGAGGGGATAACGTAGCCCGGTTCAAAAAAATGGATGATGTCCCTAAAGCCATCAACAGACACTGCAGCAAGCGGTCGAATATCCTTCACAATGAAATTTACAAACAGACCTGTTATTTTCCTTTTTCTGTGGCCAGTGATCGGACGTTTGGAGAATTCTCCGATTGTTGTCTGCCTAACGTTACTTTGTTCACTCTGTTGGCGCTTCTCCTCGCTAACGTTGCCGCTGGTAGCGCTAGCCATAAACAGGTGTAGCTTTAAATGGTTATGCACGATGAGTTAGTGTTGTGGTACTTTAGGGTAGCCTTATATATATTGCAGCTGACGGTTTTATCTGCTCTGGTAAAGTATTTCCACACTGTTGATTGTAGTCGAGTACATCCATCTTTCTTTCTGCCTCTTGCTCTTGCATGTCTGCTGCTAGCGCCCACACTGCACAGTGATCTCCATGACAACTATGACTTGTCAACAACTACCCACAGCGCCCCCGGCTGCATATCTGCTGTAGATGCATTGCCACTGCTTTATTACTGCACCGTGCTAAAACCACAGATGAACGATTAGTCTACAACGATGCACAGTGTCGACTAGTGGTTTTGATAGTCGAATAGTCGACTATTCTGTGAAACCCTATTCTGTGACATAGTCACCTTATTCTGGCTTTTAAACCTTCTAGGTAACAGCGCGGATCTACGGTTAGTGAAGACCTACTTGGAGCTGGGCTTACCTGGAGCCCACATCGACTTCCTCATGTCTGAGCGCAACCAGGTGGGTAAAGGCCCAAGCCTCAGTGCTCTTTGTTTCAGCTTTTAACCTCTCGCGCGACAACACCTTGACTGATTTCTTACACGCCTAAACATTTCCTTACAAGCAGATTATTATTCGCCACACTGTCTCAGAGCCTGCCATGTTTCTACTCACTCACAGAATGACACCTTTGCTGATTTTGACTCCATGACGGACCGTCTGCTGGACGAGGTTGTGCAGCACATACGGCTCTACCACCTCACAGTCTCCAGGATCAGGCAAAGTGGTGTTCTCTTTCTTTCTTTCTCCCTCTCCCTCCCTCCTGGTACCTGGCCCCCAAGTACAGGCGATGTATGTAGGAGCGTGTGTAAGGGGAACTGTGTGGTAGCAGTGCAGTGATGTTCACACTGTTGAACGTATAACGATATCGATTTCATTTGTGTGCAAAAGCTTGAACTTGAGAACGTGATAGCAAGCACTTGCGGCAAGCCAACGGTATTGAATGAGAGTCCAAAGTAAGCATGCATATTCAATGGGAATTGTAAGTTCAGAGTTTGAAACAAAGGTCATGTGCATATTACAGGAGCGGGGCTGCAAAATGTCTGCAGCGGTCGGCCACCACTATGGTTTAATGATAAACCACTGTATAAGCAACATTGCTCTGTATCGTATCAAAAAACATTGTGTTCTTGCCTATCAAGAACTGTACCAGACCGGCCCTCCGGGGGAGCCCTGATTGAGGCGGCATTTGGCTGTCTGCCCCAGGGGGAGGGGGGAAGGGGGAGGGTGAGCCAGCATGAACTCTCTGAGAAGCATGCAAGGGTGTCTGGGGGTGGGAAAATTCTGTCTCAAAGGAAGCAGAGTTTGCTGCCCTCTGAGAATTAGCTTGCCCAGTAGAGACGGGCAATGAGTTAGTGTGGGGAGGGCTAATCAAAATAAATAGAGGGTATAATTTAAATGTTAAAAAAATTTAAACACAAAAAAAACCCTTGTGCTCTACATTGATCCTCAAGAGCAACATTGACGAACACTTAGTGCCTAAACACGGTCCATGTTCACACACAGCCAGGACAACAAACCAGAGATGGACATCACATGACCAAACCTTGAGTTTCAGACCCCCTTCAAATGTCCAAGCCCTTATGAATGATTAAGGAATCTCTCCCACTTGACTGGCTGTTGCAGGTTGCATGACGACTGACGTCTTTCATTCTGCAGTTTCGTGGGTCACTCTCTTGGGAACCTGATTGTGCGCTCGGTGCTGGCCCGGCCAGGGTTCAGGTGCTACCTGAGCAGGCTGCACACCTTCCTGTCCCTGTCAGGCCCACATTTGGGCACCTTGTACAACAGCTCCACCCTGGTCAACACAGGTGAGCCCTGCCCAGTTCAGCTGCACTGTGCTCTGTTACGTCACCATATGCCCCATTGTTATGCCATTGTGTGGCAGGTTCTCAGGAGAGGAGGACTTTGGGGCTAGATGCAGTGCTCAACTTTGACTCACCATTACATGCAAGGGTTCTTGTTTCTCCTACATACAGTTTGGCAAGTTCAGCAATAACCAAATTTTGATTTATGTATAAAACAACAAACGCTAGCATTTATTTGTGAGACTTGAGGACAAATTCCATTTGCATCCAGCCCTCAGTCTCCATATTTGGAGACTAAAGGGCCATATTTATTAAAGGATTGCGACTGCTTTATGAACGCAAAAGCTATTGCTAAAAGGTTGCAATAGCTACGTCAGATTTACTAAGTGGTCGCAAGGGGTAAAATCGCTATTAGGATTTGATTTGCGGGGATTAAGTCACTTTGTGATGAATAGTTAAATCTGTTCATGCACATACAGTACTGTGCAAAAGTCTTAGGCCACTCTGAAAAATTCAAATTAAAGCCATTTATCTGATCAGTAAGTGCTTATTTGGTCGAATAACACTATGTGACACTGAAGTAAACACAAAGAAACATTAATACAATGAAAAGTAACAAAAACGTATTGTGTTTTTTAAAACAAGTCAGGATTTTGTGTGGCCTCCCTTAGAATGCAAAACTGAAACAATTCGCTTTGGTAGCCTGTTGTGTAATTTTTTCAAATAGTCCTGTAGAAAATTCTTCCAAGCTTCTTGCAGGATTTGCTATAACTCTTCTTCTGACTTTGGCTGATTTTTGTCCTTCTCCCTATCCAAGTGATTCCACACAGCTTCAATTATGTTGAGGTTGGGGCTCTGAGGTGGCCAATCTAATACTGTGAGTGTTCCATCTGCACACTTCCGCTCCAAGTAGGTCTTAATCATGTTTGCACTGTGTTTGGGGTCGTTATCGTGCTGAAGGATAGTTTCCAATCAGTCGTTTTCCTGAAGGTACAGTATGATGAATCAAGATCTGTTATATATTTGTTATAATATTTCTCAACATTCATAATTCCATCGGTTTTGACCAGATCCCCTACACTGAAATGCACCCCCAGACCATGACAGAGCTACCACCGTGCTTCACAGAAGGCTACAGACAGGCATCAATGTACTTCTCTGACATACTGGCGTCTTTCTGAACAAAAAATGTCAAATTTGTACTCATTGCTCCATAAGACCTTCTGCCACTGGTTGTCACTCCATGCTTTATGCTCTTTCACATATTGCAATCTCTTCTGCTTGTTGCCTTTCCACAAGAATAGTTTCTTAGCTGCAACACAAGACCATTCCTTTAAGACTTCTTCTCATGGTCGAAGCGTGTATTTTGGTGCCAGATGCTGAGCAAGCACGTCACTGGATTTCCTTGTGTCCCTCAAGGAAGTGACCTTTAAGTACTGTTCATCAGATGCAGACAGCTTTTTGGGTCATCCACTGCGTTTTCTGTCTTCAACTTGCCCAGTTTCTTTAAATATATTTATGACAGCTTGAACACCACATCTTGAAAATCCAGTTAGGCATGCTAGTGCTTACTGAGAATTGTTGATGCTAAATTATGATTGTATGTCTGTCAAACTGTGTTAGTTTTATCAAACCTCCTCGAGGCAACCATTCCATGTATTTGTTCAATTCCACCACCAGCACACCTGGTTCAGCTAATTAATACCTCATTAAAGTTGAATCTGGTGTGCTGGAGGTGGAACAAATGCATGGAATGGCTGGAGTGCCTCGAGGAGAGGTTTGGTTTGGTTTGGTTTGGTTTGGTTCTTCTAGCCATCTCACAAAATATCAATACATTTTTGTAAAACACAATAAATTCTTGTTACTTTTTATTGTTATATTGTTTATTTGTATTTATTCTAATGTTATTTAGTGTTCTAAGCAAATAAACACTGCTCAGATAAATAGCTTTAAACATAATTTTCTCGGGTGGCCTAAGACTTTTGCACAGTATACATGGGTCAAAGCGCTAAAACAGGGTGAAGATTTTGTAAATTACGTAAATTAAGTGTTTAGTCTGATTTACTAAAGCATGGCTTAATTGCGGCGACTCTTTTTGTGAGAATTTTAAAAACTCTTGAAACCAGGCGGTATTGCCTAGGTATTTCATAATTCCCGTTTTGTATTGCGGTTCCCGAGGTGCTAGTCGCTGTCCCAGCGATACAAAACAAATAATCACAAATGTTGCCATGTTTCATGTCACAACAGCTTTATTTTCAGGAATTCCTGTATCTACAGACCGCTCAGAATTTTAAATGTATGTATATTCTACGTATATAGCATACACATTATTTATAATGTGTATAAAAATAAATAAAAATGACATGATTATTTATAATTATTTTTATATGAAATAAAAAAATTATATAAAAGGACGCAGGATTTCTATTGACCAATTTGTCATCAACTAGCAGTCAGTATCAAAACGCAGTTCTGAATTTGAATTGTCTTATTGTACTATTGTCTATGTGTGGTCAGAAGAGTATAGAATGAATTGTGAATACAGTTTTACTTTCAGATGGTCTGTGGCCTTCTCCCATCACAAGTTTAGCAGTTTCTATTATTTATTCTTATTCTAATATTCCACTGCTTGTGTCTTTTTCCCATATTATGTTGTAGGAAAGTTTTTCTTTTGAACGCCACCTAACATCCTGTCATATTTTCTTTTAATCATTTACTCTTTGTTTTGTTATTCCTAATGAATGAATACATTTTTTCGTGTCCATTGGTGTTGTTTTCCTATGCTGTAATACGGCGTTGTGACGTTGTTCCTCGTTGACTAATCTTCCTGATCTGTAAATTTAAGTTTTCTTTTTCTCGTTGTTCCCTTGCTACTTGTGCCTGGTTGCTGCATATCCAATTCTTGGCGTGGTCTAGACGTGTGAGCTTTCCATGTTGTTTCTACCGCAAATTGCGATTGAGGGCATTTAATTTATTTGATTGCGTAATTAGAACCAGTCTTAGTAAATTGGTCGTTAATATGTCCACACACAGTCTTTGTGTGTGTGGTGAGGTTGTGCAGTCTTTTGTGTGTGTGGTGACATATACAGGATCTATGCATGTGGTGAGGCTGTAGTCTTTGTGTGTGTGGTTTACACGTTACTCTGCAGGTCTGTGGTTCATGCAGAAGTGGAAGAAGTCGGGCTCCCTGCTACAGCTCACATGCCGTGACCACACAGACCCTCGCCGGACCTTCCTGTACCAGCTGAGTCAGAAAGCAGGTCAGCTCCATACCGCCGTCCTCCTGGTGCCGCTGGGTAAAAGTCATCTGTACTTCACTGCAGGAGCTGCCCACCCCATCCTGTTCCTCCCTGCCCTACCTTGTCTAATCCTTCTGCCCCACTCCACCTCACCCTGCTGCTCCACCCCTGCCTCCTCCACCATACCTTATAGGAGAAGCTTTCTTTTTCATGTCCAAGTCAGGTTGCACAACCCCACAGACACTCGCATGTTTGTTCTTGAAGTTGGGCACAGACTGTACACTTTTGTTCTTTGTTTATTATTTCAAATGAGTCATTTAGCAGTCAGCCTTACAGCACAGAACCTGGACTGTGCATAAACATGACTACAAGAACGGGAAAATAATAATCCAGTTATTAGTTATTAGTTGTTGTTGTTGTTATTATTAATATTATTAATTTGATGATTTTTCTGCCACTTTTTATAGTTCAAGTAGAAGCTCTGCATAATTTTTTATGAAACTTGGCAGGATGATCAATGGTCAATGCCAAACCAGTACACACACATTTTTGGGCCAATTTCTCCAGGCCTGTAGTGACATGTCAAAATTATGAATGTCAAAAACATTTCAATCACTACTCCTCCCAGACGGTTTGGAGGATTTGCATGAAACTCGGTCGACAGTATCTGCAGATGAAGATCTTTATAAGTTATATAAAGCAAGTTGCTATGTCAAAACCCATTACCGCAGTCATCCAAACTTGCAGTAGGGTGTGGCTTTTCACATGAATGCCCATAAATCCTAAATGGTAAAGCAGAAAATCACGAAACTTGGTATGCAAGTTAAGACCCATGGCATGAGCCCAATCCACCAGTAACGGTGCAATCAAACACATGGTGGCAATGTATAGTCCCTAATATTTTAAAATGCGCTAAAAATCACCTGTATTTTTAGAGAGGTTCCAGTATGTAGGTTCACAGATGTCCACCATTTTGAGTCTGCCATTTTGAATAGTTAAAACTTTTCAGTCAGCTATCTTTCTCTTTCAGATGGATCAACAAAACCTGGTAGTATGCCAGTCCCAGAGTATTGCACAGATCGACCATAAGGTGGCGCTACAGCAAATCTGTGAATTTGAAAACTTTGAAAGCACAGAACTGGGGCTGGCTCAAATGTTTGATTGCTCATTGGTGTTTATGAACGAATACCCAAATATTCATTTTCAAAGACACCCGTCCAAAATCATAATGAAACCCGTGTATGCCAGATTGGCCCTGGCCGTTAGCCCTGATCGGGGACAGAATTTGACTGTCTACTCCTGAGGGAGGGGGGAGGGTGGTCGGGACAAACTCGCTGTGAAGCACATAAGGGTGTCTCCAGAAAGGGGGTTGGTGAGTTCCTTCTCGTAGGAGGCAGATCATCGCCGGCCTCGGAGAGTAGCTGGCCCCATAGAGACGGGTGGCGAGTTCATGGGGGAGGGTTAATCAAAAACAAATAGAGATTATAATTGGCTTCCAAATCGGTGAAAAAAACGGGGAAAAATCTGATTAGTCAATTGGTTACATGTCTGCATCTCGTAAACAATCAGCGGGTATATATATATAATATATATATTACCCTCGCGATTGAGGCGGTACCTTTTTATGAGCTCTGTATCATTCAATATCTCCAGTGTTGACGCGATTGCGAGGACGATTGCCGGCAGCAGCCATTTTCGGATCGCTGTCAGTAGGTCTTTAGCGACTTAGAAGTCCTCATGACTTTTTTTTAGCTCTCAAACCCTTTGTGAAATACTCTTATCCCAAAAATTTAGGAGTCCTAAATTTATGAGTGACACGCCCTTTATTTTTCGGAGTTGCTCCTAAATTGCGTAGTTACGACCAACTTTTACCCTTAAAATGCTTTGTGAATACGGGCCCTGATGTTTTGTTTTTGTTTTTTTTGTTTTGGGGCGGTATTGATGACCTACGATAAGCCTCATTGGTTTTCATTTGTTGTCAAATGCCACACTTAGTGATAGACCAATCAGGTTGACAGCAGTACAAGCATCGTCACTGTCAGTCACTGTCACTAAGTCATGGGCATGCTAACTAGCTAAAGCCACAGTGAAATGACCGCAAAGGAAGAATGGCAAAAGTGATTGAGAAAAACGATAGTTCGAGGTTAAAAGTAATTGAAAGCGGAGTATAAAACAGATTCCGCTGGGACTGGCTGGACAAGAAACTCTGTTTCAGTCAATGGGAACACGACCGAAGTGACAGTGGGTGAGTGTTGTAAAAAATTCCTGGCAAAATACTCTGCACGTATTGTTCAGATATTGTCAGTTATGGCACCAGAGGATTTAAGGCTTTGGAAGATCACATCTGTAGCAAAAAACACAATGACAACATTAAAATTTGCCATACGAATTACACTTTGTCCACTGCTTTTTCACCGGTCACTGATGCTAATGTTAGACCATCTAACATTAGCTCAACAAGCAGGGACTCTGTCTCTACAGCTCGTCCAGTAATTGCAGTGGACCACCGGGTGAAAAACCAAGAGGTAGGGTAACAAATAGAATAAAGAATTGAAGGCTTGTGGTTACCCAGCTATAGCCACGGTTCATATTTAGCCTTTGTCATCTCACTTAAACGATACACGATCCAATTTTGTTGATACATTTTTTGTTGGCTAGCACTAGCATGGTTTACTAGCAGTCAGTCATCATTAAACATTATGCCTTGCGCCTATCTCGCTAGCTATCCGATCCAAAACCCGACCGGCACAATGCTGGTTTGTGCCGCTCGGGCGTGGTGTCCACTCCATTTAAATCCGGCACACAAAACGGCATGTGCCTCTTGTGCCGACCTGAACAGATGGTTTGTGCCCCAAGTAAACAAAGTACCACATGTAGCCTACCAACACCATGGTAAAAGAAAAGCTCATATTAGGAAGATCCAAAGACAAATTCATCAACATACTAAATAGCATTCTTTTGGAAAGGAACAAAGTAAAGTTTTTAATTTATTTATTTTGTAAATGTTGAAGAAAAGGACATTTTAGGGAACATTAACAGAAAGGAAATTAAAAATGAGAAAACTATGAAAATTAGAATTATTTTGGAAAACAACAAAGTAAATTAGTTTTGTTAGTGTGAAAGGAGGGATATACTTTTTTGTAAGAAGTTGACAAAGGAAATGGAACAATATGACACTGAAAAGATAGTGAAAATAATAATCATTTTGCAAAAGGAAAAAGGAAGACGTTTTTTATTTATTTTTTGCTAGTCCTGAAGGAGGTTGAGTGTACTTTGTTAGAAGTTGACAGAAAGGAAATGCAACAAAGACAGAAAATGCAGCGGTTCGTAGTATGGGTAAGTGATGATTTGTAATAAGCAGCACAGAAGAACATTGGGCTGTATTTAACTTCGATATTATAGAGCAGGCCAATTAAAATGTCATTATCATTTACAGACACTTAAGATTTGTATGGGGTGTTTTTCAGACACAGAATTTTTATGGTGAATCATCTCAAATTTGGAGTGTGTTGGTGGGTGGAGGATGGATGGGTTGATTGCTGTGGATGAGAGAGCTGGACCAAATGAATGGTGTCTGTTGCAAAGGGATTATGTAGGGGTTTCATTTGTGATGTGTGTTGTGTGCGGAAAAATAGTGATTTGTACTGTCCGTTAGACTTGACTAGGCTTCTTTTTTGTCTGGAAAACCCCACTGTAAACACCACCAACACGTCATTACAATTTTCTGCTTTTTTTCAGCCTGACCACTTTCATCACTGTTTTAACTGTGCAACAATTTTAAAACAATTGCAACAATGTCAGAACCTCAATATACTGAACAGCAGAACCTGCAGACAATAGACAGCCTAGCTTCTATTTTATAGCTGTGAGCCTCTTGTTCTGAATGTATTCTACTTTATTTACTTTCTTTAGTTATTTGATTGAATCCCTGTTTTATTGAATCTGTTTTATCCTACTTTGTGAAATTTGTTTGCTTGCCTTGCCTCTGTCCTTTTCTATTCGTAATCACTTTCCTGTAAAGCACTTTAGGCTACATTATTGTATTTAAGATGCTATAAAAATAAAGGTATCATTATTAGTAGTAGTACTATTAGCCAATTGTCGATGTACAGTTATATATTACATAACATAACAATAAACTTATACCTACCATACTTATAAGAATGCTGTATCTATACTTTTGTTGTGTAAGAGTTAAACTGTGTCTGTGTATGTGTTCTGCAGGTCTTCAGTTCTTTAAGAATGTAGTGTTGGTGAGCTCCCTGCAGGACCGCTATGTTCCCTATCACTCAGCTCGCATTGAGATGTGCAAACCAGCCCTGAAGGACAGGCAGTCCGGTGAGGAATTATGGGAAATCACTTGACAGTGTATGTCTGTATCCCATGATGCAGTCCAGTTTGTGCTCTGTCAGGATTGGCTGACTATCCCTGAAAGCAGATCATGTTCCAGGATAGTTTGTGTCAGGACAGATTGATCACAGTAGTGGTCCTTCCACTAACAACCAGCTTTTAAATAAGCACAGACAGAGCGGAACACACTCTGAATATTTATCTTCCAGTGTCTAGACCCTTCTGCCAGCTTGTCTTTAATGCCCTCCCACTCTTTCTCTCCCTTAATCTTTCTATCATCCTTATTCTCTCCCTGTTTCGTTCTCCATCGTTTTAAAAAAAAATCCCTGTCTTTGTACTCTCTCTCTTTCTTTCTTGCTCTCTACTCCCTCCATTCTTTCTCTCCCCATCTACTTTGTTCTTTCTCTCTCTCTTTAATTATTTCTATCTGTCTTTTGTTCTTTCTCCCTCCCTCTCTTTCAGGTCCGGTGTACACAGAGATGATCCAGAACTTACTTTTGCCAGTTCTGCAGAATAAGGACTGCAGCCTAGTACGCTACGATGTGGTCCACGCCCTGCCCAATACTGCCAACTCACTGATCGGAAGGGCTGCTCACATCGCCGTCCTGGACAGCGAGGTCTTCCTGGAGAAATTCTTCCTCGTAGTGGGCCTTAAATACTTTCACTAGCTTGACCCCGCCCTCCTCTGTGAAGTGGGTGGAGTCTGGGTGGAGCCATTACCTTGTCCATCCAGATAACAGAACTGTCAAATATTCTGTCCAGTTCCTTTACTATGTTTAAAGGTATTTATAGTTTTATATGGGAGGTGAAAGAAAATATCCGTTTTTATTAGATTTTGTGGATGTGCGGTTTTATTCTTATTTTTCTACTGCCATTTTTAGACAGTGTTTTAAATAATTTCTTAATGCACGTTCATGCCAGATAAATTGCTTATCTTGGGTTCGTTTTACTTCATGTAAAACGACTGTCATTTCTCAAAAAAGTTAATGCTGCTGAAGAAATGTTATTTCATGAGTGGAACAAGTCAATCATTCATCTCTTAAAACATGGATTTCTTTCCCCTCTCAAAATAAAAATGTATTTTCCTTTGTCTCAGCACTTCGGTGTTATATGCATACATTTTATCTTCTTTTTCTTCTTTGATTTTTTTTATCCAAAATGTCAGTGTCTTCCTGTTTTGTGTGTTATGACCAAACTGCCTTGGGCCCGGTTTTATCCGTTTTCAGTGCTGCAGGTTGTGCTCAAGACTGACCCAGCACCTTTCTGTTAGGAAACGGGTTTACTGTGGACACAGACTCTATTCTCAGCACACAAATGACACCAGCTATGGCTTTGGATTTTTATTTTATTTTATTCAAATGTATTTATTTTTTCCCCCTCATTTCACTGATGTGGGACAATTTGTCCCTTTTAAAGATGGAGATGGTTTTATAAAATTAATCATTTCTCATTGAGGGTTACCTCTTTCCCATTAAATATTTTCAAACATAACTAAGACTCATCTTTTCTCTGGTCTGACAAATGGTCTGGTCTAGTTAATGTTTGTGGTTTTGGGTGATTTTAAACATGATTTTTTAAATCATGAGAACTGTCTGATAGCGATTCTTTTAAGAACATAAGAATACATAATAACGATAACGGGCCATTCAGCCCATCTAGGCACGTCATGTCCTAATCTGAAGAGTATCTAGTACTGCATCTAGCCTGGACTTGAATAACCCAAGTGTTTCTACTTCAACTACCCAACCTGGCAAGCTGTTCCAGGCATTGACAACTCTGTGTCAAGAAAGACTTCCTAATATCCGTGCAGAATTTGCTTTGAACTCATTTCCACCTGTGGTCTCTTGTTCTGCTGACCCCACTTATCTTTTGTAGTTCACTTTATTAATCCCTTTTAGGAGTTTAAAAACCTCAATCAAGTCTCCGTTTGCTAAGCTTAAATAGATTGAGTACCTTAGGTCAATCCTCATAACTTTTACCTTTCATACCAGGTATCAATTTAGTTGCCCTTCTATGAACTTTTTCAAGAGCTTCTATATCTTTCTTGTAGTGAGTTGCCCAGAATTGCACACAGTACTCTTAAGTGATGTCTGACAAAGGCATTATATAACATTAATATAACCTCCTTTGATTTATACTCAATACGTTTTGCTATGTATCCAGCATCCTGTTGGCCTTTTTCACTGCTGTAGCACATTGCTTTGATGCAGATAGACTTTGATAAACTAAAATTCCTAAGTCTTTTTCAGATTGGACCACCTACTCATTTTTCTCCCCCCATAAAATACTCCTGTCTTATGTTTTTATTTCCCACATGCATAACTTTACATTTAGCAATATTGAATGTCATCTGCCATGTTTCTGCCTATTCTTGGATTTTGTTAAAATTATCTTAGATCACTTTAGTCAATTCCAAACTGTTTGCCAAACTCCCAAGTTTAGTATCATCTGCAAATGTAACTATTTTGCTACTAACGTCCCTATGAAGATCATTTATATAAATAAGGAAGAGCAGAGGTCCCAGAACCGATCCCTGCGGGACTTCACTGCCCACAGCAGCTAGGTCAGATACGGCCCTACCTAGTTACTCTTAGTATTCACCCTTGCAGCCAATTATGAACCCACTTTGAAACAACTCCTGAAATTCCTAGTGACTATTAATAGTGATTGTAACCCACCTGGGTAAGTACACCTTTACTTGGTTCATAATAGAAGGTAAATAGTTGGAGCGGGACACCAGAGTTAAGTATATAAGAATATTAAGAATATTTCACTTTTGATTTAATTGACATAAAGGCAATTCATTACAAATAATAAATAAAAACATAGCAAATTATCACAATAACATACAGTACCAATAAAGTCAAACAAAATACATTAGTAGTCTGATGATAAAATGGCTTTTTCCCTTTTAGAATTGTAGACCTATTTCACAGTTCCTTAAATACATTAAACTCGGGCAAATTGGAAATGTGGGTGCACCTCACAAAATAAACTTGTAATGTCCTGTGTGGACAATTTAATCCTACCGCTCAAAGATGGTTTTAGGAATCAGATCAGATGTTCTCTGTGGCTCAGCTGGTAGAGCACAGCGTTGGCAACACTTAGGTTGTGGGTTCAATCCCCACTGAAACCACATATACTGAAAATGTATGCATTCACTACTGTAAGTCGCTTTGGATAAAAGCGTCTGCTAAATGGCGTATATAGATGAAAGCTTTTCTTCAATCATGCCATTTCTTCTTTTAGACAGGTTGGCTCGCCATCATTCCTCGTCAGGAACTCAAACCATTTAAAAAAACCTAGCCTGTATAGCAAAACAGGGCTTACAGTCGATTATCCATTAATACATCAATAGTAAAATATACATGCAATTTATTGTTAATGTTGCAACCAATATTAAGATTAGTGAAACAATAACATGACACACGTTAACACATGCAACATATAACTGAACTGTACGGCTATCCCTTCCTTTGTCTTGAGTCATAAACTTAACTTTACAAATAAAACAAGCACAAATCTTTCAAATGAATAAATTCAGCAGCAAATAATTGAAATATCCTTCAGTTGAAAAGATTGATACAGCTTTTGCATTTGCTTACCGAAATCACATGGAACACACATGTCGTGGTCGTCATACAGTAGCTATCATGACTTGCTAGCAGCTACATTCACGAGTACCAGTCTGAAATTAGCCATGACCACTAGACGATTTGTACATTTGGTAAAGTACTATAGAACCGTCGTATATAAACTAGGGGTCGGCCGATAATCGGATCTGAAATTCATAATATCGGAATCGTTATTTTGTCTGATCTGATTGCCGCTTAAATAAATGCATTTTAAAATGCGCTCCTTGCCGCTGATGCCGCTGTCATGGCAGATGGTGTCCGCTTTGCCAAAATATGTCCGGGGTGATGTAATCGGATTTTTGGACTGTAGTTGCTATGCCAACATGACGAGCTCACATTCCTGAGTGAGAAAACCCAGAAGAATGTGTCCGGGTGACGTCATTTAGCTACGAATGTTAGCTGCCTTGCTACGAAAATAATATATGAATTATAATATATAATTATATTATAATTATATAGCCAGCTAGCTACGAACATAACAATATGCATTGTCTGTTCAGCTGTACAGTTAAGTTAGCTGGCTAGCTATGAATATAATGTATGGAAGGTGGCTAGCTACGAATAAGAATTGCTTGTTCAGTTGTAAAACTAGCTAGCTGGCTAGCTAGAAGGTGGCTAGCTACAAATAACAATTGCTTGCTCAGCTGTAAAACTAGCTAGCTGGCTTGCTAGCCACCTTCTAGGAGGTTTAGCAAACGTAACGTCAACCTTGCTAGCGTTATAGTTTTCACCTCCGTTGTGAATAAAATCCTGTTGCCCTTTTTGCACTTGACTAAACGGGCTGTCTAGCAAGCTACATAAAGAGTGTCAACACCAATAACCTAGAGTCTCGTTGATAACTAGGTAACGTTGCCTAGTGCTCACTACACGACTTTAGCCCCGATTTTGCAGTCGCAGACTAATTTTCAAGGTCTTAAGAAAATCCTAACAAAAATCCCAAGTCTTTGCTTGATCGGTGCGCGCACAGGAAACAGTAGCCGTGTCACAGGAGAGCATGCGGAACAACTGCTTTCTGCATCACAACCTGGTGCTGTTGAATTGGGAGTACTGAGGGGTTATTTGGGACACGGACTTGGAGAATAGGGTTCAGATTTGTACTGGTTTTATTTGTTTTTCCTTTTTTAAATTTTCACAAGAAAAAAAACTTTTGAGGAGCTATTTAGTTCATTATTTTTATATATTTAAATTTTTGTGTATAAGAAATGCTGCTAGGAGCTCCATGCACTTTATTTTTCAAAAAATAATGTTGATATGTTCTGTTTTGCAGTATTTCATTAAACACATGTTCAAAGGCATTTTAAGGGCGTTTTGTGTTGGAGTTTGTGTTACTGTGAATTTTGACACTAAAATTTCTATTTTTACTGCAAATGTATATTGGCCCCAAATATCGGTTATCGTTCTCCTTGATTACTAATAATCGTTTTCGGCCCTGAAAAAGACATATTTGTCGACACCTAATATAAACAGTGTGCAACACTCATACTGATTAAATAAGTAATTTTAGCTCTCATCTCTAACTGGAGCTAGCTGGTTAGTTACAATGGCTAATTCCTAGAAAAAAGTTTTTTCCTACTCACCAAGATAGATGTCAAACACCAAATTTGAAATGAAAGGAGTCTTGGAATGATCTTTTCACAGTAATTGCAAATTAAAAGGTTCAATAATTAGCATGTTTCACAACGTTTTTATTTTACGAAAAGGTCACTAGAAATGGAAAATAAGCTGTCTATTGGCTTCGAAACCATTTAATTGTAGACATTAGTAAACCATCGGCTTTATAATTATTAGGCTCATTTTATCAATGGGTTACACCCTTAAATAAACAGGAGTCTCTTGTGTCTAGATTATCTAGTTCATTGAATGCACTAAGAGCTTTATCAAGTCCTCCAACAGACTGCACAAATTAGATGAGGGGTTTTTCTAGTTGTGGGTAATGGAAATGACCAGGGGCTCTTCTTGTCCGTTCAGATCTTCTTCTTTTTTTGGTTTCTGATTTTATCCCATTTTCTCCCAATTTAGTAGCCAATTACAACCGCTATTTTTATGTCAATCCCCCCTAGTAATGTGAGCTCGCTGCCGTAGTCCTGCGACCGGTAGTGACGAAGGTGAAGTAACGTCTCCTCCGAGACAGCAATCACCAGGCCATCGACCGTAACCTGGTACTACAGGGCCACTCTTATGCGCAGCGAACGTCATGTTGGCTTCCCTCCCCCCTCCCTGGGGCGGACAGCCAATCGCCGCCCCTGGTGGCACTCCCGGCCAGAGCCGACTCTGGCGAGACAGGGAATTGAACCCTGGTCTCCGTGGCCAGTGTCGAACATTGAAATCCAGTCCCAACGACGCTTGCGACAGTCTTGGACTTCTGATCTCTGGTAGATATTGCAACAGCGTACTTCGTAAAGTGGCCTGTTATCACTAAGATGTCCTTTGTGTTATGGCTATCTGGATAAAGTTATAGGAAGTCCATACAGACCAGTTCCATTGTCCTAGACATTTGTACAGTCTGTTCAGTTTTTATTTATACCCTTGATAAAGATGAACAAAATAGATTGTATAAAATAAACTATATAAGAGATGATTATTCTTAAATAAGAAAAAATGATATTCTTTAATAATAATGCATTAGCACAAACCACAATTGAATGGTTCACAAATTATAATTTTTTCCCCAGAAAAATCAAGAATCACAAATATTCACACCCCTGTTATCAGTACTTTGTGGTTCCTCCCTTGGCCATTATAACAGCAAGTACTCACCTTCTGTAGTGTCGTACAAGGTTATGGAACTTATTGGGGGGGGGGGGGATCCTCAACCATTCCTCCATGCAGAATTGTTCTAGTTCCTTCAGATTCTTGGCTTGACATTTGTGGATTGCTTTTTTGAGTTCAAACCACAAATGTTCAATTGGATTCAGGTCTGGAGACTGAGATGACCACATCAGGACACTGATCCTGTGCTCTGTCAACCAGTTAGTTTCTTTGGACATATGTTTGGAATCGTTGTCTTGTTGGAAGGGCCATCTGTGGCAAGGTGTAGCTTCCTGGCAGAGGGAGCAACATTTTTGGACAAAATGTGTTGGTACATGTTGGGAGTTCATGGTTCTATTTTAGTAAGGGCCCCAGGGTCTGTGGATGCAAAACAACCCCAAAGCATGAAAGATCCACCACCATGTTTCACTGTAGGCATGAGGTGCTTTTCAACATTACTTGCATTCTATGAACATCAAACATAAAACTGATGTACATTACTGTGCAAAAGTTTTAGGCAGGTGTGAAGAAATGCTGTAAAGTAAAAATGCTTTCAAAAATATACATTTTAATTGTTTATTTTTATCAATTTACAAAATGCAAAGTGAGCGAACAGAAGAAAAATCTAAATCAAATCAATATTTGGTGTGACTACCCTTTGCCTTCAAACCAGCATCAAATCTTATAGGTACACTTGCACAAAGTCAGGGATTTTGTAGGATAATAGTCAGGTGTATGATTAACCAATTATACCAAACAGGTGCTAATGATCATTAATTTCATATGTAGGTTGAAACACAGTCTTCCTCTTCTTCGTTTGGGTATATTCTTTTCCTGCTCCCCTAGGCTCAGAGCCGAGGGGCTATCCTTTTACCACCTCAAGCCTAGGGGGGGTTCACCCGGACTATATTTCGGGGCATACCTCCAGCAGCCATGTCACCGTGTCGTCGTCCAAAGCCGACAGACTATGGATCCCATTGGGTGCCCGATAAATCGGGCAATCCAGGATGACATGGTCTGCGGTTTGCTCCTCTGCGCCACACTCGCAGGCCGCACAGGAGGCCGAGCAGAAACGCCCGACGCCAGTCTGGAGGTGGTTAAGCCTCACCCACGCCAGTCGGGGCAGGTCCACCCCGATGGGGGGAAAACCGACATCTGGGATGAAGTCACGGAGTCTAGAGGTGTTTTTCTCCCACTCCGTGCTCCAGCTGTAATCCACCCACCGTGCCGCCCACACTGATATTAAGATCGCTGCATTGCTGCAGGAGTTCCCGTGCGGCAGGCACAAATGGGTGTCTCGACTTGAGGCGCCGGGGAGGCTCAGCTGTTAGAGTGAGCCTTTCATGAAGCAGATGGTTTGGCTCCATGGCCCGGCATGCAAGACGTGCTATGGCTCCCGTGCGGCGAAGCGCAGCGGGCTGGATGCCTGCAAGCCCAGCGGGCTCCTGTCACAATGCGCAATGCTTCGTTGATAGGCGTATCGACGAGGCGGGTGTGGGCACTGCGACACCATACTGGCCCACAGTACTCACTAGTCGAGTAAACAAGGGCCAGGGCAGCCGTACGCAATGTTCTTGCCCCGGCGCCCCAGCCTGACCCGACTAGTCGCCTCATCAATGCCACACGAGATGTTAGCTTCTTGCGCAGTGACGAAAGGTGTGGGCGAAACTTGAGCAACCTGTCCAGTGTCACGCCGAGGTACGTTGGCTCAGCACAACATGGCAGGGGTATTCCGCCGATATTTACTCGGAGCTCACGTTTGGCCTCCTTGTTGTTGAGATGGAAGGCTGCCGACACCATCTTTGCCTCGCTCAGCTTCAATCTCCATTTCTGGAGGTATGCCACTAGTGTCTTCATATCCTGGCTTAATGTCCCCTCCAATGACTGCCAGTCTCCAGCAGAGTACACTAACGCGAGGTCATCTGCATAGGCATATGCACGAGACCGTGTCAGGCAAGTCATGGGTGTAGATGTTATAGAGGAGGGGGGCCAGGACCGATCCCTGGGGGACGCCGTTCTTGAGGCGTCGTAACCTACTTCGTTGTCCGCTACCGGTGGTGAGGGTGAAGCTGCGATTTCGGACAAGCTCCATGATCATTCTGACCATGTGCCTGTCCGGCAGCAGGCGGAGCAACTTGCAAGTGAGGCCGCGATGCCATACGGTGTTGTAGGCAGCCGTCAGATCGACAAAAATGGCTCCAGCCTTCTTTTTGGCCGAAAAGCTGTCCTCGATGTCTTGGGTCAACAAAATGACTTGGTCTACGGTCAATCTCCCACGTCAGAACCCGGCCTGCTCCCAGGGGAGCAGTGGGTCGACGATCGGTTCGACGCGGGCGTAGATAAGACGCACAAGGATCTTGAAGGGGATGCAGAGCAAAGAGATGGAATGGTAGCTCTTAGGGTCCCCTTCAGGCTTATTCGGCTTCGGGATCGCGACAACTAGGGCTCTTCTCCAGATTTTGGGGATCTTCAGTTGGCGCAAGCAGGAAGAGAGGAAAGCTCTTAACCAGGACTTCAGAGCAGGTGCAGCATGGAGTATAAGCTCCGGGAAAATGGAGTCAGGGCCCAAGTCAAGTCAAGTCAAGTCAAATTTATTTGTATAGCACATTTCATACACAAGGGCAATTCAAAGTGCTTTACATAAAATCAGTGCAAGACAAGCAGCAAAAGCAATGCATAGCACAAGTAGAATACAAAGAAATCAACATCATATCAGAACCTAACGTTCTAATAGGCTTCTTGAATTACAAAATCATTAACAATAAAATTAAATAAAATTAAGAATAGAAAAAATACAAAGAAATCAACATCAAATCAGAACCTAACGTTCCAATAGGCTTCTTGAATTACAAAATCATTAACAATAAAATTAAATAAAATTAAGAATAGAAATTAGAAATAAAGGCTAACAGTCGATAAAAGTGCAGTAGTTTAGCAGCAGTTAAAGGCAGAAGTAAACATAAAGGTCTTTAGCTTAGTTTTAAAAATAGGCAGAGTTGGGGCAGATCTAAGGTCTTCCGGGAGCTTATTCCAGCTCTGTGTGGCATAGTAGCAGAAAGCGGCATCACCATGCTTTGTTTTGGTCCTAGGAACAGTTAGCAGACCAGTCCCTGATGACCTAAGAGGTCTAGAGGGTTCATAGTGTAAAAGCAGTTCAGAGATGTATTCTGGGCCTGACCCGTTAAGAGATTTATACACTATTAGCAGTATTTTAAAGACTATTCTATGACACACTGGTAGCCAATGCAGAGATTTGAGAACTGGTGTAATGTGTTCAGCTTTCTTGGTTCTTGTTAAAACTCTAGCAGCAGCATTCTGAATGAGCTGTTGTTGTTTAATAGCTTTTTTGGGGAGGCCTGAGAAAAGACTATTGCAGTAGTCTAACCTGCTAGAAATGAAAGCATGAATTAGTTTTTCTAGGTCTTGTTTGGACATATAGCCTCTAATTCTTGCTATGTTTTTCAGATGATAAAAGGCAGATTTTCTTATAGACTTGATGTGGGAGTTAAAGTTCAGATCAGAGTCAATAATAACGCCAAGATTTTTTACCTGGTCCTTTGGCTTCAGAGATAAGGATTCGAGATGTACAGTAGCTTTGAGCCTTTCTTCTTTAGCACCAAAGACAATTATCTCTGTTTTGTCTTTGTTTAGTTGGAGGAAGTTCTGGCACATCCAGTCATTTATTTGCTCGATGCACTGACACAGTGAGTCTATGGGAGCATAGTCATCCGATGAGAGGGCTATGTATAGTTGGGTGTCATCTGCATAGTTATGGTAAGCTATTTAGTTTTTTTTGCATAATTAGGCCTAGTGGGAGCATATAAAGGTTAAATAAAACAGGACCTAAAATTGAACCTTGGGGTACCCCACATGTCATATTGGTTTGGTCAGATGTGTAATTGCCAATGGAAACAAAGTAGTTCCTGTCTTGCAGATAGGACCTGAACCACTCTAAGACCGTGCCTGAAAGCCCAACCCAGTTTTCCAGTCTGTCCAATAGAATTTCGTGGTCGACAGTATCAAAAGCAGCACTAAGGTCTAGTAGCACTAGAATTGAGATTTTGCCTAAATCAGTGTTCATTCGGATGTCATTTATAACCTTAGTGAGCGCGGTTTCAGTGCTGTGATGGGGTCGAAAACCTGATTGGAAATGATCTAGGAGGTCATTAGAGGATAGGAAGTTGTTGAGTTGTTGGTAGACAATTTTTTCGAGTATTTTGCTTATAAAGGGAAGATTTGATATTGGTCTGTAGTTGCTGATTACAGAGGAGTCAAGGCTACGCTTTTTTAGCAGGGGCTTAACAACTGCAGTTTTCAAAGATTTTGGAAAAATGCCTGTAAGAAGGGATGTATTAACTATCTGCAATAAGTCAGTCGCCAGGCAGCTATAAACATTTTTTAGAAAGCTTGTTGGCAGGGTGTCAAGGCAACACGATGAGGACTTAAGGCCTTGTACCGTTTCTTCTAATTTTTTGTGGTCAATGACATTAAACTGGGTCATGTTTATTGAGCTACTTTTCTGCAGGTGCAGTGGAGCACCTGCATTTCTTTTTGATGTGGAGACACTGATAGTTAGTCTGATGTTTTTAATTTGATCCCTAAAGAAGGATGCAAATTCATTGCATTTGGCAGTGGATAGATGATCAGGGGCAATTTGTGGGGGGGGGGGGGTTAGTCAGCCTATCAACAGTGGCAAAAAGAGTGCGAGCATCATTGATGTTTTTGTTGATAATGTCGGAGAAGAAGGATTGTCTGGAACTTTTCAGTTCCAGATTATAGGAGTGTGTAGTGAGCACTGGAGAGAGAGAGGCAGAATTCCCTGCGGCAACACGCCCACGTTCTCGGACTCACCTGACAGGTGACGTGTCAGCCGGGAAGTAGAGATAAGCGGGGAGTGGATTGAGGGAGTCCAGAGCTTCCTGACGTGGCAGTACGCATGTATCTGGATCAGAGCGATGTGCTCTAATAAAGTGTTTTTGCAACAACCAAGCCATTTGTTTTTCTCTGCAAACACCACATTGGTGACCCGACGTTTCTTCGGACGATTCGAAGTGATTATTTATTTTATTTTTTTCTACGAAAGATGCACGCCGTCGCTCTCAAGCTCCCGGAGTTCTGGCAGGAACATGCCGCCGTGTGGTTCGCTCAGCGGAGGCGCAGTTCGCGTTGAGAGGCATAACGCAGGAGGACACGAAATACTTCTACGTGGTTGCTGCTCTAAATAGTTCGACAGCATCGCGGGTATTAAGCCTACTCCAGGATCCTCCGGAAGACGATAAGTACTTGGCTCTCAAACAGCTCCTGTTGGAGACTTTCGAGCTGTCAGAACCTGAGCGTGCTCGCAAGCTCCTTACACTGCCTGGTTTGGGGGATTCTAAACCGTCGGAGTTAATGGACCATATGCTGACACTTTTGGGTAACCACCAACCGTGTTTCATATTCCGGGAATTGTTTATGCAGCAGATGCCCAGTCAAGTGCGTGCAACTCTGGCAGGTTCCCGGTGAAAGACCTCAGGGCTCTGGCCAGGAAGCCGATAAAGTTTTAAACTCCAGCCGGATGCCCGGTCCTGCAGTAAGGGTGGTTGGCGCTGCTGATGTGCAGGCTATCCGGGAGGATGTCATCGCCGCTACCCAGCGGCAGCGACCTACAGCGGGCCTCTGCTACTATCATGCCAGGTTTGGCACACGTGCTAAGCAGTGCCGTCCGCCTTGCTCTTTCGCGTCGGAAACGGCAGAGCCGACGCCCATTAGCTGCGTTGAGTGTCGGCAAGGCTAGCAGTTTGCTTTTGTTACGGACTCTGTTTCTGATCGGCGATTTCTATGCGACACAGGCGCGCAGGTTAGCGTCCCCCTGCGTCTGCTTTGGACGTACAGACTGGGGGTCGTGGACCACCTCTGGAGGCAGCCAACGGCAGCACTATCCCCACTTTTGGCAGACGAGCAGTGGACCTTTGTTTTGATGGGCAACATTTCCAGTGGGTGTTTGTGCTAGCGTCTGTGTCTACCCCGTTGTTGGGCGCAGATTTTCTGTGTGCTAACAGCCTGCTGGTCGATGTGAGGAACAGACGGCTGGTGAATGCGGAGACATTCGCAACGCTTCCGGGTTCTCCCAGCAGCACCGGGACGTCCAAGCTGTCTAGCGCCCTGTCATCTGCGGATATGTTTCAGCGCCTCCTGATGGATTTCCCGGACCTCACTACGCCCACGTTCTCTTCGGCAGCCGTCAAGCATGGGGTGGATCATTTTATCGCCACTACGGGTCCGCCGGTCCACGCCCGGGCAAGGCGGTTGGACCCGCAGAAGCTGGCTGTGGCTAAAGCGGAGTTTGACTCCATGGAACGCTTGGGGATTGTGCGTAGGTCCAGCAGTCCTTGGGCCTCACCCTCCACTTGGTTCCGAAAACAGGGGGTGGCGCCCTTGCGGGGACTATCGACGACTTAATGACGCCACGACTCCTGACCGCTACCCTATACCGTACATACAGGATTTCTCGGCTCGATTAGCTGGGAGGGTTTTGTTTTCGAAAATTGATTTGATCAGGGGTTATCACCAGGTTCGGTTCAGCCGCAAGATATCCCTAAAACCGCTGTAATAACCCCGTTTGGGCTATTTGAGTTTTTAAGAATGCCTTTCGGGTTAAAAAACGCGGCCCAAACTTTTCAGCGCTTAATGGATAGGGTTTTGCGGGATATGCCTTTTCTTTTCGTTTATTTAGACGACATCCTGGTGGCCAGTGTCACCAGCGATGAGCACCAGGCCCATCTCCGGGCCCTTTTTGCGCCTCAGCGAACACGGGTTAATTATTAATCTGGCGAAATGTCAATTTGGGGTTCCCGTGGTGGATTTCCTCGGCCACCGCGTCACCCGGGAAGGTGCGGTGCCCCTCCCTTCTAAGGTCGAGGCTATTCAAAATTTTCCGCGACCGGTTACAGTTCGGGCTTTGCAGGAGTTTTTGGGCATGGTAAATTTTACCATCGTTTCATTCCCAGAGCCGCTCGGCTAATGCTGCCCCTGTACGCTGCCCTTAAAGGGGCTACAGCAAAGCAACTGATAAGTTGGTCGGCCGAGATGTCGCATGCTTTTTTTAAAACGAAAGAGGCATTAGCGAATGCTACTCTACTTACGCACCCTTGGTCGGACGTGCCGGTTTCTGTAACCACGGATGCATCGGATTTTTGCGGTTGGCGGGTGCATGAACAGCTAGTTAATGGGGTTTGGCAGCCGCTGCTTTTTAGCCGCCAGCTCCGTCCTGCTGAGCGCAATTACAGCACGTTCGATCGTGAGCTCCTTGCTCTTTATTTAGCTGTGCGTCATTTCCGGTTCCTGCTCGAAGGCCGCACGTTCACGGCTTTTGTAGACCACAAGCCTTTAGCCCTAGCTATGGCTATGGTTAAGGAGCCATGGTCCGCCCGTCAGCAAAGGCAGTTGGCATTCGTCTCGAATTCACCACGGACATCCAGCACGCCGCAGGTAAGGACAACGTGGTGGCTGACTGTCTTCGCGGTCCATAGTGGACGCGGTCAATTTAGGGGTGGATTACGGGCAAATGGCTGCTGACCAGGCGTCTGATCCCGAAGTGCAGGCGTTACGCGCAGCGACTACAGGTCTGCAGCTGCAGGAGGTGAGTTTTGGTCCTTCATGCACCCCACTCCTTTGTGATGTGTCCACCGGGGTCGCCAGACCGGTGGTGCCGGTGGTTTGGCAGCGGCGTATTTTCGAGGTTTTACACAACCTATCCCATCCGGGCCGCAAGGCGTCGCAAAAACTATTGTCTGGAAGGTTTGTGTGGCATGGCCTGAAAAAGGATGTTCGTGACTGGGTGAATGCTTGCTTAGCGTGTCAACGGGCTAAAGTTCACAAGCACACTAAGGCTCCTTTAGCGCCGTTCGCCGTCCCTGAAAGGCGGTTTGACCACGTTAATGTGGATCTAGTGGGGCCGTTGCCTCCGTCGCGGGGTTACACACACCTTTTAACAATTGTAGATAGGACCACGCGTTGGCCGGAGGTAATACCGCTGACGTCCACCACCACTGCTGAGGTGGCTCGGGCGTTTATTAGTGCGTGGGTCTCGCGTTTCGGGGTTCCGGCCGATTTATCCTCCGACCGTGGGGCTCAGTTTACGTCAGAGTTGTGGGCGGCGATAGCTCGGCAGTTGGGGCTGACGCTGCATTGGACTACGGCGTATCACCCTCAGGCTAACGGGATGTGCGAGCGTTTTCACCGTTCATTAAAGGTGTCCCTCCGCGCTGCACTGCAGGGGGACGCTTGGTTTGATACGCTCCCATGGGTCTTACTGGGTCTTAGGACGGCCCCTAAGGCTGATTTAGGAGCATCTTCTGCGGAGCTGGTTTATGGGCAACCGTTGCACGTACCAGGGGAGTTTCTACCTAGCTGTTCGGTGCCTTGGTCAGCTACGCGCCAGCTCCCGGTTCTGCGGGACGGTCTGAAATCGTTCGCCCCTGTGCCTACGACACATCACGGTTTGGCCCGCTCCCACGTTCATCCAGGTTTGGGTGAGGCGCGCTTTGTGTTTGTGCGCCAAGATAAGCATCGTAGCCCTTTGCAGCCTCCTTACGAGGGACCATTTCGAGTAATAAAGTCCGGGGAGAAATTTTTTGTTTTGGATATCGGTGGTAGATCTGACCGCATTACTGTAGACCGCTTAAAAACCGGCGCACGTCGATTTAGATTCGCCGGTAGAGGTCGCTTGTCCTCCGCGCAGAGGTCGCCCTCCCGCTCTCAGGTCGAGAAATCCTGCCCCTGACTTAAACCCTGACCCTGGTGACAGCCCTAAAACTGACTCTGGTATGGGTCCTGATCCGTCCGGGGCTGCGGGCAAGAGACTGGGGAGGTTTGGCCGTGTAATCCAGACCCCTAGGCGGTTTGCTGCCACAGTAAATTCTGGGGGGGCTTGTGTAGTGAGCACTGGAGAGAGAGAGGCAGAATTCCCTGCGGCAACACGCCCACGTTCTCGGACTCACCTGACAGGTGACGTGTCAGCCGGGAAGTAGAGATAAGCGAGGAGTGGATTGAGGGAGTCCAGAGCTTCCTGACGTGGCAGTACGCATGTATCTGGATCAGAGCGATGTGCTCTAATAAAGTGTTTTTGCAACCTTGAAAACCAAGCCATTTGTTTTTCTCTGCAAACACCACAAGTGAAGACTTTCTTTATAGATTTCATAGTAAATGTGAAGTTTAGTTTTCCGCCATTTACGCTCAGCTTTTCTACATTCTTTTTTTTTTGTCTTTACAGAGGGAACATTTCTCCATGGTGCTTTTTTCTTACCTGAGGTTAATTTAACCCTAGCAGGTGCTACAGCATCAATAGCATTCAGGGTTTTAAAATTGAAATTATCTAGGAGATCATTGACAGAGGCTGAGGAGAGGGTAGGGGACAGAGAGAAAGTCTCTATAAACAGTGTACTGGTACTCTCATTAATGTGTCGCTTTTTGATGGTTTGTGATCGAATATGAGTGACAGGGGTGATCTTCATTTCAAGAAAAATGCAGAGATGGTCAGACAGAGCGACATCAAAAGCTGATACAAACGATGACTTAAAGCCCTTAGTGATGAATAAATCTAGGGTATGGCCCCGGTTGTGAGTGGGCCCAGAGACATGTTGCGACAGTCCAAAGGTGTCAAGGAGGTTATTCAATTCTTTGGTATTATTATCACTGGGGTTGTCTATATGAATATTAAAATCTCCTGCAATAGATATACAGTCATGTTCTATGGAGATGATGGATAGAAGTTCAGAAAATGTATCAAAGAAACTATTAGAGTATATTGGTGGTCTGTATATAATCAGGAGTAAGACAGTAGGAGAGCATTTCAGAGCAGCAGCAAGATATTCAAATGATGAAAAGTCTCCGAACGATACCTGCTTACATTGAAACACATCAGAAAAAATAACAGCTACTCCTCCCCCTTTCTTACCGACTCTGGAGGCGTCAATGTAGTCAAAATTAGGTGGAGCTGACTCATTAAGAACAATCTCTCTGTTATTCAGATCAAGCCAAGTTTCCGTGAGGAACATGATATCCAATTCATGACTAATAATCAGATCACTGATCAGGAGGGATTTATTTGCAAGTGACCTAATATTCAGTAGTGCAGCTTTAATAGTTTTAGTGCTAGGGAGTTGTGGCAAAGGCTCGGGCTGTCTCAGGGGAACAGATACTAGGCTTGATCTAGGAACAGAGCGTGCTGAGAGGGTATTGTTTAGTCTAGAAGTAATCATGGTGGGGATGGCTAGAAAAGCTTCATGGCTGGGTTGCTGTGTGACCTTGTCCTTAGAGGAGGGGGAAGTGTCTTTGGCTTTTTTAGAGTTTTTTTTCGAGGGGGTGGTGAGGGGGGTGAATGGCGGGGGGAGTGGGGGAGTGGTGGCAGGGTGTGGATGTGGATGAGGGGTTTTGAAAGTGGGGGTGGGGGCTGGAGGGTTGGATATGGGGGTGGACGAGGGGTGCGGTGAGGGCTGGCTAGACTGGCGTTAACCTGTGCAACCAGCTTGTTCATGCCAGCTGTAGATGGCAATGTCTTTGGCAATGTCTTTGGGCTGGCTAGACTGGCGTCGACCTGTGCAACCAGCTTGTTCATGCCAGCTGAAATGGCAATGTCTTTGGCTGTTTTAGGAGGGGGTTTGGTTTTTTTAGAGGGCTGGTGGGGGGTGAGCTTGTTCATGCCAGCTGTAGATGGCAATGTCTTTGGCAATGTCTTTGGGCTGGCTAGTGGCGAGTGCAACCAGCTTGTTCATGCCAGCTGAAATGGCAATGTCTTTGGCTGGACGGTGGCAGGGGGTGTGGATGAGGGCTGGAGGGTTGGATATGGGGGAGTGGACGAGGGGTGCGGTGAGGGCTGGCTAGACTGGCGTTAGCCTGTGCAACCAGCTTGTTCATACCAGCTGAAAATGGCAGTAGAGGGAGGGTGGGGGATGAGAGCAGGAAGGAGGAAGATGAAAGGGGGGTAGAAGAGTGGAGGGGGCTGGACGCTTCTGGAGCTGGTGAGGTAGGGAACTCCGAAGCCGGGGCATCAGGGTGTTGAGCTGGGCTGGAAGCCTCTGGAGCTGTAGCTGGTGGGGTGGGGATCTCTGTTGCAGGGGCATCTCTGTTGTGGGGATGGGTGGGGATCTCTGCAGGGGCATCAGGCTGTGGAGCTGGGCTGGGAGCCTCTGAAGCTGGTGGGGTGGGGGACTCCGTAGCAGGGGCATCAGGCTGTTGAGCTGGGCTGGAAGCCTCTAGAGCTGGTGGGGGAGGGATCTTGACCTTGTGATAGTCTACAGTATGAAGTAGGTTAGAGGTGAGCAGCGCCTCTCCAGCTCTATTGAGATACAGTCCATCCTCAGTAAAGAGGTACCTGCGCTGCCAGAACAGATTGAAGTTTTCAATAAAGTTCACTTTATGTAGAAGACAGGCAGTGGAGAGCCAGGTGCTTAATCCTAGCAGTCTGCTGAATCGATCTTTGCCCCAATTAGATGGTAGGGGACCACTGACATAAGCCTCAATGTCCAGGGAGGCTAGCATCTTTAGCAGTTCGACAAAGTCAGCTTTTAGTTTCTCTGATTGTTGCTTGTAGATATCATTTGTTCCAATATGCAAAACGATCTTGGTCACAGCTTGGTGTATTGCCAGTAGCTCTGTGATTTTTCCTGTTATGTCACAGATCACGTCATGAGGGAAGCAGTATGTTTTGGAGTTTCTCTTATTGCCAATCTTAATGTTTTTTACCGTATAATCGCAGATAATCAGGGTTGTTATTGACTGTGAGTTCGTGCTGTTTTGATGCTGAGGGGGCCTGACTTTTACCGAAAGCCTTGTAGTAGTGTTAGCTTGGCTTTCCTTTGTATGACCCGGCCCCTTCTCAGAGCGGCGTCGGGACGGGACATTAATAATTTCGGCTGGTGGTGATCCAGGCTCACGTAGCAGCGGGTCGAATCGGTTATCCAGCTGTAAGAGCAGCGGTGGAGGAAACACTTTAGAGCCTCCTCTAGTCAGGTCAGGTACCCTTGCATCACTCGCTGTGGATTCAAGCCTTTCTGAGACGATACGACGCTACATCCTGTTTCCTGTTTCTGGATTGTTTGCTGTTTGCTGTGGGCTGTGGGCTGTTTGCATCTTGCATTTTACTCTTGCGAAAATTAACGTAGCTATATAACGTTAACCGGTATCAACGTTATATAAATATATCACCGCATTAGTTACGAGTTACTGCTTCTAAGGTGTAATCCTTTGTTGCCTTTAAAGGACAGGGACGGGCTTTTGTTTTCTCCTTGTTAGTTTAAATTGGCACAAAAGCTAACAAGGTTTTTGTTTCACCCTCCCAGAAGCAACCTCGAACGAAAAGTAAGTTCGTCGGTTTAACCGATTGGAAAAATTGAATTATTGCGGTAGTCTAGTATAGTTATTTATAAACTAACGTCGTTTATAAACGTAAATTGTACGTCGGAAGTTTTTAGTCGTATTTAATATCCGGGGTTTGCTGTTCAGGCGCTCAGCTGTAACGTAGATAGCTAGTTTCTTTTAAGCTGTGGATTGTTGATTTTGTATTTATAGGTAGTATATTACAAAGGTTTGATTGTTAAATAGTTGGGCTTAGGTTGTAAACTAACGTTAAAATATAGTATTTATATCAGTAGCTGTGTAAGTGATATAAATAAGAGGCTCTCTAGCTACATTTAGCCTACTACTAACGTTAGAGTCTACTGCCTTCTATCCGGAGCCACCTAGCGTGTTTTTTAAGAGTGGTATTGCTGACTCCATCTAGACAGTAAAAAAATCTATACTTAGGGAGAGATAGGGAGTCAGCTAGGGGTCTAAAATGTGGCCTAAACTTTGTGAGGTGTGCAGGATGATCGCCCTGTTGGAAAGCGATTTTCTTGGGCTGTTCACCTGCCTCCGCTGCAAGCTCATTGAGCATCTTGAAGACAAGATTCTTGTTCTCGAGGGCCAATTGGCTGTATCAGCCGTATCGGCCGTACAGAGTCCACAATTGTCAGGGTTCTTAGAACCAATTAGAACGTCCGTTAGGGAGAAGGTGTGCACGCCTAGGCTGGGAGGAGGGAAGAACTTAGAGCAGGCAGGAAGTGAAAGGTGGGTTACAGTCAGAAACAAAAGTAGGAAAGGGCTTGCACACCACAAAGGGGCGGCATCTCCAGAGGTTGAGGTGTCCAACAGATTCCAGCCCTTGCAGGAATCTGTGGCCCGTGACCCTGAGAGAGGGGGGATGCATGTGCCACAGGACACCCTGATGGCCACATCTCCCAGGGAAAGGGAGTTGTTAGTAGTGGGGATTCCATAATTAGGGAGTGGACAGCATAGTCTGTTCCCAGGCCAAGGAGACTCGCACGGTGTGTTGCCTGCCTGGTGCCCAGGTTGGAGATCTCCTTGAGCGTGTGGACAAGCTCCTGGCCAAAGCAGAAGGGGATCCAGTGGTCATGGTCCACGTAGGGACCAATGACATGGGAAAGGGCAGGTTGGAGGTCCTGCAAGATAAATTTGAGGATCTAGCAGCAAAGATTAGGAGCAAAACCTCCACGGTAGTCTTCTCGGGAATTCTACCAGTACCACGTGCAAGCAGAGGGAAGCTGAAGTTTATCTATAGGTTTAACACGTGGCTACAATCCTTCTGTAGGAAAGAGGGGTATAGATTTATTGAGCACTGGGACTTCTTCTGGAACAGGGGTGACCTATACAAGCCCGATGGGTTACACCTGAACCGGATGGGTACCTATGCTCTGGGGCAGCGTATGCTTAGGGTAGCGCAGGATTATTTAAACTAGGGATTCGGGGGCAGGGAGGAGAGAGAGCGAAATGAGTAGGGTGGTGCAGACTGCCCAGATGGAGTCTGTCAAGACTACATATAACAGGGAAAGCATGAATAAAGTCTTAAAACAAAATTTTAGCAAGTGTGGCTTGGGATGGAAGGGAGTGAGGGAGCGGGAGAGGAATAGTAGAAACAGTAGCAACGTACGGGTGAGCAAGGCTTTGAAGCTCATGTGTTTAAATGCGAGAAGTGTAAAAATAAATTTTGGAACTGGAGACTGTCATGTTAAATGGGGGTTATGACATTGTTGGGATTACAGAGACATGGCTTGGCGCAGCGGATGGGGAAGAATATAATGTAGAGGGGTACAAATTGTTTAGGAAGGATAGAACTAATAAAAGAGGAGGGGAGTGGCCCTTTATGTGAAAGACAATCTTAATGTGCAGGAAATTCCAGGTATAAACCCATTAGTTTCTTGTGAGGACATCTGGATTAGATTATTGGGAGATCGTGAGAAGGGCCTGAATATAGGAGTATGTTATAGACCTCCAGCTTCAGATAGTAACATAAATAGTACGCTCTTTGATAACATAAAACAAATCTGTGCTGAAGGAGAGACAATAATAATGGGCGACTTCAATTACCCCTCTATCAATTGGGAGATAGTGACAGGTCAGGGCAAATGTGAAGAGGAGTTTATAGATATGGTCAATGACTGCTTTTTGGTACAGTCTGTTACTCAGCCTACAAGAGGGAAATCAATACTGGATCTGGTTTTGTGTAACAATCCTGATAGAATTTGCAGCACAGAGGTAGGAGAACCAATAGGAGCAAGTGACCACAGTGCAGTTCTTTTTGATATTTTTTGGCAAGTTAAGACAGCCTCCTCTAACTCTCGAATTTTTCATTTTAGACGAGCTGACTTTAATAAAATGAGAGAGAATTTAAATAATATAGATTGGGTTAAACTTCTAGATTGCAGAACTGTGAATGAAAAATGGACTATATTTAAAAGGGTTATTGTAGATGTACAGTGTAAATTCATCCCCAAAGTAAGGAAAAATAGGATGAAAAAACAGTCTCCACAATGGATGACTAAATCTTTACGGGTGATTTTGAGGCAAAAGAAATGACTGTATAGAGTATATAAAAAGGATAACTCAGAGAGAAACAAGTTAGATTATTGTAATATGCGGGCTAAGGCTAAAAAGGAAATAAGATCAACTAAAAGGCGGTTTGAAAGTAAAGGTGTCCTGGGGCTCATCAGTCCTCCCACTCACAGAGGCCTGGGCCAGATCCTCTTCCTGCAAGGGCTGGAATCGGTTGGACACCACAATCTCTGGAGATGCCGCCCCTGCATGTGTGCGCCCTTTTCTACGCTGGCGCCCTACCGCCACCCAACTCTCTCTCCCTACCTGCTCTAGAGTCTCCCCCCTACCCCGCTTCGGCGTGCAGGCTAACTCTCTAAAGGGCGTACTAATTAGTTCCTGGAACTCTACAAATTCTGCAGGGCAGTCGAGACCAACAAGTTCGGCTTCGAGATCAAGGATCTTGCTCTCGAGATGCTTCACAAGCTGGCATCTGTCGCAGATAAAACCCTCCTGGAAGTCTTCTTCCAGAAACGCAATCATTCTACAACACTCACACTGCACTGCCGGTGGCCACATTTTCACCCCTAAATATATCTACTGCTCTCCCTGCACTGAACGAATTACTGCCTAAACAGAGACACCAAGTCGATAAAAAATACTATACACCTTGGTTCCGAACACTCAGGTGCAGAAATGTCTAAATGGAAACAACACTTAAAGCGAATTAAAAAACTTTCGGTCCGGTTTCTGTAGCAAGAGCGCTGGTAGCAGCCAACCGAAACGGCTATACGCTCTACGCTTGAAATACAACAATTACATTTAAATTTAAGCCAACAAAAGCTAGTTAGCTATAGTATATTTCCCTACTCTTGGATTTGCTCCTGAGAGGGCGAAAAAACACAAAAAAAACCTCGCGTCTGCTGGGTGTAATACAAATCGGTAACTTTTTAACAAGCTTTCCGAAGCTAGATGGGGAAAAAATGGAAAATTCCCTCTCTGTCCCCTAACGGCAACAAACATTTACCTTAAGAGCAAATATTTGATCCCTTTACCTTTCTGATGATAAAACGCAGAACCCTAAGCAACAATACAAACACAATACAAACGATATCCCAACAGCAACAAACAATCCGCTCAAACTCAAACTCTCAGCACGTATGACGTAGCAAAAATGCGGAGACACGACGATCGTCGAGTCTGTCTGGGATTACATGAAGAGACAGAAGGATTTGAGGCAGCCTACATCCACAGAAGATCTGTGGTTCTCCAAGATGTTTGGAACAACCTACCTGCCGAGTTTCTTCAAAAACTGTGTGCTAGTGTACCTAGAAGAATTGATGCTGTTTTGAAGGCAAAGGGTGGTCACACCAAATATTGATTTGATTTAGATTTATCTTCTGTTCATTCACTTTGCATTTTGTTAATTGATAAAAATAAACTATTAATACTTCTATTTTTGAAAGCATTCTTACTTTACAGCATTTTTTCACACCTGCCTAAAACTTTTGCACAGTACTGTACATGTCCAGAAAGCTTGATTTGGCCACAAGACATGGAGCCTACTGTATGTTCACCAGGGGTGCAGCCTTTTTGGGCTGTCTTTTCCTTCGCACACACCTTCCACATGTTTTCACCTTCGACTCCACATCCATGGCCGTCCTCAGCCAATAGAACCTGCTTCTGACCAGTTCAAGGGAGCGTTTAATACTTAAATGTCCCATGTAGGCTCTTAAGTACAGCATCTCTTAATGCTTCTGGAAGAAACAGTTGACAAACGGGACGATTCCTATACGCCAGACTATCCTTAATTTCCAGATGTTTCCACCCTTCAGTGCTAAGCGAAGGTCACTGGACTCAACCTTGAGACTGGCAGGTATGGACTCACCAGATTCCAGAAGTTTAATTATCCTATTTATGACAGGATCTTTTTTTTTAGGTTTATCAGATCTGCTTCACTGTATTTGGGTACTGTGATAAATCCTTCTTCCTCAACCACAGTAGGAACAGCATTTTAATACAGTGTCAGATATTCCACTAAACCAAATGAAGGTACATCTTCATGTGCTTGGGACACTGTATGTGTTTGGCATGTCACACTCACCATCTCTGCAGGGAAAGTTTCAGACTTGTGTATGGAAGTTAAATGGTGGGAAGTGAACTGGCGGATCCGTTTGCTTTCTTCTGTGAAGCATTATCGTTCACTAACACAACGTGGGGTCGTCTTGACAAACCATACGCATCTAAGGCTCATTTTATCAATGGGTTACATGATCGCTAAAAATGATATTGCTATTGGATCAATTGCAGGAAAACTGTGACATCCTGCGGGCTTGTGAGACAAGGAAGGATGCATTTTTTTAATGTGAAGATTAATGTATTTAAACAGAGCCACTGACTTCCTGTGGAAGAACTGCATCATATCTCATATTGCATTGTGGTATTTCAAACATAAACAAAGCTAAAAACTAAATTAAACTGAAACGGTGCTACTAATGTTTAAATCAAGAGAGAAGCCAAGCACAGAACTGAATGAAAATGTTGATTTATTTTGTAATTCATACAAATCGATTCAAGGGAGAATCCAGAAAAGTGACAATTCTACCCAGAAAGAAATAGACAAAGAAAATCAATAACATGTTCTCAAATCATTAGGCTAACATGATGGAGTTTTCTTGTAAATTATTTACTGCAATACGGCTGCTCATTTTCTATGACCACATTCCCATGCAAAGTGTATGTCAGGTCACGCCAGTTGACAACATTCCCTGGTTTGACGTTCTGATTGAACATAAAACTATGAATTTCGGAGGAAGTGAGGACATGGTCCCACATGTGCACATCGGTAATCTCTCCGATGAAAGACTGTGATGCATCGAACCTCCCACTATAGGAGTCCTGATCTTGACCCAGGATTATAATGGGCTCCCCCTCCACAGGCTCCCCGGTCCCCACAGCCTTTCTGGAGCTATGCTTCCATTTCAGCCACAGCTGGCCCAGACCAGTCCCTATTTCCCATGTTGCACAGAGGGGGTTCCACTCATTCAACTGAACCTCCAGCCCCGGGAATGAAGCTTTTTCATTATTAACTTCTATCACGATGACACCTTTTAACATGAAAGCCAGGAAAGCATTGGACCTTGCAGGCGTAGCCAGGGAAAAGATTGAATAGTCTCTGCGAATATCGGTAAAGAACCTGAAAAAGAGGATTTCTCAGTAAGAGACCTTGATCATTTTTTAAATGTATTTCCTCACATTTTTTATAACTCCCCCAGTTACTCTGTATTTTAAACTTTTTTTCCCCAAAGTTAATGGGGGGGGGGAAACATTCTGACAAAAACCCTCCAAAGAATCCAAATAAATATTTCTGATCACCTATGCTTTATTTGTTAGAAGTATCTAGTACATTCCAAGAACATCTCACAACCGCTCTCTAGTGATAGAGTCCACAGTCGCAAGCCAAATCCGTTTTATCAGCTAATTAGTTTTATTCACTAATGTCTTGACTTGCAATTTAACGACTCAACTAGACTCATAAGGACCGTGAATGGCTAGCAGAAGCCAGTCTTTTTGGTGAAAGTCAGAATTACATTTGAGTAGATATGCTTATTGATTTGGCTGATTAATAACTTAAAGTTCATATTTACTTCAGGCACACAGTGACAGCACGGAAGTTCTTGCCAGCTGGTGTGAGCTTCACGTGGTCAGTGTTGGTCTCCTTTGGAAAATTGAAAACCTTCCCAGAGAGGTCTGAGGGAAATTCAGAAATACGTACCAACATGAATTCAAGTTCAAAGCTTTCCAGATAGTAGAAAATAAAAAAGGTATAGTGAGAAATGCACTGATATATGCAGTCGGAGTCCACTACCAAGATGTGTTTGTTTTCATTGTTCATCAAAAACTAACACAACATTTTTATTCATGTAGTATTTGATGTTCACAAATGTCATAAAACACTGATACAAATGTAAAAAAATGTTTGTTTGAGAAATGATGGTATGAAATTGAAATATCTATAAATATTTTGATTGAACACCATTGCCTTTCATTTCTTCAAAATGTTTTGACACCTTGTTTGTAATTGAAGTTTTAATACATGGACAGTCCTAATACACAGTGTGAGTTGTTTCGGTCTTGTAACAATTAATACCGGATATTGACATAATTAATATGTGTTCTCCTTGCTGCTGCAGGTGTTTTAATCTGGGAAAGGACACTTCCTGTGCAAAGGTTTTTGCAGCTGTTTGTAATTATGTCAGAAGAGCTTAGTGAAGTAGTTAGAGGGCAAATTGTTCTCCTGAGTAAACATATTTTTTCAGTTTTTGATGAATGATGGAAACAAACAGATCTTGGTAGTGGACTCAGACTTTTGGACCCCACTGTGTGTAGCACATATTATACAACAACAAAATCAGGAATAAAACAAAAATTATAATTCAAAGCATAAGTGATTGTGGTCAAGGATTTTCTGTGAACTTTCAACAATATTTAGTCAGCTGTAGGTACATGAATCAACACCATTGTGTACAGGTGTCTCACCTCTGGATCCTGCAGAGCAGGCTCCAAACAGGAAGAACAAGAGCAGGAGTCTGGCCCTCATTTATCTACCTGCTTGGAAAATATTTCAGATAAATATAATTTCAGACATGTCAGATGTACATATATTCTTGGGCTTTTTTGTGGACTAACATTTTAAGTATTGTATGGCTGTCTTCTCAATCTGAATAAGCATGATTGACTCATTCACCATCACTTTCAAAACAGTAACCAAACAGTGTACATACCTTGCCTTGTGCTTATGGTGACAAAGCAGAAGAACTCTCCTCCTCTGGTGTTTATATTCCCTTTTGAGTGTGAGGTATTGCACAACAGAACAGTGACCGACAAACAATGACCCAGGCAGTTCCATCCAGGAAGGACAGATGCCTGATTCCATTTATGGCTCCCAAGAAAACAAGTTTTTTCTTGATTTTCTTACTCATTAACTCAAATATTTGACGATGCCAAATGGGCATTATTCAGAATGTGCGATCTTTGTTATGCATTTAGATGTGTTATATCACCACTTGGAGTTAACTTCTAGATAATAATTCATTTTATTTGTAAATCACCGATGCGTTGATTGTCACGATGAGAAATAAATGTTAGAAAATGATAGTGGTGTGGCAATGGTTTTCAATCCGTCAGGTGGCTAGTCTAACATCTCCACGTTGTTCTCTCTGATGATATAAGCAAACAGAAATTGAGGATCCCAGTCTTTTGTCTTTGACTGTAAATAAATGTTTTTCTCCTTTTTTTTTTATTCACTTGGAAGTTGTAGGGTCAAATGTGTAAATACAGGTGGAAAAAGTCTGATCTAATGTTTTTAATAATCTGGTGTGATCTGGTGGGACCCTGGGCCCATGTATTCAAGATTTTGTTCATTTGAATCAGGTGTTTCAGTGCTAAGATGGAAGAAAAGCCTGCCACACACCAGCCCTTCCTGTCTATGATTGGACACCCCTGGTTTAGAATGATCCTTATCATTAAGCATGAATAAGAACAGTATGGTGGTGTTCAAAAACTTAAATGCATCCCTCCTTCCTTCCCTCCAAAATAAATACAAATGTGTCCTTCCTTCCTTGGCCGAATCCCATTTAGTTGTGGCCCTTTCCAACTCACTGTTTTTTTCCCTACATCATACACATGGGAGTTGGAGAGAGTTGTTTTTGCCTTCAAAGATTATACTTTAAGTTTGAAGTACATTTGCCCTTCATCAAGCTGGGAATATTTACTCATTTTATCCTTCATCCTTCCAGAAAGGTGTTTCTGCTGTTTTCTTTTCTTTTCATCTTTGGAATTGTGGCTTTGTTGCTTTGATGGCTGTTGTCCTCCACACTACAGCTATTACACAGAACTAGAATTTAATCTTTTTTTTATCACCAGGGGGCAGCTATGAAATTGTTTGTCATTTTCTACAGAGCTAATGTTCCTTTCCCACAGGGTCCACCCTCTTCTGCTCTTGGTCCCGCCCAGCCCATTCTGTAATGCACTGCGAGACAGGATGCAGTACAGTACACAATGATGATATGATGACATCGTGATGTCTGCATATATACATATAACATCCATGTACACCCTTTCGTAAAAGTTTATCCGCAGGAGATGAAAAATACCTTGCTGAGTATTATACATTTTATGATGCATATTTTCAGTATATTTTCTGTGAATTGTAACGGTTTCCGCTAGTTTTAATGCATTATAGTTAGGCCAGTTATAAAATATTTTCCTTAAAGTTTAGTACTTATACAGTTGACCAACATTCATTTCACTTATTTCATAAATCTAAGAATTACCATTCAAAAGTCACATATATTTACACCAATGGAAACATAATTACTGAAAATATGTAAATTTCACTGGTTACCTTTCTTTCTTGATCCAGTGCCAAAGCATACTCAACATTTTTAATCTGTTAAGTGGTCCGGAGGTGAGAGAATAAGTGTTTTCCAGTTAATAAATCAAGACTTTTCACATTATCGCTGGATAACGAATCCAGGAAAGCATGCAGCACTATTGAAAATGTATGTTTATTAATGATAATGGCAAAGAGAAACATATTAGTCAGATTTTTTTTCCTTTTATTCTTAACATAAACCAAGGGCGACATGTCTTTCAGGGTTTTTATTGATTGCAACTAAATCATGTGTTAAGAAATTACACTCATTTGCTTCATATAATCATTTCAATAAATCATCCCAGTTTCACAAAGGAGGTCATAACAAGGAGATGAACCTAAAGGGCCAAGTCCAAGGACGGCATTGGCCGTGGCCATAGACTACATTTTGTTTCATGTCCTTAAAATATTACTCAATAGATATTTCAATATTTGTGGCATAAACAGAACCTATATTTCACTTACAGTAATACAAGTGTTTGACAGTTTCTTTCATTTTTTTGCAAATATGGTTCTAGTCTTTGAAAGGTGACTGATATTTAAACAGAAGAAGCACAAAAATCTGAATTTGCATCGAGAACGTCATCCTTCCATCTAGAAACTCTGCCGCTCTCTCAGCGGACACCACTGTCCATTCTGTGTCCACTCAATGCCAACAGACCTCGGCAGACGACGGTAAAGAGGTCCCCTTTAATTCCTGGAGTGACGTTGCGATCTCTTCTCAGCCATACGGTAAGAACACACACGGCTATTGTAGAAGCAGCACAGGCGGTAGAAAGACAACATTGACAAGCCATTTTGAAACTGTCATGCAAAGACACAGCTTGGTGTGAAGGTAGGCACTAACATACCAAAAGGCCCGCTGAATAAACTGTGGCCTCTGTAATGCAGCAGTTTCACAGCAGATGGCCCTCACTTTGTATGCCCGTGCTACAGAAATGAAAGGGAACCCACTTTAGCATCACATAGTATATATATACATTTATATATAAATATACACATCTACACATTTTGAGATTTCTTCTTTTTTTTAAGGTTTTGTTTTAACTATCAAACTTGTCCATAAGTTTTGCCGTAGAAGGCGGAATCATCCAGTTTGCATAAACACTATCATTGGCATATCTTGTAAAGACTGGGTTAGTGCCATCCAGTCTGGTGAGTAGTACCGGGCTCTTCTCAGGCCAGTTCGGGTAAGACATGCCTAAAAACGAGAACAGATAATTTTTTCTGCACTGAGGAACCACAATGCAGACGCACACAGTAAGGCCTGTGAAGGAAACCCCGGCTTTGGCTGACACGCACACTCCCGACTTCCTGTTTACACTGTAAAGAGTACACAGTGCTGACCACCGCTCCAGACATAGCCATGGGACTGCATTCTGTCAATTGTATTCTTATTCATTGAATCAAAATGTACTGCATGAACTATTGATCAGCTGATCATCTTAATAATATATATGATATTTTTATCCAAAGCGACTTACAGTAGTGAATGCATACATTTTTCAGTATATGTGGTCCCAATGGGAATCAAACCCACAACCTAAGCGTTGTCAGCGCCATGCTCTACCCACTGAGCCACACAGAACCACATCTTATATATACATTTGTTCTGTTCTGTACTGTGCCCCATCTCCATGGCAATAAAAAAAGCAATCTTTGGGGTTTTGGTGGATATTTAGTTTCAGTACTACAAAAGGGGTTTCTAGGTTGAGCAGTCCCCTCATAGACAACTTTCTGTGTCATTTAGTAATATTATTAGTAGTAGTATGTTCTCCAGGTCACAGTGAGAGAGCTTTTAGTTTACTGGAAGGTGCTATGTAAGCTAAGGCCAGGGGGCTCTTCCAAGGTCACCACCTTTTACTGTAAAATGTTTAGGAACAGCAGCGTTCTGTTTCAGAATCGCCAAAACATTATCTCTGGGTTCACTTTCACACACAGCCCATACGCTCAGTGCTGCCAAAGCATGAGTTTAATTCAACAGCCTTACTGTTCCCCCTCACCAGCATGATAGAGACCTAGTTATGTCAATATCATCACTGATATTTTCACATTTCAGTACAGAACATTTTTAACAAAATCTCTCTTTAACCCACTCCAAATTAATCAAGATTTACTGATCTAGGACCTGTTGCAAATGTAAACTTGTTTCAAAAAATGAAACTGCCTCAACTAAAATTTAAGAAAATAATTTTCACAGTCATAGCCATCAAGAAAGTTAATATTTTTATGGAATGTTGGGACAACTTTTTGCCCAGTCTCTGATATTCCAGAACCAAGAATTTGAGAGCCGACTGTCTTAATAATAGATATATAACTGGAAACCTAGTTTACATCTGAAGCTGGTCTGAATTAAATCCCACAACCATGATCTTTCAATTCCATTTAATCAACTGATAGATTTTTTTCTAAAAAAGTGACATTTTCAGAGAATTCCTGATAGCATGCCATTACACAGTCACACGTTCCCCACAGAAAAGCCAATCACGATTGCCAAAAAAGGGAAGTCATGTGATCCTGTCTCTAGAATCGAGTAAATGCATGGGAAATTCTACCATAGAGCTTGTTCTCAATCCAAGTAGAGGGAAGAGCGCGGGGGAAGGGGGCATTATTACAGTCCACAAGGGGCGTGTCTTCTTCAGAGAGGGCGTCGTCATACAGCAGGGAGTCAGCAGGGGTGGAGGCGGCCAAGTCCAGATAATCCTGACATCACAAGAGAGTGAAAAGCGCACTGTTAACCTCCCGCCACTAGTAGTGATGCAGTACCAAAGAGATACATGTGCATTATACGTCCTGATTCTATTATTCATACTGAATTACCATATTTTTTATGCACATATTTTAAAATACTTTAAATATACATACTTAAAAATACTATTAAAAAAAACCATTTTTTAAAAACAAATATTCAAATACTTATAGATTTTACCCAGGCTTTGTATTTATACAGCAACTAAAATATATGTGGGATATTAAGAGTATATTAGTGCTTATGTCAGTAATACTGTAATACAGCCGTGGAATTACTATGTTGTTTAGAGTCACGGTGGGCAGACAAAGTTCTAGAGTGTGGCTCTCCTGTGGTCCCATATAGACCCCACGTGGAGCCTAAATGGGTCCCATTACAATTTAAATAATCAAAGTCTGTATATCAGGTAACGCCCAAGTTAAATGGAGCAAACAACTGTCCTGAATAAAATCCATTGGTGTGTGTGTGTTTCTCTGCTCTTACTCGGCTTTTCACCATCATCTTCTCCAGCTCTTTGCTGATCTCTGAAAAAGTGGGCCGTTTATCGGACTCCTGTTTCCAGCAGCGCAGCATCAGATTGTACCTGCGAGTCACACAACAAACACCTTCAGGTGAGAGGGGACCTGGCGTCAAACTGTACCATCCTTCAGGATACCTGCTCTCCACACAGCAGGCGCAGTACAAAACATCCTTAAAAAGCCCAAATGTACATCCCTGATTCTGACTACACTATTGATATTTGTCTTTGCCTACTTCATAAATAACACATATTTAGACCTGTGCATGAAATACAAACGCAAGTGAACAAATAGCATTCGGTTCTGAATTCACCTAGTGGTATATAATCACCGCTCCAAAGAATGACTTACAGGCTAGAGAACATGAATTCACTGAACACATAGCTCAGGGTACGAGGGAGAAAATTCTTCATTGTATTTTAAAATACTTTAAATACTTATTAAAAAAAGGATTTAAAAAAATAAGTATTCAAATACTTATGGATTTTATCCAGGCCTTTACAGTAGGGATAAAATATTTGTGTCTTGGGAAATTAAGAATATATTAGTGCTTCAGTCAGTAATATCAAAAACAATATGTTAAATCAACTGCTTTGATCCCACAGCCAAAATACCAGCTTTGACCTTCTGTATAGTGGCATTGCAATATTCTAAAATGTGTCCACTGCTCTCTGATCAAAGCTTTGGGTGGCGTATCCAGCTAAATCACATGCTGCTGAGTGGCGTATCCAGCTAAATCATATGCTCCTGAGTGGCGTATCCAGCTAAATCACATGCTGCTGAGTGGCGTATCCAGCTAAATCATATGCTCCTGAGTGGCGTATCCAGCTAAATCATATGCTCCTGAGTGAACACACATTTCTTCTGTGCAGTTTTCCGGTCGCTCCATCCGGTAGCCTGTCTTGAGGAGGTTGAAGAGTCGTTCGGGGGCGATACCGGGGTACGGGTTCCCACCTAGGGTCACAATCTCCCAGAGAAGCACACCGAAAGACCAGCTGGGGGCAGAAGGGGGCCCAGTTATATTAAGGCATTTGCAGTGGGTCTCCTTTGATTGTATTTTGTTTAAAATTGTAGGCTTCAATAATTGGCTACCAAATTGGGAGAAAAACGAGAAAAGATCTGAAACAAATTCATAAAAATAAATAAATAAAATAAAATTGTAGGCTTCTGTTCTAAACAGACCGTTTTCTCTCTGAATCACACCCAGGCACTCATGTATGCACCACAATCATCTTTAAAATCTCAGTCCCATTGTTGTTTACAACAGCACTGTTCTTACTCATTCTCATGACTATTATTAAGACCAGTGCAATGCTGCCAGGCCCATTTAGAAGCCTATGAAGCCAATGCTATATTTCAGGAACTAAAAAGACTTTACTGAAGATGACAGTTTTAAATCATGTTATTAACTGTATGCTTTCATCCATTATTTAATGTTTCATTCTGTACATTTTTATAAATAATTTTTTTTTTTTTACCTTACCAAAGAAAACTGTTACTTACACATCGCTTTGTGTTGTGTAAATGTGATCAAACAAAGACTCAATTGCCATCCATTTGACTGGAATACGACCCTAAAGAAATACAGTAGTCAAAATGAACAGTTTTTAAAAAAACAGCAGGACAGCAGGATTACATACAGTACATAACAACATATCACTGTAATACTGCACTGTTGAGCCAGAACAAATAAGTAAACAAAAATAAATATAGAATGAAAATCTTGGGCGATTTCTTTAGAGAATTATTTAGACCCAACACAGTGAACTCTTGGTCCTGCGTGCCACTGTGGCTCCAGGTATTTACTCTAATCAATCAACTGAACCACCTCAAATCAATAAACTCACCTTTTAAACCACAGGGTCACTAATCAGTGACGTCAGCAATGAGCTCACCTCTTAACCCACAGGGTCACTAATCAGTGACATCAGCAATGAGCTCACCTCTTAAACCACAGGGCCACTAATCAGTGACATCAGCAATGAACTCACCTCTTAAACCACAGGGTCACTAATCAGTGACATCAGCAATGAGCTCACCTCTTAACCCACAGGGTCACTAATCAGTGACATCAGCAATGAGCTCACCTCTTAAACGAAAGGGCCACTAATCAGTGACATCAGCAATGAACTCACCTCTTAACCCACAGGGTCACTAATCAGTGACATCAGCAATGAGCTCACCTCTTAACCCACAGGGTCACTAATCAGTGACATCAGGTGTAGCCAGCGGTTGGCTGGAACAAATACCTGCAGCCACTGCGGCCCTCAGGACTGAGAGTGGAGTATCTATGATTTTGACTGTGCAATACTTCCATATTTGGTGTTCCCATTGGTCAAATTGAATTAAAAATAATCATAAAAATACATTAACCAAATAAACCTGATATGCATAGAAGGCACCTTCCTCTGGTGTTCGGGTCAAATCTGACCGCTTTACAACTTTCCTAAATCATAAATACTGTGTTTTCCATCTGATTGCCTCAAGACCTTGGGCCTTATTTATAAAACGTACTTACGCACAGATTTGATCTTAGAACGTGCGTACGCTCAAATCCACGCCAAAGTTCAGATTTATAAAAACGGTCTTTGACGTGGAAAAGTACTCAGCTCCACGTCAGGTTTCAACTTGGCGTACGCACGTTTCCTTGTGGCAATGTTGGAGTACTGCAGGTATTCACGGTCTCGTCTCTTCTCTGTCCTGACCCCTCGCTGGTGGACCTACCTTCCGCACTCGGTCAGGACCGCGGAATCACTTGCAATCTTCCGCAAGAGACTCAAAACCCACCTTTTCAGACTCCACTACCACTGAATTCTGTACATCTAGCTAATTGTCATCACCACTGCCTACTTGCCTACTTTTCCTTCGCGCATACTATGATTGTTCCTACCATGTATTAATGTACATATTGTAAGTCGCTCTGGATAAGAGCGTCTGCTAAATGCTTAAAATGTAAATGTAATGTCAAATGTATTCGGAAATCTAAGAGCGCCAACATGTTGTCTGCTGCCTAATTGTTTCCTCATTATTATGATTATTATTATTATTAGTAGTAGTAGTAGTAGTATTACCAGATTGAACACATTGCTTAGGTTATACGTAATGGTTTGCACAATAAAGTTATTAATCAATTAAAACAACATAAGCTAGGCAACTTGTGGAAAACAAAACAAAAACACCCATTGGTTTTCCAAAACTACCCATATTAGCATAATTGACACATCCTTGAAGGACATTTTTTTAATATACATATTATGGTTCCACACATGTAAAACATTTAGGTCAATCTATAGGCTATAAAATGTCCAATAATGTAGTGGTTTGCAAGAGTAAGAATGGCAGCATTGTCACTTCTCGAAGATATCGCCAACCGCGCAATAAGAAGGGAACGAGTTATACAGACTGCCAGGCCACGTACTTGGTTTTACTGGTAAAGCCACTGGAAAGGCTCCCAAACAGCGTCCCTGCACGCATCAGCACCTCCGCCAACAGGACCTCGATTTCGGCCTCGCTAAAATTATTTTTCTTGCAGCTCGCCATTATCAAGTAGAGGATTTGTGTTTTGATTCGTGCTCCTTTATATGCTAATGATATTAATTAGGGGCGTTTACAAGGCGGAGATCTAAAACCATTCAGCCACGCACAATTTCAAGATAATTTGTGATTTACAGATTTCACATCTGGGGGACTGGCGTAAGCACGTTTTTTTGTGCGTACGTTCATTTTCTCTGAATCACACTTACGCACATTTCAGAAATGATCTTAGATCAAATATAGGATGGTTTCTACGCAACTTTTTATAAATAAGGCCCCAGAACTTTGGCGTGGATTTGAGCGTACGCACGTTGTAAGATCAAATCTGTGCGTAAGTACGTTTTATAAATAAGGCCCAAGGCCCCTTATGTTTTCCTCCACACTAGGCATTTGAATGTATAAAATTGCTGATCATCACTTTCATAGAATTTTGAGTGGTTTAGTCAGCTTTGTCACACCTGTGGTGTTCCGGGTCTAAAATGACCACCATAGGAAATGAATGGGTATGACTCAAGGAATGAAGAAGGAAGAGGAAAACATACCCATACCCATACACACACACACTCACACAACCCCTCCTTCCTGCGCACACACACACACAGAGGGGGGTTGGTTCTCAGTGCGCTTATGTGCCCATCCCTCCACGTGAACCACACCTTCCAGACTAAACAATTTGGTGTTAGTTACAGGAACCTATCTCTTTCTCGTGCTTATGTGCCCATCCCTCCACGTGAACTACACATTCCAGACTAAACAATGTATCATATCTTCTCACAGACCCCATATATACAGCTTTCTTTGCGCCCTGCACCCATTTTACTCTGTGAACACAATGAGTAAGCGACTGTGTAGGCGAATGTTAATAAATAACTACATTTGGTGGTGATTTATGGTCTTTGTGTTAATATAAGAGCAGTTAAAACAGACCAGACAAATTTGGCTGCGAACACTATAATAAGGGGGAGTGCAACAAACACTATAGGAAGGTCAATCAATCATTTTTAGGAACCAAATATCAGTAAGCGTTTGAATGGATGAATACAGTATTCAGAGAATTTCTGTATGGATTGGTGGTTTGTTTTTTTGTCAGTTTAGACATACTGGGTCAATTGCAGCAACGTAAGCATCGAGATTACACCACTAGACCCTAAGTAACCACAATAAGCTCTATGCAAACTGGAATGGCTTCTCCTATTCTAGAGATCAGTTCCAGCTGTTCCAGTTCTATTGGTGTTCACTGGTCTCGATGGTTCTTGGAATTAGACAGAATTTTCACCGCATTAGAATCCATTTCCAGATCCAAGTTTAAAGTATGCTTTAATCTACAGTATGTTTAAAGTAAGAGCTTTGATATTTCACAACAGTGATTAAAAGAGTCTCATTACCTTGCTCCTCTTGACGTAGGAGTCTTCTTCATATACGTCCCGGGACAGCCCGAAATCTGAGATCTTCATCTTTCGCCCCTCTGCCACCAGCACGTTCCTCGCTGCCAGGTCACGATGAACCAGCTGTGGAAAATAAAGACCCAGCCTGAGTACACAGGCTGAGTACACAGGCCATCCTGGAGCAAGTTACCAGACACAATACAACAGCCTACTGTCTGTGTAACAGATCATCGCTGTGTATTAGAGACATAACACAAGTTCCGGGTGTATGATTATCACTGCGTAATAGGGACAGAACACAGTTGTACATGTGATTATTACTGCATAATAGAGACATAACACAGGGCTCTGTGTGTGCTTATCACTGCGTAATGGATAAATAATTCAGGGCTGTGCATTTCTGATTATCACTGATATACAAAGACCAGGCTGTAGTGGTACCTTCATTTCGGCCAGGTACTGCATGCCACGGGAGATCTGCCAGGCGAAGGAGATGAGGTCGCCCATGGTCAGCACCCGCTCATCTGGGTTCTCCAGGTAGCTGGAGTTGCGGTTGGCATCGCCACCCATGTAGCTGGGACCCACTTTCCGGCTTTCTCGCAAGAAATTGCGCAGTGATCCATATTTGGCGTACTCAACAATCAGGTACAAGGGGCCTAGAGGGAAGAGGGACACTGCGCTTTAAGAGAGGGTGTGTTCACTGGGCTGGGCTGTTTGCAACTCCATGCTGGTAGGCCTGTGCCATCAAGCCACTGCAACTAGTGCAGAATGTCCGTGCAAGTCTAGTCTTCAACCAGCCCAAGTTCACGCATGTCTCACCTCTCTGCACTGGCTCCCTATCGCAGTACTGAACAAATTTAAATCACTAGCGCTGGCTTATCAAGCCACTAGGGTAACTGATCCTACCTCCAAACACTCATCACACCCTACACCCCATCCAGATCCCTCCGCTCCGCCTCCTCTGGCAAACTGACTGTCCCATCCCTCTGTCCTGACCCCTCGGTGTTGAAATGATCTTCCGCACTTGGTCAGGACCACGGAATCATGGCTATCTTCCACAAGAGACTAAAAACCCACCTGTTCAGACTTCACTACTGCTGTCTCTGTACATCAACTAATTGTCATCACCACTGCTTACATGTTTAAGTATTTCATATTTTGTATCTATGTTTAATACCGTATTATAGAAAAAAATAATTCTACTAACCCTGTGTTACAGGTACGGTATGCAGCTACCAACAATGATGCCTATTACTGTATTACTACACTGATCTCTTGCGTGAACAATGATTGATCTTTCTATGTATATATGGACATCTTGTAAGTCGCTCTGGATAAGACCATCTGCTAAATGCCAACAATGTGAATGTGATCATCTTCATTTGGACCCTCCAGCTTACTGATGATTCTGGGATGGAAACCAAGATAATTTGGGGGTTAGGGTTTTAAAGCTCCCTTAGGGGAAATCCAAAAGGCCACAATGCATCTAGTTGTACATCTACACCCTTGTATTTTTTTTTTTTACATTTGTTTCTGATTTTATCCCATTTTCTCCCAATTTGGTAGCCAATTAGACCCGCTATTTTACGTCAATCCCCCCTAGTAATGTGAGTTTGCTGCCGTAGTCCTGCGACCGGTAGTGACGAATGCGAAGTGACGCCTCCTCCGAGACGTCACTCGCCGAGCCGTCGACCGTACCCCGGTACTACAGGGCCACTCTTATACGCAGCAAACGTCACCTCACGTCGGCTTCCCTCCCCCCCCTCCCTGGGGCGGACAGCCAATCGCTGCCCCCTGGTGGCACTCCTGGCCAGAGCCGGGGAATTGAACCCCGGTCTCCGTGGCCAGCGTCGGACGTTGTAACCACTGGACCACACGGGAGGCCCCTACACCCTTGTATTTTAAAGTATTATGTTACTCTTCTGTAGAAGAGGACATATCATTATATTATTATAATTATTATAGTTATTATTTATTGGTTTATCTATTCCGTTTTTGGAGCTATTAAAAGTAACTGAAAAATTGTCTTTCTGGACTCAAATTAAATTGTCTGTATTGAGTCTCCACGTGTCTCTTCTCGTTGTTCTCTGCAGTCGATATTCACAAAGCTGTTTCAGGGAAGTCTGAAGAACGCTCAAGGATTATGGATAATAAATGGATCACCAGGGTTCCCACAAAGGATATTCATTTCAAAGAGTTTGAATTTGGCAGAAGCCAGGAATCATTTACCTTCAAATTAAGGTTCTCCTGGAGGGCTAAGTACACTTCTCTTCTTTAATTTATACATGTAGTTGTTTATGAACTTCAGCTGTTAAATGTAAGAGGATGTTTTATTGTTTTGAAATGCAAAGTGTCTTTCGTGTGTTTGAAATAATAAATCGTCCATAAATGAATGAAGTTGAAATTATGGGACTAATGATACAGGGTATTCAGGAAGTGAGTGGTGCTCTGGACGTGGGCCTATACGCAAGCGTGCTCTTGATTTATCCACTCAACATGAGCTGTGCTGCTCTCCAGCTCCTCCTACTCTGAGACATATTTGGAGGGTTTGGAAGGGAGCAGTGGGCAGCGTGCCATTCAATTAGCTAATTACCCTTAGACGCACAGCAGCTAGTCAGAAGACCCTCAAAAGTAGAGTGAGAGTGCGACTGAGTGAAAATGGTAGGCAGCACACAGTAGCACAGAGCCCTGTGTGAATTTATAGTCACATGTTACTGCCCTGTGGACATTCACAGTCACATGTGACAGCCCTGCACATTACATCTTTAATATTAATGTCAATATTAATTACCAATACGTTTCTGCTATAAAAATGTTTTAAAATCAACACTTTAATATGTGAGTTTCTAAAGCAACATGAGGGATCTAACACATTTTGAAAGATTTATCAAGCACTGCTCTCGCTCGTATACTAATGAACTGAAAGGGCTTAAAACTGAGGGACACCGTTTGGAGCAGAAGTGGAATAAATCGGGGCTCTCTACTGATATGGAGATATGGAAATCTAATGTACAGAAAGCACTGACTAATGCTTAGACATCTTATTTCTCAGCCCTCGTTGCATTTGATAAAAATGCTTTGTTTAATACAATGAACAAACTTCTGAACCCAAAAATTATATGCAGTGATATGCAAGGAATGAATGAGTTAATACCTGGAATTTCCTGCACATTAAGATTGTCTTTCACATGAAGGGCCACTCCCCTATACTGCTTGTTTCCCACAAAACCAGAAATGGCAGCATATGACGGCATATGCCAACCAAGGAAAAACTGCATCAGTTGCACCATATGGTGCAAGCATTGTTTCCTCAAGATGTTAACACTCCCCATACACACTGCTAAATTGATTCAAGAGTAGTGTTCATGAAACCACTACTGAATCCCTTTAGCAGTGTGTATGGGAGTGTTATCATCTTGGAATATGAGAACATATATGGGCCTTGCATATAGGCGCACAAAGTCAAATTCATTCCATAGCCTCTCTAATCACAAGATCTAAACATCATTGAACCCTTATGGGAATTGTTGGCACATAGAGTGCAGAGTAAATTTCCTTCATCTCTCAAAGAACTGGATGCTTTCCATCTTGAAGAATGGTTCAATATCACTAGAAACTGTTTAAAATGTGTATAACAGCATTCCACAAAGGATTGAAGCTGTTCTGAACTCCTTTTTAGTTCATTTATTATTCATATATTATTCATATATTGTTTCTATTATTTCATCTACCCCTTTATGCATTACCATTGTAAACATATTGTCAGAGGGATTATGACTCCAGCGATTATGACTCCAGTATGACTACAGGCATACTGGATGCATAGTGTGGATATTCATATTGCTTTCTTGATATATATATAAAAATAATATCAGAATTAAAAATAGCTTTTGTAATAACCATTATTTTATTTTTATCACATTTTATTATCCAGAAATTTCTAGTTGCTAGCTTGCTAGTTTTAAAATGTTCTATCCTGTTTTTATGTCATTTGCATTTCTGTAAAGCATTTTGACCTGTACATATGCAGTTTATGTACAATTTATCTGAAGACAAAATAAAATCATTCAAGGCTTCAGTAAGCTTAAATCAAGCAACAGACTGACTTACATTTTTTGGCATTTAGCAGACACTCTTATCCAGAGCAACTTACACAATTTACATTTCTTTACATACAATCCATTTATACAGCTGGATATTTTACTGAAGCAATTCAGGTTAAGTACCTTGCTTAAGGGTACAATGGCAGTGCCCCCACCTGGGACTCGAACCAGCAACCTCTGAGTTACAAGCCCAGTTCCCTAACCATTACACTACACTGACTGGGGCATGGCCAAACACGCACAGGTCAGGACAGGGATTTTGGGCACACTGCTCTGCTGTAAGGACATGCATCATCATTCAGAAAGCAAAACCAGAGGAATCGTAGGAACTGTCCGTTACCTGGCACAGTGTGTATTAGGCGTTACCTAAGTGTTAGGATTTATTTTTTCTCTTTTTCTACTGCCCTTTATGCCTTTCCAATATCTTGACTTCCTGTCTGGACAATTGGCACAATAAAAGTGTAATGAGTGTCCATGTGTCTTAAACTTTCGTTTATGAGAGTGCAGGCGCATTAATATCCCATGGTGGTAATTGGGCAATTGTAGACTACTGCCTTAGAGCTAATGAAGACCCTCCCACCACCCCGCCCGGCGGAGGTCTTACCATCTTGGCTGCAGGCCCCGTACATCTTAATCACGTGTGGATGGTTGACTTGCTTGAGCAGGGTGAATTCTGACAGGAGGTCTCGGAGCTCGCTGTGAGAAGCGTTTTCTGTTTCAGGTACGAGAGGCACAGGGAACATATAAGAACATAAGAATACATAATGATGAGAACGGGCCATTCAGCCCATCCAGGATCATCATGTCCTAATCTAAAGAGTATCCAGTACTGCATCTAGCCTGGAGTTGAACATGCCACAGTTTTGATAAAAGCAGGTTGAGGTTCGAGACTACTGCCCCCTCCCTTTACCTTTGAGCATTTTCACTGCGACGGTGGTATACCCCGCTTTCCCTTTCAGCCGGAACGCCGTCGCCTTGACAACCTTCCCAAACTCCCCTTCTCCCAGGGTTTTCCCAAGTACCAGGTTCTTTCTGGGAAACTCCCACTTTGGATCCTCCTGTTTGAAGAAAAATAAAATGTTTAACTTGTGTTAGATGTAGGATTCTAGTTCTTCTGAGAAAGAATGAAATATTTGTTGTGTTCTGTGGAATAAATGGAGAGACCCATGGACATATGCAACTGCAACTGCAAATGCAATGTAACTGTAATGTGCAATTTTACACCTAACTGAATAACAACATTAATTGTGTTGCCTTTTCCCCCCAATTGTTCCACAGTATTCTTCCGTAAGTTCAGTTAGAGCAGGGACTCACAGGTATTTTGAAGGTGTCAATAGCCACTTGGTTCTCCATGGAGTCCAGCGAAGGCCGGCGGATGTTGTTGGCAGAGTAGCTGATGGGGTATGACTGGGCTGGGCGGCGGAACGTCATCTCAGCGGAGGCAATGGGGGGCTTAGGGGTGCTCTTGTGGTAACGGCGGATGAAGTAGGAGGACAGAAGCACGGACACGATGAAGGACAGCAGGACAGCTGTGGCGATGATGGTCTTGCACTTGTCGTCACATAGTGGCTCTGCGACAGACAAACAGAGGGACTTTAAGGGATATGAACAGGACACATTTTTTACATTTTAAGCAGGCTACCAGAACAGATTTCATTACTTTATCTTTTTTTTCTATTTCTACAGTTTTTCCCAATTTTTCTAGCTAATTATACCCTCTTTTTCATTTCAACCATCCCCTCCTTCATATAGAGAGCTCGCTGCCATAGTCCTGAAACCGGAATAGACATGTTTCATATACCTGGTATGAAAGGTAAAGGTTATGATGATAGACTTAAGGCACTCAATCTATTTAAACTTAGCAAACGGAGACTTAGGGGGGATTTGATTGAGGTTTTTAAATTCCTAAAAGGGATTAACAAAGTAAAATACGAAATATTTTTTAAGATAAGTGGGGTCAGCAGAACAAGAGGCCACAGGTGGAAATGAGTTAAAGGCAAATTCCGCACAGATATTAGGACGTTTTTCTTTACACAGAGAGTTGTCAATGCCTGGAACAGTTTGCCAGGTCAGGTAGTAGAGGCAGAAACGCTTGGGCTATTCAAGTCTAGTACTAGATACTCTTTAGATTAGGACATGATGAGCCTAGATGGGCCAAACGGCCCGTTCTCATCATTATGTATTCTTATGTTCTTATGTTCTTATGTGTCAGAACTCACCAAGCAATCATCGTAACTATGCACACAGGTCACTCCTATACACAGCAAGCTCGTATTGGCTTCCCTCACTCGACCCTGGGGCGGACAGCCAATTGCCGTGTGGCACTAGTGGCACTCCTGGCCAGAGCCGAAGCTGGCACTACCTGGTGGAATCTAACCCTGGTCGCAGTGGGCAGTGTCGGACGTTCTACCACTACACCACCTGGGAGGCCCCTCATTACTTTATCTTATAGCTTGATGTAAAATATCCTGGCCAGAGTTGGCACTGGCACAATCAGAATTCCATCCCACAGCATTGGGGACTAAGGCTTTAGCTGGATGTGCTGCCCCAGATGCCCATGAATGACAGCGTTTGAACAATTTTCACTCACCCTCAATGTCAGTCTTTTCACAGAAGCAGTTATCTGTGTAGCAGTAGCAGGTTCCATATCCAGCTTTTATCCCATGCAATCCTTGCTCATGCCCGCCAGTGATGGGTTCCACTACAAGAAACAAGACAGGAGCACATTTTAGCCTTCTGATAGTCTGCTATGAAAGCATATTAATAACACTGTGGTCAGAGAGAAGACAAAACATTTAAAAACAAGTGTAGTAAACTCATGATTTCAGTTTAAAAAAAGTAAATTTGAGTCAAACAGCTGACTTGCTATCTGATTACAATAGCTAGCATGCTGATTTATAAGACACCAAATATCAGCAGTTATGAGCTGGTCCTCCATCTTTACATTTTGTACGCATTTTCTAGCAATGGGGCATTCCCCTCCCTTTCATTTTGCGATTGGCTGGATGTTGCTTCGAAGCGTGGAAAGTGGGCTCAAAGTAGACTCAATGAGTCTTAACTTAAACTTGCAGTTTATTAACTTAAACTTGCCTATCATCGACTGCTCATAACTGATGATATTTGGTATTTGGTATAATCAGGGGCAGCCTTGGGGATTTGGGGGCCCAAGGCAAACACAGGTATGATGCCCTCATCACCCCCTATTCTCACCCTTTTCTATCTTTATTAATCTAAACAATCAGACCTACCGTTAATATATATTTTCATCAGTGTAGCAGTGAACCCCACAGAATCAAGAGTCGAGAGGCTTTGCTTTTCAATTACAGTGCTCTTCTTTATTATAATAAAGCGTGAGTAGTACACAGAGAAGTACAATTCTTTCATACGGAAGTCATTCTACATGCATACACACCCAAAGATGGTGGACATACACTCATACAAACATCATTCATATGAAGGAATGAATGAATGCACCTTTGAACATAGGTAAATATAGCTAGCTAAACATTTATACTTTTAACTGGCCCTAAGGGCCCCTGGGACACACGATAGCTTTGTCAAGGGAGTGGCTGGGGAAGGGATAATACTAGCAGCATTTGCGCTAGCAGCAGCAGGTTGTTTGTTACTAGCACTTGGGCTAGCAGTATTAGGGCACTTTTCAATTGCACAAAAAAACCAAGAACCAGAACCTTTGGTACTTTTTGGCACTATAAAACGGGAACTTTGGGTTTTACATTCTAGTTCCACATAGTTCTCGTTGTTGATTTTTGATGCCAGTTCAAGATGTGGTACTTACCGTACCAAACAGGACCTTGGGGGCAGGACTAACACCACTGTTTATCGCTGATTGGTTACGCATCACTCAAGTGACTCAAGTGGGAAGAAGCATTGTTGTTAGTGTTGGTTGAAGAAGGAATATCAGCATAATGTAGAAAACCATGGAGAAAACCACGGGACCATAAAACAAGTGCAGTTCTCATAAAAAATAAAGTGTAGCCTAATGTTGTTACATAAGCGCAGTGTCTGTTTTTATGCAATGTTCCAGTTAAACTACGCTATATGAAGGCAGTTCTAGCAAGCAGATTTCTGGTCAAGAGAGGAAAAACCTGCTATAGCTTGCTATAAAGTGATACGTTTTTTCATATGGCAGCTTAATGAATATGTAGCAGATGGTACGTGAGCGTCCACTACAGAAAGTGACATGGATAAGAGTGTGATTATTTCCCGGAGTTAGGGACTTGAGTCTTTAGCTCAGCAAGCTAAATTGCTCTCTTACCGCGTTGAGATCCCTCGGTTCAAAACTCGCTGCAGGCAGAACCAACTCCGTTATACATACGATACAATATACTTTATTTATCCCCGTGCGGAAACTTGTCTTGGACTCTCAGTTGCAGTTTCACAGTGATTACACACATAACAAAAATAGAAAAATGGTGCCACGAAAGAGCAGCATCAACCAAATAACAGTTTCTGTACGACAACACAGTAGCTACACATTCTCATCAACGCAATACATCTGTACATGTTAGATGTATCAAGTGATCCGTTTTTTGATATGGCAGCTTAATCTATCAAGTGATCCGTTTTTTGATATGGCAGCTTAACCAAAAGCGAAAAATCGCAAAAAATCTAGGCTCGTCATGTCCTAATCTATAGAGTATCTAGTACTGCATCTAACCTGGACTTGAATAGCCCAATTGTTTCTGCCTCTTACTATCCGACCTGGCAAGCTGTTCCAGGCATTGACAACTCTCTGTGTAAAGAAAAACTTCCTAATATCTGTGCGGAATTTGCCTTTAACTAATTTCCACCTGTGGCCTCTTGTTCTGCTGACCCCACTTATCTTAAAAAATCTTTGGTATTTCACTTTGTTAATCCCTTTTAGGAATTTAAAAACCTCAATCAAATCCCCCCTAAGTCTCTGTTTACTAAGCTTAAATAGATTGCGTGCCTTAAGCCTATCCTCATAACTTTTACCTTTCATACCAGGTACCAGTTTAGTTGCCCCTATTTTAACTTTTTCAAGAGCTTCTATATCTTTCTTGTAGTGTGGTGCCCAGAACTGCACACAGTATTCTAAGTGAGGTCTGACAAAGCCATTATATAACATTAATATAACCTCCTTTGATTTACACTCAATACTTTTTGCTATGTATCCCAGCATCCTGTTGGCTTTTTCACTGCTGTAGCACACTGCTTTGATGCAGATAGGCTTTAATCAACTACAATTCCTAAGTCTTTTTCAAATTGAACACCTACTAACTTTTCTCCTCCCATAAAATACTCCTGTCTAATGTTTTTATTTCCCACATGCATAACTTTACATTTAGCAATATTGAATGTCATCTGCCACATATCTGCCCATTCTTGGATTATGTTTAAATCATCTTGGATTACTTTGGTCGATTCCAAACTGTTTGCCAAACCCCCAAGTTCAGTAACATCTGCAAATTTAACTATTTTGCTACCAACGTCCATATCAAGATAATTTATGTAAATAAGGAAGAGCAGAGGTCCCAGCACCGATCCCTGCGGGACACCACTGCCTACAGCACTGAGGTCAGATACGGCCCCACCTACTGTTATTCTTTGTATTCGCCCTTGCAGCCAATTATGAACCCACTCTGAAACTACTCCTGCAATTCTGCGATTATGGATTGCATAAAAATATCTGTCAATGGTTTATATATAATTTCCCCAAGTTCTTTGAGTACTCTGGAATATATGCCATCTGGGCCTGCTGCCTTATTTGTCTTAAGTTTTTGTCGTTTCTGTAGTACTTCTACGTCCCTTATTTCAAAGTCCTCCAAAACATTCTGTACCTTGGCTATACATTTAGGCATATTTATATTTACCTCTTCTCTAGTAAAGCTCTCAACAAAGTAACTGTTTAGTGTGTTAGCAATATCCTTATTATTATAAACCAAAGTTCCTTCCTTACTCTTAATGCACTTAACCTCATCCTTAAATTTCCTTTTTCTACTACAATGTTGAAAAAATGTCTTAGGATTACATTTTGCATCTTGGGAAATTTTAATTTCAAACCGCCTTTTAGCTGATCTTATTTCCTTTTTAGCCTTAGCCCGCATATTACAATAATCTAACTTGTTTCTCTCTGAGTTATCCTTTTTATATACTCTGTACAGTCACTTCTTTTGCCTCAAAATCTCCCGTAAAGATTTAGTCATCCACTGCGGAGACAGTTTTTTCATCCTATTTTTCCTTACTTTTGGGATGAATTTACACTGTACATCTACCTGTGGCGGGCCGTGCATTTCACACCTAGGCCTTCAGTAGTGCTCCGTCTGAATCAATCCACCCCTCAATAACTATTTTATGGCTATAAAAGCCATCTTATTGTTATGTTTTGAGTGTCTGTTCGGTTTGTTTTTGCACTTTGTTTATTTATCTTTCTTCAGTCATGTTTCATTCTCGTTCTGTCATGCACTTCGGGAAATTCTATGTTTCGGTTTTTCCGTCTTCGTTTCTAATCTCGTTTTACTTCCTTCTTACTTTCTAATTACACTTTGTATATATTAGTTAGATGTATATAGTACTAACCAACTAATCTACTAACATTAGGGATTTAGATTAAGTTACTAACACTACTAATCACTAATTATCTCACACTTCTAACTATTGCTGTCATTCTCTCTCGTCCTATCTCTGTACGCTTCTCACGTTCCGCTTTATTCGCACGCAGATTTCTTTATGCGTTCCTCCTCCTCCCTAAAAAATCGAAACATAGAATTTCCCGAAGTGCATGACAAGACAAGGAGAGGAACTCGAACAGGAACAATGACAGACGGGGAACAGAACGAGAATGAAACATGACTGAAGAAAGATAAATAAACAAAGTGCAAAAACAAACCGAACAAACATCCATTGCCGTTGCATCGCAGATAGATAGGCCTAACTCGTGTATCCAGAATAAATGCCTTTACTGAAGAAACAAACCCGAGGTGCTACAGCTGCGACACACTGTATCAATAATAACCTCATAAAATTGCAATATTATTTAGGAAAATAGCAACATTTTACTCACCAAAAATCCTTATTATTTGTACACAAAATCCATCCTCCTTTCTTTCCTCAAAAAGAGTTCAATTACTCTGTCGTACAGATTATCCGTGTGTTTCAGTTCCATCAAGAAATCCTTTTCTGTCGCCATCGAAGCTAATGCTGAAAGTCGAGCCTGTCCTGTCGTATTTCTGGCATAAGTTTTAATTCGCTTTAGGGCTGAAAATGTCCACTCAAATGTCTGAATCACAGACTGATGTTAATTATATTTTGTCCATGAATACTTATTAAATAATTCCAAATGGTCTGTCCGCTTCCTTTCATAGCTTTTCCCCTGGTTGCGCTGCTTCCAGATGTGTATTTTCATATTAAAGCATTTAACCCAGTGTTTCTCAAATAGTGGGGGGGGATGCCAGCGCGCGCGTGTGACCCCGGGAACATGCTTTTTTTTGCCGTACTAGAATAAAGTGTAATTGCAGATATGAAGTGCAGTAAACAAACCCTCAAGAGACACCATGGAAAAATATTTAACAGGGTTGAAAAGAAAGGCGGAGAGAGACAAAGATAATGAGACAAACAAAAGTCACCCGAAAGCTAAGACGAGGAAATATGACGAAGCGTATGTAGCGCTTGGCTTCACTGTGACTACGGTGGGAGATGAGGAAAGACCGGTGTGTTTACTGTGTCTTAAAATGTTGGCAGCGGACAGCATGAAGCCAAATAAATTAAGGCGTCACTTAAAGACATTACACCCCAATCACGCTGATAAGCCGCTTGAGTTTTTAAGCGAAAACGTGCGAATATTGCCGACAATCATCCCGCTTTGTGAATGCTACTTCAGAAAACCAGCGAGAACTGTTAGCATCATATAAGGTGGCGTACCAAATTGCTCAGTGCAAAAAACCCCACACCATAGCATTTCTTTAATGTTAATAAGGATACAATGTTATGCAGAGGTGTACTTATAACAATTTTATAGACAAATGATACTATTTATAGTCGGCGGAGAGTGGGGGGCGCGAAATGTTTTCTTCTTCCTAGGGGGGGCGTAACAGAAAATAATTGAGAAGCACTGATTTAACCAATCACATTACATCATAGTCAGACACTCTCTGACTATCCAATCAAAGGGTGAATACGCTGACGTTACCTAGGCCTTCTAGAAGGCCTTCGTGTCCCCAACTCAAAATCTGATTGGTTGAAGCAACAGTTTGATCAACACTTATTTTATGCTACTGGGCCTGCAGAACTGATTGTGAAGGCCTCCAGGCAGATTTCTTTGACCCTGGCAACAAATGATGGCTGAAATGTGATTGGTTAAATGCTTTAATATGAAAATACATGTCTGGAAGCAGCGCAACCAGGGGAAAAGCTATGAAAGGAAGCGGACAGACCATTTGGAATGATTTAATAAGTATTCATGGAAAAATATAATTAACATCAGTCTGTGATTCAGATATTTTTTAGGCCAGCAGAGAAGGCCTTGCAGGCCCTGACGGACCACCACTGACATCTACAATAACCCTTTTAAATGTAGCCCATTTTTCATTCACAGTTCTGCAATCTAGAAGTTTTACCCAATCTATATTATTTAAATTCTCTCTCATTTTATTAAAGCCAGCTTGTCTGAAATTAAAAATTCTAGAGTTAGAGGAAGCTGTTTTAACTTGCCCAAAAATATCAAAAATGACTGCACTGTGGTCACTTGCCCCTAGTGGTTCTCCTACCTCTGTGCTGCAAATTCTATCAGGATTGTTACACAAAACCTCGTAGGCTGAGTAACAGACTGTACCAAAAAGCAGTCATTGACCACATCTAAAAATTCCTCTTCACATTTACCCTGACCTGTCGCTACCTCCCAATTAATAGAGGGGTAATTGAAGTCGCCCATAATTATCGTCTCTCCTTCAGCACAGGTTTGTTTTATGTTACCAAAGAGCATACTATTTATGTTACTGTCTGTAGCTGGAGGTCTATAGCATACTCCTATATTAAGGCCCTTCTCATGATCTCCCAGTAATCTAATCCAGATGTCCTCACAAGAAACAAATGAGTTAATACCTGGAATCTTTTATTAGTTCTATCCTTCCTAAACAATTTGTATCCCTCTACATTATATTCATCCCCATCCGCTGCACCAAGCCATGTTTCAGTAATCCCAACAATGTCATAACCCCAATTCAACATGACAGCCTCCAGTTCCAAAAATTAATTTCTTATGCTTCTCGCATTTAAACACATGAACTTCAGAGCCTTACTCACACTTACATTGTTCTTCCCCTCCACACATATCTGTGCCAAACCACCTCTATTCACATTATGATATACAAAATATTTATTAATCATATCTACCCTGGTATCTTCCATCTGGGCAGTCTGTACCTCCCTGTCCTTAATACTAGTACAAATTTCCCTCCCTGCCCCCCCAGTTCCTAGTTTAAATATTCCTCCGCTACCCTAAGCATACGCTGGCCCAATGTCCCTGTACCCCTCTGGTTCAAGTGTAGACTTGAGACTCCTTTTCCCGCGAACAGACTATACTGTCTATACCTCTAATGATAAGCTTTGTTGTAGTAAAGCTGGTAGCCAATCATGGAAAAGCTAACTTTCCTAACTTCCTTCAGCAGTCGCCATTACAATATACAGTATGTGTTGATTTACATCTGTACAACACCATACCTGTTTCACCCTGTGTGCTCCGCCTTCTGTCCCGTATTTGAATGATAGAAAGTTGGCAACTGTAAGCAAGATAGCATATGGATTGCAACCTAGCTAGCAATATTAATATGATGAAACGAACCATAAGCAGCCCTAAGATCTAGCCAGCTAGCTACTTTTATATCAGTTAGCTACATGTTTGCTCTATTCTGTTTTTAGGTGTAGACACCAGTGAATGTAGCAATAGCTGTCTGCCCCAGGGAGGGGGGAGGGAAGCTGCCATTAGCCCGCTGCAGAAAATCTTCTATCTGACTGGAATCACGGTCAGCAATTAGCGAGTTCCCTCTCTGAGGAGGTGGTTTGTCGTTCCTGCCACTACTGGTATCAGAAATGGGCTAGCAGCGGGCTTGTGGGGGGGATAATTGGTCACCAAATTGGGAGAAAAATGGAAAAATCAGAAGAAAAGCATTTGAAACATATTAAAAGAATGCGGCTCCGGAATAGAGGCAGGGTTCTCACTTGTGCAGTCTTGAGGGCATATTCCTGGGTCTTTGCTTTCAATGACATCACAGTGGCCATCTGGGCATGTCCTGAGGTCCGGAGAGCAGGTGGAATAGTTTCTTGATATTCCTTAGGAGTAACACATACATATATATTCATACATAAAATATGAAGCCCCAATGGAGTGTATTACAGTACACATACTGTAAATAAAGCCAAGAATCTTTATTTATTTAAGTTTTTAAGAATCTGAGTACTTAAGCACATACAGTACTGGTCAAAAGTTTTAGAACACCCCCATTTTCCAGTTTTACTGAAATGTAAGCAGTTCAAGTCCAGTAAATAACCTGAAATGGTACAAATAAGCGGTAAACTGCCAGAGGTTAAAAAAAAAGTTTAGGTTACTAAAAACGGAAAAATAATGTAAATTTCCCTTTTCAGGAAACAAGTAATGGGTTAACGTGGGTTAACAGTCACTCTGTGCAAGTCACCGACTCTGGATCCAGCAAAAGAGCCCCAGACCATCACGCTTCCTCCTCCATGTTTGACAGTTGGTGTCAGACCACCTTCCAGTCTTCAGTAGTCCACTGGTGGTGCTTCATGGCCCAAGCAAGCCTCTTTTTCTTATTTTGCCATCTTAGCAATGGCTTTCTTACTGCCACTCGACCTGTCAAACCTGCAGCTCAAACTCTTCACAGTTGAAACTGAGACTTCCTTACTTCGACCAGTGTTAAGCTGTACTTGAAGCTGTTGTCCTGTGAGCCACCTATCACGCATGCTTTTGACTCTCAGAAACTCGTCTTCTGATTTTGTTGTGGCTTTGGGTCTGCCAGACCTCTTCCTGTCAGTTTCTTTCAGTTTCCAAGTGCCTTTTGATGGTGTAGGAAACTACTCACTGCCAAAAAATGTACATTATTTTTCAGTTTTTGGTAACCTAAACCTTTTTTTTTTTTACCTCTGGCAATTTACTGCTTACCTTTGTACCATTTCAGGTTATTCACTGGACTTGAACTGCTTACATTTCAGTAAAAACTGGGGGTGTTCTAAAACTTTTGACCAGTAGTGTACATTGAAAAATGAAATATTCATAGCATCATATTGTTTCCTTGATGCTGAATCACATTCCTTGTAATGGGCCTCTGCCCTTTCTCTGCTTAAATTTCAGTAAAAACTGGAAAATGGGGGTGTTCTAAAGCTTTTGACTGGTAGTGTACACAACATTAAAAGCACTTAAAAGCAGACCATACATATCCACAAATACAATAAAGTTGATGTTTAGTACAATACAACACACCTAAACACAACACTCTACAGTATATCAATTATAGACATTAATATGTAATATTTCTCCCTACCAAGGGAGTTTTTCCTTGCCACTGTTGCCTTTAGGCTTGCTTTTGGGGGGGTCTAGGCCTGGGTTCCCCCTCTGTTAAGCGTTTTGTGACAATTCTATTGTGAAAAGCGCTATACAAATAAATTTTATTTTATTTTATTTTATATTTCTGCTATATGTAGAAGGATGGGACAGAAAACAGTGCTTCTAAAAGTATTAGGCTTTGAGCCAGTAGGAACTGGGATTGCTGTACAGAGAGTGTAACCTCCTATGGTACAGTAATGAGAGGATAAGTCTTTGTTGTGACTCCGCAGCAAACTGCCAACCACATGGGGGGTGCCCCAACATGTGGGGGTTTCTAGGGGGTTATGTGTAACCCCTGCTTTGGAACAGAGGAGGGTTTCAAACCTTTATCCGTGCCCTGTCTCCACTGACAGCGTCCCGTAGGGGCACCCATGCCAGGACAGGACTCGCAATCCCTGCGCTCCTTCCTCTCGGCGCAGTACTGCGAACACTGCTCCTCCAGGTCCTCCTTATCCGCTGCAGCACAAGAATACAGCACACAGCAGACAGCTACACAAGAACACACAGCACTCTGACAGCTGCAGCACAGTAGAATGCAGCACAGAACACAGCACACAGCACTCTGACAGCTGCAGCACAAGAACACAGCCCACAGCACTCTGACAGCTGCAGCACAAGAACACAGCCCACAGCACTCTGACAGCTGCAGCACAAGAACACAGCACACAGCACTCTGACAGCTGCAGCACAAGAACACAGCCCACAGCACTCTGACAGCTGCAGCACAAGAACACAGCACACAGCACTCTGACAGCTGCAGCACATGAATACAGCACACAGCACTCTGACAGCTGCAGCACAAGAACAGAACTTCAGAACCTGAGAATCTGGTTTTAGGTCCTCCGCGGTCTGGTCCTGTTGTGGTCCAGCACGTGCTTTGGAACCCTTAACAGTGGTGGTGACTGAGCAGCCACCAGTTCAGTGGGATTTGATATGCCACAATCAAAGTGCTATGAGACCCCTTTCTCGATGTGCTGAGAAGTATTCATTGGGATTTGAAACAGCAATGAAATGTTGACCTGTTTGATCAGGATATATAATATGATTGACACGTTCATCAGTGAAGTATGGGTCCATTCAAGATACTTAGGAATTAGGATATGTTGTGCAATAATGGCTTAAGATGGCAAATGTAACCAATGATATCTGTCAGAGCACTGGCTCACAACTGAGGAGAAACATCCTGATGTTCCTGCTTTCTTTATTCTAGATTTGGAAAAATAATTTTCTAGCTTGAGTTATCAATGATATGTGAACAAGCCAGTAGGAGTAAGGCTTTTGACTTTCTAGTGGTATATTACAGGATTAACACTTCATCAACTATCATAGCATCTGCTTTTCACTAACATACTGTCATGGTTTGAGTGCCTGTTTAGCCCTGTGTGGGCGTACTCCGTTTCTAGCCTCGTGAGTACGTTCCTGCTCATCTCCATACCTAATCAGCGGATTGTTTTCAGGTGTTCACTGCCTACTTCAGTTCGTTGCTTTCACTACTCCGTGCTTCAGTGTCTATTTCATTTGGCGTTGAAGCCGGTACGGTATCAGTCTTAGATATCTTATTTAGAAAAACTTATTTAGAAAAACTTATTTGAAAAACTTATTTAGAAAAACTTATTTCACTTTAGCTTTCTCGCCACTTCTACGGAAGTCTAGTTTTTTCTTATTTTGTTTGGTCTGTGTTTCGGGGTTACTTACCGACAGACCCAGGGCACTTATTTTCGTTGTTTCGTTTTCCTAAGCTGCGTCTTAGGCGTCTGGGTTCTATTCCAGCTTTGTTTTCTTTTTTGCTTGTGTTGCGACTCAAGTTATTTTATTTCCTTTTTTCCTCCGCGTGTGGTGTTGGGCTACACGTCAGACATTTCTGTTTTTACTATCGTTCGGTACCATTCGCGGACCGCTTTTATTTCGCCCTTTTTAGGGGTAGTTATTATTTCGTATTACGCTGGGAGTTTTGCTTTATTTTCTGTAGCTATTCTCGTGGGTTAACGCCCCTCGCTCCCTATTGTGTTTTAGTGACATCCTGATTGTTCAGGAGTGTTCCTGAGCCTTATTCTCCATTGGTCGCGCTTGGGCCTCACCCCTACCAGCCCTCACACATACTGTTGACCTGGATCAAGATAGAGACTCTACATGGAAGCGCGTCTTGTCTCCTTGTTCACCTGTGCAGCTCGAGGATGACAGACCGCTCTAAACCCTCAGTGTGAACCAACGAGCGCTTTCAGAGAGCGCGTTTGGATGGCGGGACAGGGATGGATCTTACGTTCAGCGTGGAACAGGATGAGCAGCTGCGTGTGGACCTGCAGCTGGGTCCGTTTCTCCTGTGCCGTGACGACGTACAGCAGCTCCTGGCAGTCTGGGCGCCGCAGCGCGTCTGTGTGGTTGACAAACAGCACCCCCAGGGCCTCCGAGCGGCTCTGCTCCACCCCCACCGCGGTGTGGCATGCCCGCGCAGACGCAGAGAGGTTGCTATCGGCTGTGGCTAGCCTGTAGGTGAGGTTGATGCCCCGGAACCGCAGGCAGTCTTCCACACAGACCTGGCCCACCTGCAGCACACAGATCATCAGACGGTGAGAGCACACAGACGGTGAACACAGATGGTGAGAGAGCACACAGACGGTGAGAGGGCACACAGACAGTGAACACAGACAGTGAGAGAGTGCACGGACGGTGAGAGCACGGACGGTGAGAGCACACAGACAGTGAGAGAGCACACAGATGGTGAGAGCACACATACAGTGAGAGAGAACACAGACAGTGAACACGGACAGTGAGAGAGTGAACACGGACAGTGAGAGAGCGCACAGACAGTGAGAGGGCACAGACAGTGAGAGAGCACACAGACAGTGAGAGGGCACACAGACAGTGAACACGGACAGTGAGAGGGCACACAGACAGTGAACACAGACAGTGAGTGAGAGAGAACACAGACAGTGAGAGGGCACAGACAGTGAGAGAGCACACAGACAGTGAGAGGGCACACAGACAGTGAACACGGACAGTGAGAGGGCACAGACAGTGAGAGGGCACACAGACAGTGAGAGAGACAGTGAGAGGGCACAGACAGTGAGAGAGCACACAGACAGTGAGAGGGCACACAGACACAGACAGTGAGAGAGAACACAGACAGTGAGAGGGCACAGACAGTGAGAGAGAACACAGACAGTGAGAGAGCACACAGACAGTGAGAGAGCACACAGACAGTGAGAGAGAACACAGACAGTGAACACAGACAGTGAGAGGGCACAGACAGTGAGAGAGCGCACAGACAGTGAGAGAGCACACAGACAGTGAGAGAGAACACAGACAGTGAGAGAGCGCACAGACAGTGAACACAGAGTGAGAGGGCACAGACAGTGAGAGAGAACACAGACAGTGAACACAGACAGTGAGAGAGAACACAGACAGTGAGAGGGCACAGACAGTGAGAGAGAACACAGACAGTGAACACAGACAGTGAGAGAGAACACAGACAGTGAGAGAGAGCGCACAGACAGTGAGAGGGCACAGACAGTGAGAGAGCGCACAGACAGTGAGAGAGAACACAGACAGTGAACACAGACAGTGAGAGGGCACAGACAGTGAGAGAGCGCACAGACAGTGAGAGAGAACACAGACAGTGAGAGAGCGCACAGACAGTGAGAGAGAACACAGACAGTGAACACAGACAGTGAGAGGGCACAGACAGTGAGAACACAGACAGTGAGAGACAGCGCACAGACAGTGAGAGGGCACAGACAGTGAGAGAGCGCACAGACAGTGAGAGAGAACACAGACAGTGAGAGAGCGCACAGACAGTGAGAGAGAACACAGACAGTGAACACGGACAGTGAGAGGGCACACAGACAGTGAACACGGACAGTGAGAGGGCACACAGACAGTGAGAGCACACTTCCTCCTGCTCTTCTCTCGGCCTGCTGCTACGATCAGACACAGCACAGTGCGAAACACAAACAGCTGATACACCCCTCTGAGTATTTCTATGTCAAATATTTAGGTCAAAGATGTTTTTGTGCACAGTGCAGATAGAGAAATCACCATGGCCCGCCCTGTCACTTTGATGGGGGGCCGGGGAAGCAATATAATTGAGCTCTGGTACCTGTGCAAAGGTGGCAGATTTTCGGGACAGCATGATTCGGTAGGTCACGTTGCTGAAAGAGATGTGGACGGGCAGGATGGTGACGTTGAAATGGAGCATGACGGTCCCCTCTGGTCCAGGAAAGGTGGTGTCGTTGACGAGGTAATCTACCTGGAAGGAGCGCTTCTCGGTCACAAGAAGGTCTCTGTTCAGAATCAGCCCTGGGAAACAGAAACAAATAATTTACTTATTTATTCCCAGAAACAGCCGTACATACAAGGATAAAGTGGTCCACATACTCCATACTTAAACCCATAACCCCCCCATGCATCCCCCCCACACGCACACACTCTCCATGGGGTCAGAGATTAGGGATTGGTTGAGATGCACCGTGAGCTCTAAAATCCTCAAACTGTCCTGATCATGAATGTTCAAGAAATGGCCGCACATTTGTAATGATAGATGGACATCAGAGAGCAAATCAACTGGTGTCATCAACATTGTGTAGAACCAACAACAACAACAACAACAATATTTAAAAATTATCATCATTAGAAAAGTACAATTATATATGCTTTGCAGTGATGTTCTGATTACGCTTGTGTGTAGGGGGCCATGCCTCGGCCTACTCACTGTACTCGTGAACAGTCCCTCTCACGTTGCTGAATATGGCTTTCTCCTCCCTGAAAGAGTGTGTGACGTCAAAGTGATCTTTGACCCAGGAGTCCTGTGTCATTATCTGTCCCACAAATTTGTTCTGAGTCTGTTCTTTGGGGTATATAGGTGTGGTGTCTCTGTCAAACACCAGCAGGCTGCCGAATAAAGTGTTCTGAAATGAGAAGCAGATGGATTTGTGTGTTAGAGTCATTTCCGTATATCAATTTTCAGTTCCCCCCAGTTATTGACAATAACAAACACTCTATTTGATACATTTGAACTTGGACTAGGAGTGCAGGGACAGGATCGTGCTGTGGGTTTAAATCCTTTGTAAGCCCGTCGCTGCTCTACCATCACAAAGGTACTTAAAAAGAAGATTAAAATTAAGAGTAAAATATCTGTCTGTGTGAGTGAACAACCTGTGTAGTGTAAGATAAGAGAGAGTGGCGATGAAGAGGACACCCCACCCACTGAGTGAATAAGTACTGAAAATGTCAATGCTTTGTAATTTAGTGTATTTAGCAGCTCAAAGTGGGTTACTGTGCTGCTGTCACAGTATTGCAAATCATTTTGGTGTTCTGGTGTTAATGGGTTAAATGGGTTGGGTGGCACATTATAATAATATATATAACATATCTTTCCTAAGAGAGGTCAGAGCACAGGGCCAGCACCCCTGGAGCAGTTTAGGGGTTCAGTGCCTTGTTCAAGGGCACTTCAGCAGCACCCCAGGAAGTGAACTAGCCTCCCTCTGGTTTTCAGTTAATTGTTTTTCCATTGGCCTTCCTGGGATTAGAACCAGCAACTCTCCGCTTTCCTGCCCGAGTCGCTAACCACTGAGCCACTGCCACCCCAGATTAGTCAACTGAAATGACAACATCTGAAAAGTTGTGATTAAAATAAACTTTTTTTCTGTGCTGGTTTCTGCACAGCATTTCCTGTATCCCCCAGAGTCAGACTATCTTCGAGTAATGAGTCCTGATAACAAATGGAGGAGCGCGAACGCGAGCAACCCACCTGCTTCCGGCTGAACTCCAGCACCACCTCCTCTGTGTCAGAGCCGTTGAGGTATGGGGCATTGTCGTCCTCGTCGTATATGTTCACCAGCAGAGCGGCAAAGGCCTTGTACAGCTTGTCCTCTGTCCTCACCGTGCAGATAATCTCCAAATTGTACAGCTCACGCTCCTCGCGGTCAAGCACATGGGTCACCACCAGCTCGGACGTGTTCTCATTGACCGCGAATGGCACGGAAAGGTCTACAGTCAGGAGAAAGGGCAGAGGCCCATTACAAGGAATGTGATTCAGCATCAAGGAAACAATATGATGCTATGAATATTTCATTTTTCAATGTTTCAAAAGTTTTAGAACACCCCCATTTTCCAGTTTTTACTGAAATGTAAGCATAGCACCTAACGTTGAGGCCGATTCTTCTTCCACAACATCCAGAGGATCCGACCGGTCCTCACCCAAGAGGCCACACAACTCCTGGTCCAGGCCCTGGTGATCTCATGTCTGGACTACTGCAATTCCTTGCTGGCAGGCCTACCGGCTTGTGCCATCACGCCACTGCAACTAGTCCAGTATGCTGCTGCATGTCTGGTGTTTAATCAACCAAAGTTCACCCACGTCACCCCTCTACTCTCCTCTCTGCACTGGCTCCCCATCGCAGCACACATCAGATTCAAATCACTGGTGCTTGCTTTTCAAGCGGCTAAAGGAACTGCTCCCCCATACCTCCAGCCACTCATCACACCCTACACCGCAGCCAGACCCCTCCGCTCTGGCAAACTGACTGTCCCATCCCTCCGGATGCCTGGCAGCCGCTCCTCACGGTCTCACCTCTTCTCTGTCCTGACCCCCCAGTGGTGCAATGACCTTCCGCAATCAGTCAGGACCGGGGAATCATTTGCGATTTTCCGCAAGAGACTGAAAACCCACCTTTTCAGACTCCACTACCACTGAATTATGTACATCTAGCTAATTGTCATCACCACTGCCTACTTGCTCAACACTATGTATCCCTGCTTACCCCTCATTTAACAAAAACATGTACTAACCTTTTCCTTCCCACTGTTACAGGTATGGTACGCAGCTGCCTGCAATGATGTCTATCACTGTATTACTGCACTGATCTCTTTCGCAATCTATGATTGTTCCTACCATGTATTAATGCACATCTTGTAAGTCACTCTGGTCTCATCAGACCATAGAATCCTCCTCCACTTGGTTTGAGAGTCCTACATGCCTTCTGGCAAACTCTAGGCAAGATTTTATGTGAGTTTTCTTCAACAATTACTTTATTTTTTACACCCTCCCATAAAGTGCAGATTTGTGAAGCACCCAGGCTATTGTTATCCCATGGACAGTTCCTTCCATCTCTGCCATGAAAGACTGTAACTCCATCAGAGTTGCCATAGGCCTCTAAGTGGCCTCCCTAACAAGTGCCCTTCTCGCACAGATGCTCAGTTTTGGAGGATTGCCTGTTCACAATTGTACCATAATCTCTCCACTTCTTTATGATAGATTTAATGGTGCTCCAGGGGATATTCAATGTCTTTGAAATCTTCTCATATCTTTCCCCTGATTGATGCTTTTAAAAAACCTTTTCGGAGATTTGCTATGAATGTTCTTTGACCTTCATGGTGAAGATCTTGTTTGGAAATGCATTAACCAACTGTGGGACCTCTCACAGACAGGTGTATTTACTTTGAAATCATTTGAAACACCTTAATTGTACACAGGTGAACTCCAATCAAATAATTATATGACCTCTGAAGACAATTTATTGCACCAAAGTTTATTTAGGTGTGTCTTGATTCCATGAAGAAAGAAAATAAAATCAGAAAAATTCCAAAGAGAGTGAATACCTTTTAAACCCACTATATGTACAGTATATATGTATATATATATATATATATATATATACAGTATATATATTCATCATCCTATTACATGCACACAGGAGACAATCACAGGATTTAAAATGGTGTCCATGGCTCTCCAAAGAGTGTGCACAGAAACAGACAGACAGACAGACAGGCAGGCAGGTAGGCAGACAGGCAGGCAGACAGACAGACAGACAAACAAACATACATACATACATACATACATACAGACAGACAGATGGACAGATATACATACAGACAGGCAGGCAGACAGACAGACAGACAGACAGACAGACAGACAAACAAACAGCGAGCGGTGGGTGACATACCTGCTTCCATGGTGTAGGTGATGGTGTAGTTGAGGCAGGTGTCCTGCTGGGTCAGACGACGGAGCTGGCGGAAGGCCCCCGGGAGCCGGTTCTCTTTGATGTGAGGGTTCAGGTCCCTGTCCGGGAAGCACAGCTTCTCCAGCCTGGTGTGGCCACAGGGGGGCGCTGAGGCATTGATGATATTGAGGGTGACGTGCACAATGGGTTGGTGCAGGCAGCTTTGTCGTGTGGGTTTGGGCGTGACCACAGCCTTAAGAGTCAGCTTCCTCATGGGTGCTACAGCGCCCCTGGCTGTCAGGGGACAAAATGATCACACAACAACATCTCAATGCAGGTGTGTCACTGAATGAACAAACTCGGATTCAGCTCAACTCTGTGATCGGCAACGTCTTCAATGACAGTTTTTTTCCATTCTAAAACATGATTTTCATGATCACCGACAATGAGGAGAGAGAGGTTTCATGGACTTGGTGGTGATGTGAATGAGCTGTTGATTTGAACCAATTGTAAATTGTGGCTCACTTGGTGTTGGCAATGCTTAGGTTGTGAGTTTGATTCCCACTGGGACCACATTTACTGGATAAAAGCGTCTGCTAAATGGCATATATTATTATTATTATTATTATAATGAGGATGGAAATGAAACATAACAGACTTGTTCATTTTTGGTTACATGCGCTGTTCTCTGGTTTTTTGATTCCCTCTGGAAAATGCCAATTGTGAAGCGCTGTGTGACAACCTGTTTGTAAATGGCGCTATACAAAAATAAAGATTGATTGATTGATTCTCCCCAGTTGCAAGCCACACAGAAAGAGTTGTTGTGATGGGATGGGGGTTTTGCTCAAACGTGTCGGTCCGACTCACAGAGAGAGGCGAAGTCTTTGCTGTCCAGGGTTCTGTTCAGGTAGAGGATGCCGGTGTTCTCATCCAGGTGGAACCACTGGCTGTAGGGAATTGCCTTATTGTTCCAGCACAGGTAGAAGTGCGGCCTCTCCGTCGGCCTCTCCGCCATGCCGTGCAGCTGGACCACGGGCATTCCCGCCTCCTGCCCCACGTGCACACTCTCAAAGTACTCGTTCTGTGGAAAATACAGACCCCACGAACCTGCCCAAGACAATCCACAGAGTAATCAGGCCAAATAACAAGAACAATGCAGCAATATATATTTCCTTTCACAATCGCAAACAGCTTGCAAATCGCATATTGGACACAACACTCCCACAATGCCTCTGTGATATTGGTGAAAGCTGACTGGAGAAACTGGAGAAACAACAGACAGGATGACAACGGCCCGGCTAATGCATTGCATAACATCGTGCCGCTGGTGGTCATGTCAGGGGGACGCGATAAAGACATTAATTAGAGACTCAGGAATAAAGACATTAATTAGAGACTTGGAGAATCAGATACTCATTGCTGCCTTGATGCCGGACTTCCTGTGAGATGCTCCAATGAAAAGAGAACTAATTCGTCATTACTGAAGTGTGTGTGTGTGTGTGTGTGTGTGTGTGTGTGTGTGTGTGTGGCCTTAAGCTAAAATAAATTACATTCTAAATGACACTAAGTACAGTAGGTGCAGTGAGAGATATCACAGACAGAGGGCGATACAGTAGGTGCAGTGATGGATATCACAGACAGAGGGCGCTATAGTACAGTAGATACAGTGAGGAAAGGTATAGTGAAAGTATAGTATGGATAATGACAATGAATTGAGCTTGAATAAGAGAAAAGCATGTAATATCTGGATATTCATCACTGGAGCAACAAGAGCAACGCTGTATGTAAAGTACAGCCAGTCACACAGCAAATCAGTCAAGCTGCATACAGTGCTGCAATGCAAACACACAACAGTAATGAATATATTCATATAGCTTAATAATAAAGAGCATTACGTTAGTCACATAATAATAATATAATGATAAGCCTAAAAATATATTGCAAAGAGCAATTACCTTATATCATAGTGATCACTTGGTGACAAACACACCATGATCCATTTAGTAACCGGCTTACATAATAGCAACTCTGATATGGAATATTTTGAGATTCACAGCATTTATAAGAATGAGATGGTGAAATGTGTATGTTTTACATCAGTGGTTTCAGTGATCGCAGAACTGCAAATCAGTAACTCTTGCAGTTCACTGCCCAGAATCTGCACTCACGTTTATACCAATAACTATCTCACTGTCACTGCCCACCCCCTACACACAGACACACACACACACACAGGTAATTATTCATTGCGTGATAACACAAGCCTAGAATGGTTTTTATGGGAGCAGAGTACAAACAGGGGACCTGCGTCAGTCTGTGGGTTTTTGGACTGACTCTAGCTGATCAAACAGTGCACCTGCATCGATTGATCATCTTGCCATCATCACAGTAAAGCACTCAACACTCTCCTCACTGGGTGCTTTCTTAACTTTGACTTAAACACAAATCCAACTGTTTTTTCTTCACAAACACGTTTTTTACATTTCTGCAATCCCCAAGATGAATCTGCCAAACTGTGTTTGTGAAGGAAAATAACATTTGTTGGTCAAAGTTGAGAACAAACGTTGATAGAATCCAGGTCAATATCTAGAACTGTATGTCAGTCAGTTACAATCTTTACTTCATACAGATTTGAGTTTTATTTATTTTTGGCATTGGTTGACTGAAACAATACCATAATACCAAATACCATACAAAACCACACCCATCCTTTTCTACACAGTTTAACTCTACCATGCCATACCATTCTAAATTATATCTAACACCACTCCTATCAGCATGTAACAGGGTTCAGTTTTGGGCAATTTTATATCTCTAGATGTATTAATGTTCTGTAAGTAACTCTATTTGAACAGGATCAGGGCAGATGCCATGAAGCACACAGATGTGCTGACTCTTATCTGTGATGGCACAACAGCGAAATGTCAAATCGCATATCACATGATTACCAAGGGCAGCATCATTATCTGTACAGGGGACATTATGATGATGAAATATTCGATGCGTCCAACATGCCAGTGTTAGGATATGGCATGCAATATGAGCAACACTACAGGAGCCTGGTCAGTGCTGAACAACGCAGAATGTATTCACATCACCAGTTTACGTGGCACCATTATTTATTAATTCAAAAAAAAGTGGCTGAGTTAAAATATCTCTCAGTATGAATGGTGGAGCTGAAACTGAAGCATTATCTTTCACATGAACACAGAGTTTCCCCATTTGAATGCATTTATAACATGTTCGACCCAATGTGGTTTCAGTGTCCCCTTGAGTTCACCTTGGGAAGCTTAATTACAGAGGACAACATAATACCGTACAGAAATGAGTCATTACCTGCAAGGGCTGGGGGCTAATCCATCAAATGCAATAATGAGCGTGTGTGTTTTACAGGAAAATGGGGATCTGTGCGCACAGAGGGTAATCATATCCTTACTGTGTTCCTGTCCAAAGGCCGAGGGTGGCCATTTAGGGAACGCACTAATGTCATTAGCAGACAGCCAAACAAGATTTTCTATTTCTGTTGGTGCAGTTGTGGCTGCGGCTCCGGTTTCAGACATTGATTTAATTTAGCTGCGCTTGGATGACAAGAGCCTGGTCTAATCTATAAGATAAGTCCGGCCCTCTTCGAGGTCGTCCGAGACTCAAGTGACCAACGACCCCTTTATTAAAAGACATGTTTACCTCAACAGGGGGAAAAAGGAAACAATTAGCCGGTTGCAATAATGTGTATGGTACCTGAAATGTTCTGTGAAGACTGGAGGCCCCCTGCCTCTACTGCGCTTGTAACAAAAGGCTGAGTGTTGAGCACAACACTGCATAAGCAGGGTGCAAGCCAATATCCGTGACACCCAATATCCTGAAATTATAAGCTGATACTTGATATAACGTTTTCTGTGACTTACATTACCAATAAGAGAAATAATGAATAATTAAAAACACATAGAATAGAATGTCATTTGATGACTGCAGAATAACTATAACATAAGAAACATTGTTTCAACACAGTATATAATTATCCAGTATCATCATCTTCTGAAATTAATAGTGAGTTAATGGCTTCTTAGAAAATATCTATATTATCAGTACATCTAATAACAGTGTTCAGTAAAACTAAAATGCCTGTGTATACTTTATTGTGGAACACATATTATGGAACATAAAAGTATGGTATACAACTTTTTTTTGAAAATGCAAGCATACTGAATAGCCACTAGTTGGAGACATTTTCCTCATTATTTTTAAACATTATTTTACAGCCATCAAATGAGCAAGAGGGGTGTTTATTGCCAAGTATACTATATATATGTCATTTAGCAGATGCTTTTATCCAAAGCGACTTACATTTTTCAGAATATGTGGTCCCAGTGGAAATTGAATGCACAACCTACGTGTTGTCAGCTCCATGCTCTATCTACTGAGCCACACAGAAGCACATGCCATAGAAATGCATGCATACATAAACACTTAGGTAAATAAGGGACACAAAGTAGTGAAGTATTGAAAGCAGGTGCTTCCACACAGGTTTTGGTCCTAAGTTAATAAAGCATTTGTCCTCCCAGCATACTCAGGATCATGATGCACAAAAATGCTGGGCAGGCCTGGTTGCCTATAATTATGGCTAGCATGGCCAGAAGACAAGACTTTGGTGACTTTGAAAGAGGAGTGATTGCTGTGGCATGTTTGGCATGAGCTTCAGTGATCAACTTGCTGATGTTTCAAAAGGAACAGCGCCTGAGGTGATGTCAGGAATGTTAGGAAATCTGAGGGAAACACATCATCAACAAAGGGCAGCTGAGGTCGGAAGCACAAACTCCTGGATTGTGAAGTCCGTGCATTAGTTTGAGGTACAAGCCTAAAAAGGCAAGATACTCTCAATCTATTGACTGCAAATTTCAATTTAGGGTGTGAGCTGGCAGTTTAATCAAGAACTCTACCAAACAGGATACCATTGTCATATCACTATGTGTGTATTTAACTGGCAAAATAAAGGAAACACTTGAGTAAATGAGGGATACTGGTGGCACTGTTATTCTGTTATTGTGTAGTGTGCAATTTCCTGGCCTGGTTTAGGTCCACTCAACCAAGTTAATGCCAATAAATACAAAGCCATTCTGAGTGATCACCTTCATCCTATGGTGAATCATTTCTATCCTGATGGGAGTGTATGACAGGATAGACAATGCCCCCATCCACAGGGCATGAGTGGTCACTGAATGATTTGATGAGCATGAAAATTATGCAAACTATATGCCATGGCTGTCTCAGTCACCACATCTCAACCAATGGTGTTGCATCCCTCCAATAGAGTTCCAGACACTTGTAGCATGTCAAGACGTATTGAAGCTGTTCTGACAGCTTGTGGACTTTATGTTGGTCTTTCCTTTATTTGCAGTTACCTGTAAATATAGAACAGGCAAACTCTGTAATAACTTATATAGTATACTAAGGTAAGCACAATACCAGGGCCCTGCTTTAATTTAAAACACCAAAAACTACCAACAGGCTCCTTCCTTAGAGAACCCTGTCAGTCCCATGTGAAGTGCTAAAGTATCAACTACTGTATACAATTTTAACTTAACTAAAGACATAATACCATACTCAAAGAACAATTAAATATTACAGCAGGTTTGCAATATTGAGATAAATATAGTCATTGAATGAATAAATATATTGAATGCGTGGGTGGATGGGTGGATGCAGACTTGGTGTGTGTGTGGGGGCAAGATGAATGTAAGAGGGAAAGGCTAGCCTCCGGAAGGGGTCAGCCACTAATTCAGTAATGCCTAAATTCACCAGCGAGGATTGTGCTTCTCTCCACATTGGAAACATTAAACCATACGCCATTCAATTGGTTTACATCATTCAAAACTCAATTTGTTTCCAGGACGAAAGCCAACAAAAAGTAAGCAGTTTATACAAAAGTTAATTAATTGAGTGCATCAAAAAAACAGCAATGAAGGCAATAGGTTCCCAGGCCTGAGATATCAGGGCGGGCTCCACAAAGTGACTCTGAGGTTCTTGGAAACACTTTGCGGTGATGAGGGACTCAGGGGCATGGCACTGAATTCCTGTATGATCTTTAGTGCTTCAGTAAATCTGCTTCATCACATTTACTCACACCCTGCCCTGTCAGAAGCAGTGCAGAGATCACACGGTGCAGTCTGTCCCTATTGATTTCTGCCCTCTGGAGTTCCCAGGTATTTACAGAGAGGTGAGATTTAAAATAACCAAGGCTTTTCCTAAATAAAAAAAAAATCTGTTCACTAGAAACCTTCAAATCACATGCTCCATTGTTTGTTTGTGTGGCAGACAGCCCACCCTTCCAAGATGAAGGTGTATTTGGAAGCAGCAAGTGCTTCAGCAAGTTAATGGACACATATGGCCATTTCTCAAAAATATGAGGTTTGGGGGAAAAACATATTTTGTGTGTAATGCGAAGCAGAAGTTGCGTATGAGCACAAACATGCCTATAAATGAGAAGGGGTTTGAAACAGTAAAATCTCTCAAATCTGTAGCTGTGGCTCTCTCTAGGACCGAACTCCTGACTCCTACGGTGGACCGATCACACAGTCCTCCAATTAGCAGTGGCCATAAACCTGGGAACCCGGGCTCCATGTTCTGTGTGTCCCCTCTACACTGGCATGGACCAATAATAATAATAATTATGTAAAGTATTTGCTGAATAAACAAACATAAATCATAAGAGAGAGTTCAGAGATAATGTTAATATAAAAACAAATGAAATACAAAATAAGGAGAGTTGGCAGTTGAAATAAGCTGCAATAATACAGGTTAAAAGCATGCTAGTGCGATACAAATACTGGACATAAAGCCAATACAGCAGATGAAAAACACAGAAATTACAAGCAAGTTATAAAAAGGATAACAGAATGGAACTCCAATATCAGAGCTAAGACAGGGAGCGAGAGATTTACTCTGGGTGAGATCAGTGTGGGGGGGGGGCCTCCAGACTCGACACGCCCCCACAGCACAAAGTCCCAAGGAGGCTGAATAAGTCTGCCATACAGCCCCAGTTCACTTCATCACGGCCACTCATTGGCTAGGAGCTTGGAACTGCTTTTATTCCCATCGCTAAGGACCTCTAGGCTGAAAGGTAAGATCTCTAAAATCTGTAGTTGTGGCTCTCTCTAGGGCTGAACTCCTGACTCCTACAGTGGACTGATCAGACGCTCCTCCAATTAGCAGTGGCCATAAACCTGAGCCGTGTGATTAATAGGAAGTAAAAATCCTGTGACCTTTGAACCTGGGCTCCCCGTTCTCCTAATGACCACCCATTGGAAGGTCAAGTATCTGGCCACCAGCCAATCAATAGAGAAACCAATCAACCCCAACGGTCATCGAGGGAGAAGAGATTCGTTTATCCACAAAGCTTTTTCTGCACTGCCTCTTCCTGATCAAACAAGCGGACGAAGCTAAGCTAGCACAATACACTTTGTATTACACTGTACACACTGTGTCCCTGTGTCTTACTTATGCTGTTTTCTTCTCCCTTGGTTAATCTTAATTGATTATTGGTTTATTATGGGCATTTTTTGATAGTGATCTTCCTCTGCCACTGACGTTTGTCTTTTGCTCTGTCCTGCCACATCATTACACTGGATGAGACTGCCTACTGAACACATGCATGTAAATGTGAATGACAGTGTAGCAAAGTTCAGAAATAAACAAATAATAAACATGAGAATAATGCTGGCCATTGGTAGTGGTTTAATGTTATAAGTGACATACAGATAGGAAGTTCGTTAAGGAGTCATTTGGCTCAGCAGAAGACCTCTCCATTTCACCAGTGCCCCAATATTATGACCACTGCCTCTCTAAAGATAATATACTAATGAGAATCATTACCATGGCACTTTACAATCATTTAATTAACTAAAAGGCTGTCGATTAAAGTACAGAGGGTGGGGGGTTATTATTGCAAATGGTATTGATCATAATGCTTATAATCCCTTTAGTATGATTCTCATAGGCAATACACAGAATTACCTGATCCTAAAGAGTTATTTTGAAGATGTGATAAAAAAATGATTAAAAGATTATCTCCTTTGGTTTGGAGGCTAATGCTGCATGCTCCTTTCAGAGTTTCTTCAATAGTGTACTATAGTACAACCTTAATGCTAGATATTGTTCTACTTATAAAAATGTTTATTTTGAGGAACTATGTTATACGTCCTTCAGTTCCTCAATATGAAAACAAAATGAACACTGACACTCTAGGCCACAGATTTCTGGAAGTATGAATTGGTTTGCATCTGCTGTGAGTGTCTCTGCTGAAATATTCATATCCTCACAAACCAGAGGATTTTGATTCTAACCCTCAAACACTGGCCCCTGAGTCAGTTTTAGCCTTTTTTTTGTCACATAAAAGACTGCAGTTAGGATTAGGAATAATTAGGTTAACTTGCCCTGGATCAGCGCTGAGAGGAATCCGCAAAGCTCTGCTGATTTGTTTGCTGTTTGGTGCTCTGCTGGTTCCCTATGTGCCATCATATCCCCTGACCCCTCCACCCCTAGCCTTACATCATCAGTCAGCTCACCAATACATTCCCCAATGTGTGTCTGGTGAGTCACATAGCTTTATTCTGACCAATCAAATGTGGTGAATTTAGACACAGTTTGATCAAACACGGCAGAGTAATAACACTCCACAGCAAAATGAGAGGAAGAAACTGTTTCAGGAACAAATCCAAAATACTGACACTTTTTAAAGAAATATTAAACAACTACATTTCCTCTTTCATATGCCTCATTCTGAGCAAGCTGCTGTTGAGGCATCATGTGTAATTATAATGCTCATGTTAGTTGTGAAAAGTTTCAATCAATTGAACAAACAGACTACATTGAAATACCTTCATTAAAAGGGATCACTGATTGCTGATTGTTTTTAGCATTGCTAACACTTTATACTAAAGCCCATTAATAGCTCTTTGGTTAAGATCTTGAGAAACATTGCTCAACGTGAATTCATAAACATTAACAATATTATAAGAAATATAACCTCAATTAGAAGTTTATGAAGACAAAATAATGAAAATTACAGACCATTATGTTTGCTGAAAAACATGGACACGTTTCATACTGATTTAGATTTTAGTGCCTTTATGTCCTTGGGTTTGTTGTGATACTATACAAAAGTACAATGCATTTAGTGTATCTGTAGACCCATCTACAGGTAACTGCCAAAATAAAGGAACCACTTGAGGAAATTAAGGGTTCTGTTATAGTGTGAGGTGCATTTTCCTGGCATGGTTTAGATCCACTCAACCCCTTAGAGGGAAAAGGTAAACACCAATAAATACAAAGCCATTCTGAGTGATCACCTTCATCCTATGGTGAAGTATTTCTATCCTGATGGGAGTGGTCTCTTCCAGGATGACAATGTCCCATCCACAAGGCACGAGTGGTCACTGAATGGTTTGATGAGCATGAAAATGATGTAAACCATATGCTATGGCTGTCTCAGCCACCAGATTTAAACCCAATTGCACACTTATGGGAGATTCTGGAGTGGCGCATGAGACGGCGCGTTTTCCATCAGCATAAAAAAACACCAAATGATGGCATTTCTAGTGGAAGAATGATGTTGCATCCCTCCAATATTGTTCCAGACACTTGTAGAATCTATGCCAAGGTGCATTTCTGGTGGCTCAAAGCCATATTAAGACACTTTATGTTGGTGTTTCCTTTATTTTGACAATTAACTGTAGGTCCCTCTATAGTACTATAAAATCACATATGCCAAATGTGAAACACCATGACAGACACCAGCAGCAGCTAAACCAACCAAAACAATTCAATTAAAGGTCAAATTAATGACATGGAGATTAGGGTGCGTCCAAGTCATTAAATAGGGTTATTAATTCTCTGTAGGATAAATTACATGGATTTATGTCATTTAGACCGTATGATGTGGTACTGGCCAACCTGGCCTGAACATCATTGTCTTGGATGCATGTGAAGAGTTTTAACTTTTAATGATCGTGATGTAAATGCCTGTAAAGCATGTTTAGTATGTAAAAAATGTTTTACAATAAAAAGCTTTGATATTATGTTAAAGTCTACATTTGCATTAATTAGGTTTATATACTTATGTTTGCTGTTTATTTATGTGCCAATGTTTGATGTTCCAGAACACAAGAGGGGCTTGAGGACATGGCTTTAGAGCAGATACCAATACAAAAACCCTATTCACATCTCACCTGTGCCACAATAGCATCTATTTTCTTTAAATACAATGCACATATAATTGTGGAACAATATATCTTATTACACTACCAGTCAAAAGTTTTAGAACACCCCCATTTTCCAGTTTTTTACTGAATTTTAAGCAGTTCAAGTCCAGTGAATAACCTGAAATGGTACAAAGGTAAGTCAGTAAAAAACGTGTGTGTGTGTGTGTGTGTGTGTGTGTGTGTGTGTGTGTGTGTGTGTGTGTGTGTGTGTGTGTGTGTGTGTGTGTGTGTGTGTGTGTGTGTGTGTGTGTGTGTGTGTGTGTGTGTGTGTGTGTGTGTGTGTGTGTGTGTGTGTGTGTGTGTGTGTGTGTGTGTGTGTGTGTGTGTGTGTGTGTGTGTGTGTGTGTGTGTGTGTGTGTGTGTGTGTGTGTGTGTGTGTGTGTGTGTGTGTGTGTGTGTGTGTGTGTGTGTGTGTGTGTGTGTGTGTGTGTGTGTGTGTGTGTGTGTTCCACCTAGTAGTGGCTGGCAGTGTAGTGTAATGGTTAGAGAGCTGGGCTTGTAACTCAGAAGTTGCTGGTTCAATTCCCAGGTGGGGCACTGCTGTTGTACCCTTGAGCAAGGTACTTAACCTGAATTGCTTCAGTAAAAATATCCAGCTGTATAAATGGATTGTATGTAAAGAAATGTAAACTGTATAAGTCACTCTGGATAAGAGCGTCTGCTAAATGCCTAAAAATGTAATGTAATGTTGTAGGGTCATCCGTTCTAAGAAATGGGTTGAGAGACACTGACATAAACGTTTCCAGCTCCCCCAGCATGTGTCAGAGGTGAAGAGCAGTGCTGATACCCAGACAGGGTTAGTCATTGGCTAAGAGGTGCATACTTACATCATTTTAAATCACCGTGATGATTCCAGCCATTGTCTGCATCTCAGTAACAGCAGAAACAAATTACTTAAAAACAGAATGATACATTCATCCACTTAACCAGTAAGAAACAATCCCTCCAGCAACTATGTAATCATATGAAATATACACTCAAACCTATACCCTACGTATAGTGCAAGCACACATGGACCACACATGAACTTATTGTCTGGTACGTATGTGCATCTTACACTGTCATCAAGTGTTTACTCAAATCCTCTGAAGTATCATACATACTGTGCAATTTAATGCACGCTAATGACCCTATTCCATTACGCATGGCACAATGATAGATATCACATGTTTATATTATTCACAAGCATAATACTTATCCGACCACAAGGACGGCACACACACTCCGAAACACCAGTAACACAGCTTCAGTCTAGCAAGGCAGAGATGCGCAATTTAAATCATACTGAATTCACTTGGGCGGCACGGTGGTGCAGTGGATAGCACTGTCGCCTCACAGCAAGAAGGTCTCGGGTTCGAATCCAGGCCAGGGGCCTTTCTGTGTGGAGTTTGCATGTTCTCCCCGTGTCCGCGTGGGTTTCCTCCGGGTACTCCGGTTTCTTCCCACAGTCCAAAGACATGCACGTTAGGCTAATTGGAGAGTCTAAATTGCCCGTAGGTATGAGTGTGTGAGTGAATGGTGTGTGTGCCCTGTGATGGATTGGCGACCTGTCCAGGGTGTATTCCTGCCTCTCTCCCGGAACGCATGCTGGGATAGGCTCCAGCACCCCCCCGCGACCCTGACCAGGAATAAGCGGCTTAGACAATGGATGGATGGATGGATGGATGAATTCACTTGGAATCTGCATTACTGTGCTCTGAATGCAGTCTGAAAATGGGGCATGTTTTAAAGTTTCTGCAAAGTATTCTGGCACAGTCAACACGGTCTTCTTAACCGCCTTGCACTAAACCCACAAGTGAGAAAGGGGTCTAGATTACTGTCGGTTTGGCTGTCACACATAGTCACAATGATGTGTCCTACAGCCAGGATGGAATCCGGACTGAGTCAGTTAGGTAGCGACCTTGTGTTTTTTTACTATTATCTGGCTAACCAGTAAACGTTAGCAATGTTAGCTCACTTTAATTTATGTTTTTTATATTTATTACGGTAATTGACTAGCTATGTGTTCATTTTGTATTCATGTGTTCACATAATTTTTTATGTTATTACCACATCATCATCATTCATCCTTACTAACCTCTCTGCTGTGCATTGAAGAAGGTTAATGGCTATGTAAAAAAAAAAACTAAACCAACGACCACGGCCATTTTATGTCAGAAAAACACATCCTCCCATTTGTCTCACTGCTAACTGCATTAAGCTATCCTAGAATTAACAATGAACATTATCTTCATTTTTGTTGTCACTATGTTGAATACATTTAGGGACATCGTCATGTTATCATGAGGTGCATTAATGAAAAGTAAAGTTAACCGCTAGATTTTTACACAAAACTACAAAACTTCCTCTCTTTACTAGCTAGCGTTACTCAAAATCTATCCCTACGTTAGTTTGTCCATCTCCTGTCAGATCCAAGGAAGACGCAAGCCCATTGCGCGACAAGCCACATTGCACATCTACATTGATTAATGTGCAGTCGCTGTATGATACAGCTAGAGGAATCACATATCCCATCTATGAAGTTGATGGGGGTCCTTCACGGCGGCCGTGAGGCGAGAGGGGGAGATTAATAAAAATAATAATAATAATTTCTTAAGCGACGGATTCGCTATTATATACAATGGTTGCTATGTCTATGATGTCATGGCGTTAACAGCTAGGCCCCCGTTGGTTGACTCGCCCCGGGCCCCGCCCACCGCTGGTCTTGTCCCCACTGAATTTTAATTGAAAGTGTGTGTGTGTGAGTGTGTGAGTGTGTATGGGGGTATGCCCCTTTTTCTCTATTCTGTAGGTGCCAGTTACAAGAGTGGCTTGCTAGGGTAAAGGAAGTGTTTAACCAATACCAGGAAAACTGCTGGATCTACATACTAATCACCACCCTATCACACAAGTAGGGGGTGCTGCAACGAAGGAACAGATCCATAGCTGTGATTTGGGATTCCAAATTGGGGGGAAAAATAATAAATGCTTCTTTTATTCATATCTCCTGGTCAGCAAGACAGGTCATAAACACTGAGTTGGCATGTCACTGCGTTTGAATGTAAACTTTTTCAGAAAATTTACTCAGTAGAATTTCTGTGGAAACCTTTCTCAAAATTCTAGGCCAGAGGTCTAACCATTTCACTGGTCCCACACTGGATTATGTCTCAGTTGTCAGGTGAGTATGGGGAAAATCTAGAAACGCTCAGTGATTTCCATCTCACATCTACACAGGCCATACACAACATCACAGCAGTCTGCAGTCTGTACGACATCCATAATTAAAAGTGGTTTGAAACCCAATTCGTAGTGTATTAAATAATTAAACAATTGAACAATTAAATAGTGAACCCTAACCCCAACAAATCATGACACAGCTCAAGTTCACACTACCATCTGTAACCCAGTTGATAAGATGTCACTCAGAGACCCACCTTTGGAAAAATATGAATCATGAAGTACAATGAAACCTCATTGGTCTACACACCTGTCACTCTTTTTCTAGCCACACACACAATATAGTAGTTGGCACAGTGGTGGGGGATTGGTTCCAGTGTAGCGGTGGAGCTTCGATATGTGTGTTAACACGTGAGCGTCCGCTACAGAATGTGACGTCAATGAGAGTAATTATTAGTTCCCTTGGCTGGGGACTTGAGTCTTTACTCGGTTCAAAACTCCGTTACACCACCAGGACCCTGCAGTGACATTTTACATTTTATTTGCATGTTCCATACACTGGAACATGCAAATAAAGTGAACAGCACAGATGGTAAACATACCATTTAGCCTCCCCACTTTTGGAAAGTCCCAAAATTGATTTAGAGAAGTAATTTAATTTATTGCAAGTTGCAGTCAGGAAACGAACTTGGCAATTATTTGCTAGTATTATGTTTCTCGACATGCACCCATACAGGGAACTCCTGTTAATTGTAACAATTGTGGCAGCCTAAGGGGCTGCCCAAGGAAATGGCTGCCTGGCCCTTCAACAAATGGGAGCCAGAAACACTACATTTCCCAGCAGGCCACAGTAAAACACCTGAACGGAGTCAAGTTATTGACGATTTGGAGGCCTATTTAAAGGACTCGTACATGTCACACTTAGAAGGAGTAGGGTGGTGTGGAGGAGTAGGAAAGTGTTTTGTGAATGTGTAGAGAGAACCGTGAAGTCTGTTGACTAGCCTGGATTTGGAGAGAGAGTGTTTTGGGATTGATTTTTGTGTTTTGACCTGGATTGTTTTGAGGACCCTGCTTTGTGTACCGACTACTGGACTGGATTGCGGAACTGACCTGGATTGCGACATTGGATTTTGGATAATGACGACGAGTAGGATTTTGTCAAGAGTATTTGTTTAATAAATTATTGTTTTGTTTATATACTGCCTCCTCTGGGTTATTTACCCTGCCTACGCCCTCTGCAAAGGTCTGTAAGTGTCGCCCAACCCCTAGGGACACCACACAATGAAACATTTCCGTTATTATACAATGAAAGTTTTTCCATAAAAATACAGAATGGGACGTTGAAATGTCACTAACCTGACTATTACAGAGTCACATGGAAGTGTCTGTTTGAATTCACTGACTCCAGTCTATAAAATGTAAGGCCTCATTGTTAGGAGTTATATTTTCTTTTAACAACGATTGTGGAAAACTGAATATTTGCCAGAGACAGTCTGAGCATGTGTGCCATAAGTTATATATCTGTCTATATGTCTGTGTGTTATATATACACATGTATACATATTTATAATAAATTCTGACACTTGCACATTAGAAACATCTTTCCAACAGTTATTAACACTCTCTAAATATGTCCTGTAGACTCATTAGTCAGCTGGTTGTTCTCAAAATAATGTGCGTGTGTGTGTGTGTGTGTGCGTGTGTGTGTGCCTGGGTGTGTGTGTGTGTGTGTGTGTGCATGTGCATGTGTGTGCATGTATGTGTGTGTGTGTGTGTGTGTGTGTGTGTGTGTGTGTGTGTGTGTGTGTGTGTGTGTGTGTGTGTGCGTGTGTATTTGTGTTTTTGTGTGTATGTGTGCCTAGATGTGTGTGTGTGTGCATGTCTGTGTGCATGTCTGTGTGTGTGCGTTTGTGTGTGTGCCTATACTGTATATACAATGCAGTAACATCAGAATAGGGGAATAGGACTATAGCCTGGATTCAATAAACCTTCATTTTAACTTAAAATTGAATAAAAAGTTTATGATATTTTCACGAACACAATATGTGCTCGGTAAGTTAATTTCAAAGATTGCTGAGCTTGCCAAACTGTGTATGTGAAATAAAAAACATTTAATTTGCGAGTCAATGGAGTTATGGACAAATGTATGTTTTTATTTCTCCTACGATATGTATTTAATGTATCATACCATATTAGCCTTGCAAGTTGCTCTGGATTAGAGGTTCTGCCAAATAAATAAATAAATAATGCATTTCAATAGAAAGTGCTGACATCCTTTCTCTCTCTGAGTTACTGGTCTGCAAGACACACACAAGTCTGAGCCAGTTACACTCACACGATTTGCATACTTTCAGATATGACTTCAAAACAACCATGTAGAGCAAAATGAGATCTTAAAACTTGGTTGATTTGCATACAGATACAGGGCACTTGACAAAACACAACATGTCAATGTGTCAACAAAACAAACAGCCTGTCCTCTCACCCGGCCAAAGACGGAGAGTTCAAAAGTGAGAGGATCAGACTCAGGCTCTTGTAATGCTCGTTGCTGTAAATGATCGGTCAAATTTATCATGCATCACTGGTCACTCGAAAATAACTTGTCAGGGCCCGTGAAAAAACTGCTTCAGTCGCCCTTGGGACACAATTTCAATCAATGTCTCCTTGTCCTTTTACACAAAAGCAAATTAGATTCCGCCGATGCATGTAATGGAAATGTGACCCTTAAACGACACAAATATCAGCATCATAGAACCAAGAGAGAGAGTCACTGCTATCACATCACCCCTGAGAGCGCGAAATAAAATTGTATAATCTTTACATTTCCTTTTAAAATCTTATTTTGAAATAACTGACAGTAATTGGTATATTTTGGTTTTGTAATGTCATGTAATTAAGATTCTGCAAAAATATCAATATGTTTTCTATTTAATAACTATGGGGCCAGTGTGCAAAAACATTTCCAGCTGGAAAAAACACAGTGGTCTCGTCAATGGCCTGCTCAATAATTCAGTAAAACAGTCTGTCCCCCTGGTCTGCAACTGTTTTGTAGAGGAGAAATAACTTTATTCCCTATTCAAAGACTTGACAGTCAGACAGACTAGTATGTCAGTTAAAGCAGGTTTTTTAACATAACACTTTCTATGACATAATTGTTCCATGTCTATTTTTGGCCCTTTACTGTGTTATAAACATAACTAATATATACAGTGCATACGTATAGCAGCATGTAAGATAATAAGCATTTCATAGTAATAATCTTAGTCTCTATCATGAGATTCAAACAGTGTGCTTATTTAAAAGAATTTGACATATAGTGAATTTATTAAAGAACAGAGGAAACCCACAGACAGAGCAGGATAGACAGAACCCAGCAACCAAGAGGTGAAGGTACAAGAGGTTAAAATACAGTATTTCTCATTTAATTACCTAAAATAATCTCATTATTATTTACTTTTTTCATTTTCATCTGCACTGATCCATACATTCATAGAAACTGTTAGTAATGGGGAGTTTGTGTTCTCTCATTGAGCTGAACTGTTTGCTCTGTAATAGATGCAAACAAACAGGCAAGGTCTACTATAACTAAACTCCTGATGTTGTTTTATAGATAACTCACTTTCAGCCTTGGAAGAAAGGACCCTTTTCTCTAGACACCCTGAGCGATGTCAGCATAAGTGGAGCCGAGATATCATACGAAGCAAAAACACTTTAGCAAATAACCCGGGCTTCATAGTGCAATTCCAATTACGCTAAGAGAAACGCTATGACACTGTGAGAGGAAATTCCAGAAGATTAACAATCTGTCCATAACCAAACGGACACAAGAAAATTAAATTATAAAATGAAAGGGGTAAATCAAATTTCTAACTAAATATGTCATGTGCAGAGGCAGATTTATTCAAGCAGTCTCGCTCAAAAGTAAGGGCTGCTGATGAATTAAAGTGTGAAGACCGGAACTCTGGAAATGTACATAAACGAAACAGAATTTGATCAGCTGATGGGCCCCTGCCGACACATGCTGTTGATCACAGCTATTAATGTTCAGGTCAGAGTGTGGGGTCAGAGGCCACGTCAAGGCTGCAGACAGGAAGAACTATGACGTGAGCTGCGACACTGAAGGGATAAGGAATAATACAAACAATAAAATAGAACATATTAAAATGGAACAAATCAGTTACAAGTCACACAAGTCTTAGATATAATACAGAAGATACTCTCGTAATATTGACATGCTCACCTTTTAGAGCTACAGAACTGTTTACAGTGCCCCCCCAATCTATGGCCTGGGGCCAAGTCTGGCTCTACTGCTGAACAATTTGACTAAAGTTATTTTTTCTGACTGCACACAGCGAAATAATCAAACCGAGTCTAAGTTCACACACAGAGTGAACACACTGAGACTTGAGAAGAGATGGAGAAAGGAGCTAAAGAGATGGTTACTGTGACAACATAAGGAAGCAGGTGGAACAGCCTTCAAACTCATAGCTTCAAAAAGCTACTTTAAACCTCCATTTTGTTTTTGGAAATAGAACATGTGATGTACTGATGTACTATCATCACATATATTCATATAACATAACATATGCCATTTAACAGACACTTTTATGCAAAGTGACTTACAGTAGTTAATGCATACATTTTTCAGTGTATGTGGTCCCAGTGGGAATCAATGTTAACATAAATAACTGTAACATTTACATAGTATATGCCATATGTAAACCATAATTAGTATGTGTAGCTAGTAATCTCATTATCAAGAGCACAATTAAAGCTGTGATTTTGCTTGTGATGTTTAACATTGACCTTCCCCCTCGGAAAGGCTACTTATAACTCTATGTCTCTGACAAACAGTAGGGTTTCAGTTCAATTTAAATTAAATGGCTAGCAACATTTCTACCACTCTAATTTGTTCCCCATACAAAACATTACAATAATAATACTTATCTTGTTCCACAAGTGGTCCCTAACAGTAACAAGTTTTGTAGGACTGCCATATGTTCCAGTAGACCTTCTGGTCTTCTAGGTCTCGCTAAATTATAGATCATTGAATATCTGGACCAGCTGGTCATCAATGATATTTATATTTCAAAATGTTTTTCATTAAAGTAGATGCAGAAGGATCTCTGGCACCCTGTTAGCAGGGGAGCTGCAACCTGACTGCGTTCTGTACTGTGAAGTCTGTCATAAGGTCAGAACCAAACGCATTACAAATATAGGACGATATACCAGGGCCCCTTGTGTTACCACTACTTTAGTTACAAGCTACGCTAGGCACCCACGGGCTACCAGTTGTTGTCAATGAGAAATACCTTTCATCCAATCATTCCTAGTTCGCTCCTGTAGTATTGTATGGACTGTAAGGTGTGGCTCTCAGGTGAGTGCATACACTTCACCTGCATTGCTCCTAGTGTGCTGGTATGGTTCACATAATGGCAGCTTGAGATTGAGATTGATTGGGGAAAATAAAAAATGGGACATTGACAACTGACACAAGATTAATAAACATAGGATGATTTTATCCCTTGTTTCTCCTTCCTGGGCTGGGACACAGGCTGAGATGTCCTTTTTTTATTCAAAGGGCAAGCAGTCTTTCTGCAGGCTTGCTGCGTCTCTGAGGACAGTAGACATCTTCATCACCATTATTCATCTTCATTTCGTTGAGTCCCCTGCTAAAGGTGAGCTCCCAGTAATTCAATGCAAATTCATAAACTGAGGAAACAATCAGAAGCACACACAGGGCCAAAGTCATGGGAAAGACTATGAGGCTCACAAATGCTTATTTATTTATTTATTTTGCCAGGAAGGTCAACTAAGGACTAATTTCTCGGCGGGTGGTGAACTATAGGGGATGATTACATGGTCAGATGTAAGGAGCTGGTTTGGGCTAGCCAGGGTTAGCACCACTACCTTTTTGATAAGTGCCGTGGTATCTTTAATGACCACCATGAGCTCACCAACAACTCACCCCAAGGATGGCACCTTCTATTGCACAGCGTCCCCATCCCTGTACTGGTTAACTGGATGTTACTCAATCAACTCAACTCAATCACGACTGCTTTATGCCTTCCAGCAGCAATCTGATTTTCCCTGGAAATGTTCCCTCCCAGTAGCCCAGCCCCGGCCTGTAATGGCATCAGTCATTTCCCATGCAGGGATCACAGAGCTGTGCCTTCTACATGACTTTTGCACACGCAGACAGCAGCCTAAGAGCTGACTCTTTGCTGATCCTACAGCTACATTTGAATGACACACACACGTGTGAGGTATGCTCTGGTCCAGTGAGGTATGTGGACTGTACATCCCCATAGAGCCATCAGACTTCATCCCAAGGAAAGTTTCTTGGTCATTCTGCTGATCATTGTGATTTTATTCCTCTTTACTAACTCCCTACTTGTACATCACCCAGCTAATGCTGACCGCAAAACTGTAAGGAAGAGATGCATGCAAATGGAACCACACTATGTCCATCCCTCCCATCCTTGCACAGCGTGACGGACGCTGTGAGCCGGGAAACTGAGCAGCCATTACGGCTCTAACCTTGCGACTGTGCTCCGCTAACTGCGATGCCTCTCCAGTTACTGGAAGTGATGAGCCCTGAAAGCCCTGGCTTTTTTTCTGCAGCAACAGCCAAGAACCGGCTGGATGAATTTGATTGGTCAGAACCACAAGCCGCTACCCTTGGCCACTCCCAGCCATGACCCTGGCAGACTCAGCTCTACCTACGAAACTGCCAAAATATTGCTATCCAACAAGACAAAGAGAAGATAAAAACTGTCATCGCACTTTTCTTACATGGCAAAATATTTAAAACCATATGTGTCTGCAACTGCTTAAAAGTCTATTAACATCCAGTCAATTGAAATAGAAATTACCAGAGAACTTTCTGAATACAACTTTGTTGTGTAACTATGCCAGAGAGCTGTGTCAATGGAAGCAGTAGGCACTGTTTCCACAAATTAGGACTTCCCAGAACATTGCAGCCCTATTTGTGAGATTTTTGCATCAGTCTATTAGAGGTCACTGCTCTAGGCTAAAACATCAGCATGTCTACAGTTTTTCCTCTCTGCAGATAAAAAACAAATCTTATTGGGTTGTAACTGGCAGTGATTTCAATGTAGAGTGTCGCTGTCTGTTAATACGTCAGCAGTCTTGGCCTCTACAACCACACACACAGACACACACAGACACACACAGACTCACACACATACACACACATACAAACACACACACACACACACACAAACACAGACACACACAAATGCATACACATACACACATACAAATACACACATACACACACACTCACTCACACACACATGCAAACACACACACACACACACACACACACACACACACACACTCACACACACAGATATGTCCCAAGATTGGAGCATTTGGTGTCCCCACCATCCTGCCAGCAAGAAACGCCGGAGAGAGTCAGAGAGACAAGGCAAGCTTGAGTGCATTCTGATTCAATTCTGGTGTGACTGACAACATAAACGCACACCAAAAACACACAATACCCCCCCTCCCAATCAGATACGCACTTATCAGCGGCTCTACACAGACATGTCTGCACTCTACAGTCCCAAACCATCACACCCACACATTTTCAGTGTTACTGAACAAAGTTATGTCACATATATAACAACATGTAGCCCTTTCTTCATTCACTGGCTGAAAGATTTCTAGTAAATATACCTGATTGAGAAAGATACTTCTATCTAATATCACTCCATTTAAACATTTTCTTGGCAACCAACTTGTTATGGTGATAATTATTATCGTAATTTTGGAAGAATGGCACAGGACATTTGCTGTGGTTTACATTCATTAATTTCATTTATTTTTTATTTTTTATTTTACCCTCTTTGTCCCATAACAAATGGTTTGAACTGCTAGTGAACACTAACACTAATGTTATCTGAGGACAATGGATATTTGATATTTCTCAAATTTAATTTAAAAGTTTGAACTCTTCAAAGAAAAATGCCCTGGGACCCAGAGCAAGAGATAAGCTTGCATATATCCAATAAAAAAATAAACAAAACAATCAATCAATCTTCTGGGCACTTGAATGTGATTTTAATTGAATATACACAAGTATCATTAATTAATCAATTTAAACATAATCTGTTTAAAACATATTATGGTAGGTTATTTGAGCAATTGAAATACCTTTTACTGTCAAATAAAACATCGATGCCAAGTAAACCACTGATAAAAGTGATCTGCTAAAATAATCACAAAATTGTATTTCAAGTACAATTTCTCCCAGTCTATAAATGGAGGTGTTTTGAAACCTTCAATTTGTGGAACTCCGGGGTTTTGACAGACCTCCCGGTTTCAGAAATCAAATGTGTTTTTTCAGTACCATCAACACATTTTTCAGAACTGGGCATTTAATGAATGTGCAATCGTAGGGGAGGCCACTTTCAGGACACTCGAGGAATTGCAGTCTGTTCTCACAACAGCAGTGTTTGCTAGCAGCCTCCAATGTGGAAAATGCTATTCTTATTTCACAATGGAAGAACTCCCCTGGAGGATTCATTCTGAAAAACATTACACTTTCTATCAAATTATAGGGAGATTAGAGGAGTGACATGGCCCTAAGAACTGAAAATGGAGGAAAGATGACTAATCAACCATCAGACAAGAGAACAACATTAGAAGTGGTTTATACTTTGGCGGCACTACGCTAATGTCAGGTTGCACTTACAGAACACAACCTTTATTAAGCATTCACAAGCTTTCAGGCCAAATCGATTCTATGAACACATTTAAAAGACAAGCAAAGGACAAAAAACATGTTTCTCAAAAGTCCATTAAATGCAAGGCCAATTCAAGATATGTACATACTAGCTACCACCAAAATCAACTTTTATTTCACTTTGAATTATTTTCACAAATTTAAGCATTTATAACTGAATTCAAATTAAACCACACAAAACATCATTTATTAGGATTTTCAGTTGTTATAAAGCTGTTCGCCTTGCTCTGCATGCCAGAATATTTCTATATGCTGGGAGTCGTAACCCCCATCACCTTATGCACACAAACATTTCTGTATTGTCCAGAAAATGTGAATTTACTGACAATAAAACAGGGATTTAAGTTGCAGGCATGCCTGCATATATTAGACTGGGTTGGTATTTTGAATTATATATACAGTATATATATATATTTTGTGTGTGTGTGTGTGTGTGTGTGTGTATATAATATATATTTTTTTACATGCAAATCTCTCTTTCAGTTATCGTTGGATAAGTATCTAGGTCCATTTCCTGAGCGAGCAATCAGCCCATGTGAAGCTCTTTTAATGAGGGTCTCTGGCTCCATCCGTTATCAGCACAGTGAGTCCCATTATTTTACTGGCAGCATCTGTCTCCTGCAGGACAAACATTGTGTGTTTGCACAAGATTCAGCACACCTGTCCGCCACCTGCACACACATTCGCACCCGTGCGTGTGTCTTTTGTTCAGGGGAAACAAGAAGTTCTGGGTGATCACAGAGAGGCGAGGGTAGGGGAGGGAAGTGGGGAACGGGGGGAGCATAATAAATTTATTTGAGGAACACTTCATTACCTAAGCACAAAGGAAAAAATCCCTTTGAAATCTTTCTGCCCACATCACGTAAACCATAGTCATAATAATCCAAAGCAAACCATCAAGTTTAAATCCGAAATACATAAATGCATGGATGCAATTCAGGATGTTGAATGTTGAAGGATTACACTGCTTTATATATATATATATATATATATATATATATATATATATATATATATATATATATATATATGTATATATGTATATATGAACAATACACATGTTAAAAGCATATATATTTCAGGTATATTTGCATCTGTTGAAAACAATACTTTTAGGTTTTGTCTAGTTTCTTTACTGTCTGCTATGAAAAGGAATGATCTGTCCACTGTCCAATGACCACTGTCTTAGTCTTTTGCATATCAATCATTACATATGCAAATGAACTTTAATACACTTTTTATACAAAGCTTAACAGCTGATTTTTAAAAATGAATGCAGGGTTTCAAACAGATGTGATTTTTAACTCCTTCAGAGAGTGTTATTCTGTGAATGCTCCAGATGGAAATGAAATTTTACATATCATTTTTTGATAAGTAAGGCTACTCAGGAGAAAACAAAAATAGAAGTAAAAGCAGCTAAATAATGGCCATCGTTCATACTTAACTATACCTTTCAGCTTATGAAAACAAACCATTTACAGCTGTTGTAAAATGTTCTTATGCCATATTTATAGTACACTCCTACAAATGTATTTAAAGGTTTTGTTTCAAGTGTTTTTGTAAGTGCCGTGTGCTAGGGACGTGCTGCATGGCTACAGCCTACACTGCAGTTCATAGACTCTTCGGGCATGAGTAAGTATTTAAATATAGTGAGTTTGAGAGAAGAGTGTTAGTACAGTTGGAGGGGTTTTACTATGGGATTATAATATTGTGATAGATAGCTCTATGCATTCTGGTCACTCAGTCTATTTGGCATACTATGGCACAATCCAAGCAAACTGCATACCGTAGTGTCCAATAAAAACATTTAGCTCATTCTAGCCCCGTTGCATCTGTAAGGGGCAGATACAACAATGCACAGAAAAAATGACACTTTATGACTCATGTGGTTGATTTAATTCCTATTATATTAGCACCTTTTTTCCGCTGTGCTGTGGACTAGCCTTAATTTTTTAAGTACAGTCTCGCCACTTATTTAGGCTAGATATAGAGAATATATAGGCATATGCATATATATATGTATATATGTGTGTGTGTGTGTGTGTGTGTGTGTGTGTGTGTGTGTGTGTGTGTGTGTGTGTGTGTGTGTGTGTGTGTGTTATATAAGGTGGCCATTGTTTTATTGCCCTATGATTCGATTGTGTAAATGGACAGTGGATGACCGTTTCACCTGCACATTATTTCCTTTGTCTTTCTTTCGCGGTTGTCTGTCTTTTTCATGTGTGAGATTAAAAGAAGGGCCTCAATAGCTATTTTAATTATATAACAACAGTACATCTTTTGCTAAAATATTTTTTAACCCACGTGAGATTGACACGAGCTCTTCTCCGATGCCCTGTGGGACCTTAGAGCTTCAATGTCATCAAACTCTGGTCAATACCTCAGTGGTTGATTCGGAATCGCGTTCATTTACTTTCTCCAATACAATTACATTTGACGGTAGCCGACTGTACAAATCCAATTTTAAATCGGGCAACCCATCACATGACAAACGTAAACTACGTATAATCTGTTTCATCTGAAACAATAATGAAGTTACGGTATCTGCTAAGCTCTAAATCATTTATTTTCTATAATATTCTCGGGACATTAAAATATCTTGGACAAATTGTAAACGCGCACCTCAGTCTATTGTCCGTAAAGGACAGAAGCGTAGATATTGCGTCTGAAATTGTTCTAGACGCTATTGCGAATTGCACATCAGTGTCAAGTATTCTGAACCTTCATGTTAACTTTATATTAGCCGTTCAATAGTAGCCTATATCGTCCCAAAACCAACAGGTTCGTTTCGCACGCCACTACACTGTGTATGATGTATAAGCAGCATTCAGCACTACGAAAGAGAGCCAACAGCCCAGTACAGTTCACACACACACACACACACACACACACACACACACGCCGAATGAAAGCGAGGGACACTTGAGAACAGGAAAGCTGAGAATTGCACCACATTCAACGTTATAAATAATATTTAAGCGTTAGTAAGTAGACTACGTAAACCACTAAAGCAGCAATTCAGCTGTGTTCATTTAACGCAGTTATTAAGATAATATTATACTTTTCATTTCCCCTTTTAAACCAATGTAGCAACAGCATAAAATATTAACTTTGAATCATCAGCTACCAAAGTAAATTAACTAAACCCACTTAGCCAATTGCATACTTTATGTAAAGTGGTCACAACCAGCGAAGGGCATGGGCTGATTTCACGGTCCTCTGAGGTCGGTAGTCTAATGATGAACAAAAATGACATGGAACTTGGTCAACTTTCATTGCTGTCATCAAACCCATGTGTGCTATCTCCCCTGTGAACTCCCTCCCCCCCAAAACACAGCGTACAAAAATGTAATTAAGCCTCTTACCTTCAACGAACAGCCCAAACGCTAAAGTGATGCCTCTCAAAAATAAACCAAACGCTTTCCCCATAGTTATAACTCATAGGCTGGAGTCTCGAGGTGGAGAAGTCAGAACAATTCGCTGTAAAAGATCGTCTTTATCAAATTGTCTGGGGGAAAAAGTCGCCAGGTTGTCTGTATTGTGTATGAAGTAGTCCCCTCAGACTGGCGGTTGTCCCATTGCGGGGTGGTCACTGCAGCGTCTGCGCTCCGGGCGGCTGTGGCGGTCGGCGCAGGGGGAGGTTCAAGTGAAGCTAATACGCTGCAATGTATTACCCGGTCCTGATGGTGGAGCTCCGAAAGAGCGATACTATCTTAAGAAAAGTAATGACAGAAAATATATTTTTTAGCAAGCCAGAGGAATGAGAAGCTACCAGATACGTCACTTAATATTTCAGTTACAGCCTACATTCTGACGTTCTGCAACATGTACCTCGAATTGAGAGGCCTAGCATTAATTCACAATAAGAACAAAACACATTATATAGGCTATTCATGTGTTCCGTTTTTCTTACACATAACAGAAAGACACCTTGTCCCGGAACGCGACATTATAACATACTTAAGGAGAAGACAACCATTTTTAATCAAAACCCGAGTTTAATTAGTAATTAATAATCAAGATCGGGTTTTTTTTAACATCGTGCGTTTTTTGGGTGTTTTGTTTTTTTGCCCTAAGAGCAAATTGCGAACAATACAGCTCGGTGAATTATGCTTACTTCCGACTTTTACTTGGTTACTTATGAATTTTACACGGGTCAGGTCGAGGGCCATGTACTAGCATCAATCTGTGTTAGAGACTCGCTAAAGTAGGGGCGACCAGCTTGCAGCCTGTGTGAGCGGGTGGAAGCCGCACTGAACCGCGGCACCCTTCTCGTGGTGTATTATGTCCTGCGTCTGAGAGAGATTCATAACAGGAGACGGCGACCGGAACCAAATTCCAAGGTTAATAGTGTGAATTACAACCAATAAAAACAAAGTAGCAGGGGAAACGAATGAAACATACAGTGATAATTACAAATACAGATCTGCGTATCTTTATACTCTACCATGTATATTTTCATACTTAGCAAAAAGCCAAGGATCCTGCACACATCACAAATACGTAGCATACAGAATTAAATCAGTTATTATCAGGTATTCAGTAGTTGCCCTTATCTATGGAATCTTCCATATATTGTTTCCTACCTGTGACTTATATTAACTTATACAGTGGGTATAAAAAGTATTCGCCCCTTTGGCATTTTTCACGTTTTATTTTCTTACTTTAAATTAATCAATTAAATTATCAAAAATGTACAAAAACCACTGATCGACACACAATACTATAGAGTGTCAAATAAAAACAACAACTCTAAAACCTTTTGTTAATTAATTACAAATAAAAAGCAGACAATAATTGATTGTATAAGTATTCACCCCTTTACATAGGACACACCTAAATAAACTCTGGTGCAATCAATTGTCTTCAGAGGTCACATAATTATTTGATTGGAGTCGACCTGTGTACAATTAATGTGTGTCAAATGATTGCAAATTAAATACACCTGTCTGTAAGAGGTCCCATTTGGTTAGTGCATTTCCAAACAAGAGCTTCATCATGAAGACCAAAGAACATTCAAAGCAAATCCAATAAAAGGTTTTTCAAAAGTACCAATAAGGGAAAGGATATAAGACGATATCAAATACTTTGAATATTCCCCAGAGCACCGTTAAATACATCATAAAGAAATGGAGAGAATATGGCACAACTGTGAATTTGTCTAGAACAGGCCATCCTCCAAAACTGGGCATCTGTGAGAGGGGCACTTGTCAGAGAGGCCACCAAGAGGCCTATGGCAACAGAATTACAGCCTTCCATGGCAGAGATGGGAGAAACTTGGGCAACAATAGCCTGGGCACTTCACAAATCTGTGCTTTATGGGAGGGTGGCAAAATGAAAGCGATTGCTGAAGAAAACTCACATAAAATCTCACCTAGAGTTTGTCAGAAGGCATGTGGGAGACTCTCAAACCAAGTGGTTGAAGATCCATGGTTGGATGAGCTCCAAGATTAAGATTTATTTCAAGATGCTAGATCTATTTCAAGATAGTGCCTAATGTTGATGCTAAACAATTATATGTTTGGTGCAAGCCTAACACTGTGCATTATCCCAAGAACACTATCCCTACCATGAAACATGGTAGCAGAAGCCTAATGCTATGGTAATGCTTCTTGGCTTCAGGGAGTGGAAAACTTGTCAAAATAGAGGACAAAATGGATGGTGCAAGATATAGACAAACTTTGACGGAAAACCTACTGCAGTCTGCAAAAGACCTGGAACTTGGGAGAAGATTTTATATTCCATATTTGAAAATTGCTGTTCACCACTAGTCCCCATCCAACCTGATGGAGCTCGAGCAATTTTGTAAAGGAGAATAGGCGAAAATTGTGACGTCCAGATGTGCAAAGCTGGTAGAGACTTACTCAAATGGACAGCTGTAATTGCAGCTAAAGGTGCTTCTACCAAGTATTAAGTCAAGGGACATGAATACTAATGTAATCAATTATTGTCTGTGTTTCATTTGTAATTAAGAAATGGCTTTAGTTGTTTTTATTTAATTTGACATTTAATTTGACATTATAGTGCACTTCATACACGTGTTTTGTGTTTATCAGTGGCAAGAAATCAATTTTGAATCCATGAAGTAAGAAAATAAAATGTGAAAAATGCCAAAGGGGGTAAATACTTTTTATAACGACTGTATATATACACACAGAGTAGCCTCTGTAATTATTCACACACTTGATATACAACAGCTCAGTTAATGAGCTATATTGTATGCTCAAAAAATTGAAAAGTATGCTCTCGAAGAAGAGATCTCAGTGACTTTGAAAGAGTGGTGATTGTTGGGGCTCATTTGGTCACAGTGCCTGCTCAACTTGCTGATGTTTCACAAGGGATATTGAAAATGATGTAAATCATATGACATGGTCATTTCATTCACAAGATGTCAACCCAATTCAACACTTATGGTGTATTCTGGAGCAGCACCTGAGACAGTGTTTTCCACCACCATCAACAAAACACCAAATTTAATTTTGCATGGTAAAAATGGTGTTGCATCCCTCCAACACATTATCCAGACACTTGTATGTTGTTGTTTCCTTTATTTTGGCAGATATCTGTATGTCCATTGAGGCAAGAGAGTGAAACCCCAAGTCCAAAAGATCCTCTTTATTCCAAAGTTATGTCTAACAACGCTGGGTGCCACATTTAAAGGTTGCCACATTTGTATAATATGCAGGTAGAGTAGAGACTTGACATTACACATTGTTTGTGTAATGATGGGCACTCATTAAATCTTCCACACCAGTTTGAACTAAAAAACACATCATTAGGAAGGGTCACTATTCCTGCCATTATGCACAATTCTAATTGTACAACACTCACATAAGCAAAGACAGATGTAATTACCCACAATTATCTCTCGTCAAACATTTGTACAAGTTTTCCTCAATTGAGTCCATCTGAACTTCCTTTTCATCTGTAAAACGAATAACTTGATGAGGTGAATATGTAATGACAGCACTGTTGTGTGTTGTGTTTCTATTAGATTCCATGTGTTGAGGTTGGAGTAGTGCCACAACATCCATAATATACAGTCCATGTCGTTGGTTCCTCACATCGTCTTTTGCCAAGGGATTTCCAATGAGTCTGTTTTTACATACATTTGCAATTTACATACACAGAATTTTGGTGTCTCATACACTAGTCCCCTATTCATGACCGACTACCCTATTGAATTGCCCAGCCAGGTCCTGACAACCTTGACATTGGGAGTCAATAGTCATCATAAGAGGCCTGACGGACATGTTTGTAAATAGTTTCTGAATTAACAGTTTCTGTATTCAACTGCATTTGTCAAGACTGACCCCTGATCCCTAGCCTAATGGCTGAAATGGAGGACTGAAATAAATGTCAGCTCACACTCACAGACATTCTACAGTTCACCATACAATGTTATATGTATATGTTCTCCATATAATGACACAGCACGCAGCTTTCTTTTTCTACATCACTTAATGTAAGAAAGGAAATGAGCAAACCGATGCACATACATGCTAATACAGATCGTGTTTCCATATGTCATACGATCGTACCCACTTTCAGACACATGGTCAATGTGAATCAATATAGACAAGAAAGCGTTGAGGCAGTTCCATGTCATGTGGTCATGGGGAATTTTACTGCCGTCTGGGTCTTTTTATTTATTCTAGATTGTCAGATATTCAGACCTGAGTGCTCGTACAGACTTTGAAATAGGGGAGGGTGGGTGGGTGGGTTTTATTAATATTAATATAGTGCCTTTTCAGAATCTTTGTCAGCCTATGGATATTGTAAATGTATAGAGCACTTTCACAGATACACAGTAGCTGTTGCCAAAAAGAGTCTTTACATTACATTATATTGCTCTTTCATTATATTTAGAGAAATAATGGTTTCATGGTTCTGGTAAGACAACACTGACTACAACAGAAGCCTGGTTTTACTATGAGGCCTCTGATCAGAGTACTTTGCTTCAAACCGCTAGGCAGGAGAAAAAACACACAGAAGTAAAAGGCTCACAACATGTATTTACTTTATGCAGAGAAGACAGAATAAAATAATTGATCTATTCAAAGCACTACTGTGATGCAGTGTTGTATATTTATTGAATATCAAACAACATTAAAGAATATATATTTTATGAAGCTAACATAGAAAATTTGTAACAATACAATGGCAACTAATCTTCCCCTTTTAAACAGAATTTTTGGGCAAGGCAGTCATTCCTGAAAGAACACTTTTCAATGTTAAAACAATTCATTTAAACATCATGTTCATGTTTAGGGTGAACTGGCATGGGTGTGAGCATAAATCTTGGTTGTAATGAAAGTTGCGTTGCTTGGTGGGACCCAGCACAGGATTGAACCCTATTAAAATAGCGGCACTGATAGAGCAGATGGCACCAGCACTGTGTTAACAAAAGGAGGCGTGGCCATAGCAACTGGCTAATGACAGGCACTGTCCAGTGTCAGAATTGCTCCTTCCAATTTGTTAAGTACCACTTCGGAATATCTCTTTTAATTGTTTCCATTCAATTTCCACACAATTGACACCAAATAAAACATTCTTGGGTGTACATGCAAGGCAGTAAATCAGACAGTCCATTTCAACAGTGCTACCAATTTGGTAATTGTGCAGTAGAATATGTTAACGAGTCAAGTGTGGAAAAAGGCCCACCATGTCATCCCATTACATGCATCTCGCTCTGATTGTGTGGTGTTTACAACATGGTGGGGTTATTTTGACACTTGTATCAGAGACTAACAGAGGTCCTGTATACCAGAGTAATGCTTGATCATTTATCTTTGGTTGGCTATGAGCTGGAGTCAACTTGAAAGTGATTATTGACATAATAATCAGGATTTAATTTAGCAAAAGAATATTTAATATAATATAGTTGCTTATTAAAACTTTATATTTGGGTTTTTTACTTTTAGGCAAATAATAATGCCTCATTAATTGTTACTTGTACAAAATGCTACATGATAACATCCATTATCATTGACATAAAAACAATGACTACTTAATAGCATTTATTATCATTTCCAAACAAGCACAGCCTGTTATTACCAACTACATCAAAGGTCATACAACAAGCAATTCTTCTTATCAATGTATGAAGCACTAAGACAATGTTAGTTGCAATAAGTAGTTATGAATGTCTGTGAATGAATATGAATGCTGTTCAATTTTACTGTGTTGCATCAACCCTTGTGTTGCATTATTTGTACAGTACATGAAAAATCCTTAAAGTACACTATCATTTAACAGTTATCGCCTCAAACAATCATAAAATGCCTGAAAAATGAAAAGTGGCATGTAGGAAAGTGCTCTTTGGAGACAGAATCTTACGTTGGAGATTCTTATGTTGTGACCCTTAGATTTTGAGGAAGAACTTCTTTCTGTACAGCAGGTAGGCGATGCATAGCCACAAGGATGTGCCCCACAGACTCTGGAAGAGTGCTTCCCAGTGATGCCCCGTGCACTTCATCTCCCAGCTGAAGGGGAAGTATGCCCCCAGGAGAGAGTGGCCCACATACACAAAGATGGAGTTCATCCCTGCAGGCATTAAAATAAGATCACACAAAGATGGAGTTAAATCCCTTTCCCAGTGAAACTTCAGGATCATTTTTTTATTAAAGATAAAACATACATTTTGTATTAACCGTGTAAATGCCTAGCCAAAAACACACAGCGCCCGTTTGATCACATTAATTCAAGGCAACTACATTGGCTGTTATGTTACTATGTTAAAGACTAATTTTACAATGAATGATACATTAATTCATGGGCCAAGCATTATTTTTTGCTTAATAAATAATAAATACTGCTTTATAATACTGTGCTTTGTTTGGAAAAGAAAAATACCTGGCAGGGCGATTAACGTTATCTAGCTAGCTACTTAATCAGCTATTAATATTGTGATCTAGCCAATGAGGTTAAATATAGACTAATAATGTTTGCTAACCAATTCCCTAGCTACCTAGCTAATTTTGATTATTTTGAGGTAGGTAGCTATGAGGTTAAAAATCGATTTATCTTTATTTTTAGCTAGCTTGGACAGTGGATTTAGCAAGCTAACTACCAGGCTAGTGAGCCAAATAGATAAATGTTTGCTCATTTTGAAAATGTTCTGCTTGCTTGATTATAAGTATGTAAATTGATTTATTCAACTCATAAGATTGAAAATGCCTTTAACTGGCTAGCTTGTTCATCATCTTTATTTTCAGTTTATTGCTGGCTAATAAGGATGAAAATATATTTAGCTAACTTGCTGATTTTGTTTATTTAGTTAAATAATGTTGAAATATAATGAACTTGCTTGCAAATTAAGTAGCTGTCGTCAACACGTATCTTCTCATAGAGAAATAATAACCCAGCCAAACTGGGCAGACTGAGTAGTGTGTCCCAAAACAATGTTTTGAATGTTTTCCTGCCCATTCCCCTCCCATCACTGTTTGCCTCCTCAGCTCTGTGATGTCAGCAAAAGAGCTGGCTGAGGTGGCCTCACATGAAGGAGAGAGTGGGGGGGATGGGGGCGGATTGGGACACAGCCATGGATTTCATCCCTGTAGGCATTAAAATAAGATCACAGAAAGATGGAGTTCATCCCTGTAGGCATTAAAATAAGATCACAGAAAAATTGAGTTCATCCCTGCAGGCATTAAAATAAGATCACAGAAAAATTTAGTTAATCCCTGCAGGCATTAAAATAAGATCACAGAAAAATGGAGTTCATCCCTGCAGGCATTAAAATAAGATCACAGAAAGATGGAGTTCATCCCTGTAGGCATTAAAATAAGATCACAGAAAGATGGAGTTCATCCCTGTAGGCATTAAAATAAGATCACAGAAAAATGGAGTTCATCCCTGCAGGCATCAAAATAAGATCACAGAAAGATGGAGTTCATCCCTGTAGGCAATAAAATAAGATCACAGAAAAAAGGAGTTCATCCCTGCAGGCTGATGTGCTGGTTTGAAGCCAGTTTTGTGGAGTTTCCCCCAATGATTAAGATTAGAATTTGGATAGAATTTGCTGGACCTATGCCAGTATTTAGGGGCAACTTCTCCCTTGTGCACAGAAAATCAATATGGTGTCTGTCCAGTTTTATTTACATGTTTTATTGGCCAAAATGGCATCACATTTTGAACATATGTCTAAAATAATGATGTCACCTGCTGATTGGCTTGCAGATATGAACAGATACAAATGGTATTATTGGTTGAAGTAGATATTGACCAATGGGGAGAATAAATAATTTGGGGAATAGAGCATTTATTTAGTAATTGATCATTTTAGCCTTAGTTAAACAAGCGGAAGAAAAAACAGAAGAAGAAGCGCAAAATAATTCTGTGTCTACATGAGGTCAGAGGGTACAGTTAATGTTCGTAAAGGCTGAGAGTCTGTGGCCATTGTAGTTATTTCTGTGGCAGACCCTGAAACCCTGAAAAACGTGGTGCTGTGTAGGTTTTTGCTATGCCCAGCAGGCCTGTAGCCTTGGTGGATGGCGTGTCACACATTCAGTGCGCACACATTTGGTTTATTCATTACCTGTTGTTAAATATATTAAATCTTTTTTAGTTGTCCTGCTTTTTGTAACTATGTAGGATGTAGATCTAAAAACATATGTCACAAATGCTGCAAATTGGATATCTGGAAAGGGAATCCCATGGAAAATCTAAAAAGTTGTGTTGAGAAAAATGAGAGCCAGGATAAATGCAGTACCGTCAAACAATGTCCTCCCTTTGAACTGTGTGGGGCTCGACTGATATTCATCACGGTTGTACACATGAAAATGGGGTTGCCTGACTCCACCCAGTATCCAGCACATACGGACTACAGCTAATGCAGAACATGTATGCAGTACACACCCTCAGACGATCATCTTCCATAAGTGCATGCAGTGTAACGAGCGCAATGATTTAAGGCAGCACTCCTGCGGCCCTTTTGCTGAGACAATATTTCCGTCAGTGAGTTTGTGGGACTCATTTCTCTCTTGTTAGTCAGTTTGTGTAAATGTATTCTATAGTGCCTTTACAGCTGAAGGAGGCTAGGAAAAAAGATTGTTGAAATCAGTGTAAAATTGTATTTGAGTGTAAATAAACAGCCCATAAATACTTAATTAAACCTTCTCACTTTGGCTTTCACACAACATAATAAATATGAAAAACATAAACACATAAGAAGCATAGGAATGCTGACTGAAGAGACTAGGCCAATCAGCATAGGCGTATCATTGTGCAGCTGCATTAGACTGTGTATCACCGCAGAAAGCAGGCATAGTAAGACCGTAAAAATATTCAAAATATTTGAGTCCAAATCTCGGTGTGAATGCCCTCTCTAATTGTTTGGTACACTCCCCTGGACTCAATCAAAATTGGCAAGTCTTTTTCATTCCGGTTTGAGGTGCTTGAATGGACTTCTTAATTTAGCTGGTGAATCAGACCCCCTACAGTGGCATGTTGGACCTTGATCTCCATCCTTGGGCCCACCTGGGAAGATGAAAGGCCGGCCCCCCCACCAGCCCTTGACGTCGATGAGGAAGTACATGAGAGCCAGCAGCAGGAAGGCAGAGCAGCCCATGCAGGTGATGTAGGACAGAGACCTGTGTGAAGGAAACTGCTTCAGATCTCAGGGGTTTTACAGCAAGCACTCGCCTGAGACGGCCTCATAGGGTCCTGATGGGATTCAGGCCTGTGACTGTAAGAGCCGCAGGCTAATGTCCAGGGTGGATTCAGACCTTGTAACCCTCAGCTATGGTTGAACTCTGCTCAAGCGGAGCTGATTCAGTGACATATCTGAGCCAGGGAATACAGTAGGGTGTCAAGTCAAGTATATCGATACAAGTGATCTTCTCTTTACATTTACATTTACATTTTAAGCATTTAGCAGATGCTCTTATCCAGAGCGACTTACACAGTTTACATTTCTTTACATACAATCCATTTTTACAGCTGGATATTTTACTGAAGCAATTCAGGTTAAGTACTTTGCTCAAGGGTACAACAGCAGTGCCCCACCTGGGAATTGAACCTGCAACCTCTGAGTTATAAGCCCAGCTCCCTAACCATTACACTACACTGCCAGCCCATAGGCCTTTAGGCCTAATATACAAATAATCAAAATGTAAACAGTTTTTAGAAGATGCTTTCCTGAAGGTGATAATGAAAATAGCAAGGGATTTATATGATATGTATACATTTATATTTACACATGTATGTATACCCCAACAGTAACAGTTGAGTATGTCATAGACCTGTGAGTGCTGGTTGTAATGCTCTTACTCTTATTATTGTGTTGATTAGCTACAGTATATGAATTGAGATTTGGGCTAGTATTAGATCAAGTATTGGGTTGCAAAGCCTGTTCATGTTGCTAGAATCAGCATTTGGTTTGTCAGGGATAAATGTATTTATTTTGAATTTACAGCCAATATTTGAAAGCATTGTCCATCAGCACACACTGTTAAGATTCACATAGACAGAAAATGTATGGCATACCATGATGAAATGGTAAATTGACGTCAAACAATTATTCTGAGTGTACAGAAGAGTGGATCAAAAAAATTACAATTGCTGATAAATTAAATATTAAAAGATGCTTAAACATGCACCCTCTATTTATTTGATTGGCAGTAGCATTCATAAGGTGCTATAGAATGCAATTCACAAACATTTATGTGCCATTTGTGTAAAACTGACTTCGATTTGAAAAGACAGTGTGTGATGTTCTGTAATCTGCAACAGTGAATGATATCACAGCATATGTCATCCGACATGAGAGGCAGGGCCGATGCCAAAAGCACAACAGCTCAAGCATTGGTCATCTCAAACGCAACTCTGGCACCAGCCGGCCATGGTTCTGTCTACATCTGAGCGCAAGAATGTTTGAATTATTATCATTCCGTGAAAAGTGTCTACATCCAAGAGCTCTGGCTCCGACGGGAAGTGACCGTCTTTCATTCGATCTGACGCAGAGTATGGTATACGGGAGAGTGGCACTTGGCAGAGTGGGCTGTTGGCCGGGGAGTTAATTACTTTTGAGAACGAGGACAGGGATTCATCCTCGAGGGCTTAATCACCTGCCAATGATGAGCTGCCCATAACAAGAAGGCAGGTAATAGGAGAGGGAGACTGGCAAGTGCACTTTGGCATTCAGAGCGTCAGCATTACTGAAACATCCCATTAGTGAGGAACAAACAGCCTTCAGTAGAAATACTTACCGCGATATTTAGACCATTTCAATTATTCAAGCACGAGGACACACACACATGTGCACACACACACACAAACATACATGTGCGCACGTACACACCCACACACACATACACACACAAATAAGGAGCCTAATTTATTTTTAGTGTTTACATTAGTTTCCCTGTTAATTTTTTGGAATTCAAGAAGTTTCACAGTACAGATCTTCACCCAAAGAACCACACTCCGTAAACAATTAACAATCCTCCCATTTCATTACTAAGGCCACTTACAGGCTAATTAGCCACACAATTGCGAACCAGAAAACAAGGTACAAATAGCAGGTTAAAAATGAATTGCTGAAAAATGAAAGGCTGTGCTGAAATGTATTTAGTCAGGACATTTCAGGCTTGGGTCCCTGTGTGCCCGAAGCATTTGACAGTTTTATTTCACCTGCATTAAAACATTCTAGGCAACTATGTGATGTACCAGATGAAGCCAGCCTGAACTGGTTCTAATTAAAATGCAAATTCATGTATGCATTTTCAAGTTATTTGTATTTGTTATCCTTAAGTCAGTAGTTTTTTCATTTATTCATTTATTATCTAACCCACTTATTCCTGGTCAGGGTCACGGGGGGGCTGGAGCCTATCCCAGCATTCATTGGATGAGAGGCAGGAATACATCCTGGACAGGTTGCCAATCCATCGCAGGGCACATACACCATTCACTCACACACTCATACCTACGGGCAATTTAGACTCTCCAATTAGACTAATGTGCATGTCTTTGGACTGTGGGAGGAAACCGGAGTACCCGGAGGAAACCCATGCGGACACGGGGAGAACATGCAAACTCGACACAGAAACGCCCCGGGCCAGGATTCGTACCTGGGACCTTCTTGCTGTGCGGTGACAGTGCTATCCACTGCATCACCGTGCCGCCTCCAGTAGTTTTTTTCCTGATTTATTTAGCTAACCCCTCATTTTTCATCTTTGGCTTGGGCCTAAGTTTGATCGGTTCAAAGCTTCTCTGTGATGTCACAGGACGGCGTTTTCCGCTGACTTTGAGTGCAAACTGGTGTGCCAGTGGGTCAGATCTTTGTGGTTGGCTGCGTTGGCCAATCATCTTCACATTCTTGGAAACAGAGCGACGACTGCGTTTTGAGCGAGACTTCCACACCCAGATTCCTGCAGATTGATCTGTACTGGAAGCCACTGGGATTGGGGTGTGGGGGGGGGGGAGTGTTTGCAGTGTGTCTCTGTGACATGTTTTGTTCGACTCTGACATACTGCTCATTGGACCTGAATGTATTTTCAGAGGCCTTACAACAAATAGAGAGAGCTCTTCCCTTCACTACAGGGAGGGGAATGAAATGGTCTGGTCTTGGCAGTAAAACAGAGTGATGTTGTCTGGGAATGCATCACCCAGTCCGCCTCACCATCCCGACAGCCCTGGTGATTATTTACCATGGTATCTGTCGGCAGAGGTAAGTAAATGCGTGTTTTAGCGGCCAGTGATTTGTGCCTGCTGGAAGCTCATCTTCTTCTCCGCTGAGAAGTGGCTGGATTTAGAGGGGCAGGAAGCACTTACCAGAGGTTTTTATTGACAGGTATAAATCCTTGGTCTCGCGTGCACTTAGAGAGGAGGGCCGCGCCGATTCCCTGTGGGCAGAAATCAAACGGACTTTGAGTCGATGCAGAGCAGTGAAGGAGGAGATGCTGGACAGCTGCTGAGACAACAGGCCACAGGAACAGGGGGCCATCTCAGCTCTGAGCAACTGTGACCTGGAGCTGGGGTGCAGGCATTCACACTGATTACCATGACTTGGATGGGGGGTCAACTTTGTGGGGGGTCACCTCAGGCAGTGGGAGCGGGGAGGGGACCTTTTCAACCCCTCCCCGAACTGAACTGAAGGGGTTCACACTGTATTTAGCCCAATTGGTTTGGGGGTGGCTATGGTAACAGATATTTCAATTTAATAACAGTATACAAAAATGTATCCCCATGCAAGTTCCAAGGAGCCCATCCCTGTTTTATTGGTGACAGCACGCCCTGGCAGTAGGGATGTGGGTTGTCAGGACCCAGGCCTATGAGCTCTGGTTATACATTGCATCCTGCTCAGCTTTCTCCATTCCTGACTGGAGCAATACACACTGTCCTGTTATTGAAACCGCTAAATACTAAACCACAGCAAACTGTGCTATTTATCAAATTACTACACACTGTCCTGTCAAAGAAACCACTACACACGGTACCGTCAATTAAACAATTCAACAAAGAACATAATCAACAGAGGGGATCCACTTTGTCCAAGGAGCATTTATGGGATAATATAGACAAAAAATGCCCACTAATGATCATAAATGTGCTGCTGTTGAAAAATTGACAAACAAAAACATGCTGGTGTGGTGAACACAAACGGGGAACGAATTCGCCCCGGAACTATGGGTGGGGGTTGTGGGGTAGGGGGGATTATTTAAGCGGAGCTCAAGGAAGTTGTTGTTGTTGTTGTGACTGAACGAAATGTTTGTACCTGTTGGTTGTGGGATTTTCTTTTGATTAAAAAAGATTAATCGCGAAGCTGCCTCTGTCCTCCGTCCTCCGGCACTACACTGGTGACCCCGACATCGGTTTTTGTTAAAATAAGTGTACGAAGACCGCGCCGACGCAAAGCTAAGTAACTATGGCTACGAACGCCGTTGCAATTAAACTGCCGGAGTTTTGGGAATCCTCAGCTGCAGCATGGTTCTCGACGGTGGAGGCACAGTTCGAAATCCGTAAAATCACCGACGACAAAACACGGTACTACTACGTCGTGGCAGCACTGGGAAGTTCCGTGGCATCCAGACTGGTAGGCCTCCTCACAGACCCCCCAGAGGAAGATAAATATGCGACTCTCAAGGCTCTGCTGCTTAAGACTTTTGAGCTATCTACAGCTGAGAGAGCTCGTCGGCTGTTTGCTATCCAGGGACTGGGGGACAGCAAACCATCTGTGCTTATGGAGAAGATGTTGAACCTACTGGGTAGGGAGAAACCTTGTTTTCTTTTTATGGAACTATTCCTGCGCAACATGCCAACCCGAGTCCAGGTAGCACTGGCCAACACCACCATCACAGAGCCCCGCGCCCTTGCTGAAGAGGCGGACCGGTTCTTCCTGGCCACTCAGCGCCCATCTCCAGACCTGCTCGCTCCCACCATCAGCGCCCCACCGCCAGTCTATCGCACAGCGGCCAGGGACAATTACATGCCCCCTGACCAGCGTGGAGCAACGGCGGGTCTCTGCTTTTACCACTCCAGGTACGGCACCAAAGCTAAACAGTGCCGTTCCCCCTGCAACTTCAATCCAGCGGGAAACGGGAAGGCCGGCGCTCGGTAGTGGCCCTGAGCGCTGGTGACTCTAGCAGGCTGCTTTTTATCCGTGACACCATCTCCAACCGCAGGTTCCTCTGTGATACAGGCGCGCAGAGGAGCGTCATTCCCGCTTCGGAGATGGACATCATGAGCGGGGAGCACGGGCCGCAGTTAGCAACCGCCAACGGCAGCCCAATCCACTCCTACGGCGTGCGGTCAGTGGAGTGGTGTTTCGGGGGTCAACGGTTCATTTGGGACTTTGTGGTTGCATCTATCGCTTTCCCCCTCCTTGGCGCAGACTTTCTATGCGCTCATGGACTATTAGTTGACATGAAGAACAACTGCCTGGTTGACGCACAGACTTTCACCTCCTTCGCATGCACCCGCGGGGAGGCCGTCTACAGCGGGCTGTCTAGCTTGCTTTCGGAGGAGGACCAGTACCTTCGCCTGCTGGCCGAATTCCCGGACCTCACCCAGCCCACCTTCTCTGCGCCCACCGTCAAACACGGGGTCGAGCACCACATCGACACCAAGGGGCCCCCGGTCTACGCCAGAGCCAGGCGCCTCGACCCCGCCAAGCTGGCCGTCGCTAAAGCGGAGTTCGCGCACATGGAGCAGGTGGGCATCATCCGTCGCTCGGACAGCCCCTGGGCGTCCCCCCTCCACATCGTTGCCAAGCCTGGTGGCGGGTGGCGTCCATGCGGGGACTACCGCCGCCTCAACGATGCGACCACGCCCGACCGCTACCCAGTCCCACACATCCAGGACTTTTCAGCACATCTGTCGGGTAAGCGGGTCTTCTCTAAAGTGGACCTGGTGCGCGGATACCATCAGGTGCCCGTGCATCCCCCGGACGTTCCCAAGACGGCAGTTATTACACCCTTTGGACTGTTCGAGTTTCTAAGGATGCCGTTTGGACTTAAAAACGCTGCACAGTCTTTTCAGCGACTGATGGACTCTGTTCTTCGGGTCCTCCCCTTCGTCTACGTCTACCTAGATGACATTCTCATCGCCAGCGCCACCGAGGAGGAGCACCTGTCCCACCTCCGGGCCCTCTTCACGCGGCTCAGCCAGCACGGCCTGATTGTCAACCCGGCTAAATGTCTGTTCGGGCGGGGCACCATCGAATTCCTTGGACACCGCGTCACGTGTGAGGGGGCTGTCCCCCTCCCGTCCAAGGTGGAAGCGGTTGCTGCCTTCCCACGCCCTCTCACAGCCCGGTCGCTGAGGGAGTTCATTGGGATGGTGACCTTCTATCATCGCTTCATTCCCCGGGCCGCCCACACCCTGCGGCCGCTGTCGACGAGAGGCCCTCAAGGGCAAGAGCCCTAACCAGGCCATTGAATGGACAGCGGAGCGGGAGGGGGCCTTTAAAGACACCAAGGCTGCGCTGGCCCAGGCAGCCATGTTGGCCCACCCCGCATACGGCGCCCATCGCCATCACCACTGACGCGCTTCCGACTACGCCGTGGGTGCGGTGTACGAGCAATGGGTGGGCGGGGCCTGGCAGCCCCTCGCCTTCTTCAGCCGCCAACTGTCACCCAGTGAGCGTAAGTACAGCACCTTTGACAGGGAGCTCCTTGGACTATGGCTCGCCATCAGACACTTCCGGTTTTTACTGGAGGGCCGTGAGTTCACTGCCTATGTGGACCATAAGCCCCTCACGTTCGCTATGTCCAAAGTGGCAGAACCGTGGTCCGCCCGCCAGCAGCGGCAGTTCTCTTTTATCTCGGAGTTCACCACGGACATCCAGCACGTGGCTGGTAAGTCCAACCTGGTTGCGGACTGCCTCTCCAGAGCGGTGGTCGGGGCGGTCCAGCTGGGCTTGGACTACTCTCACATGGCCACGGACCAGGCCTCTGACCCCACTGTGCAGACCCTCAAAACAATGGACACAGGGCTACGCCTGGAGGAGGTAGCCTTTGGCGACACGGGGCCACTCTCCTGTGTGACATTTCCACGGGTCAACCTCGGCCGGTGGTCCCTGTCAGCTGGAGGCGCCCCGTGTTTGAGGCGGTGCATGGTCTGTCGCATCCAGGCAGGAAGCCGTCTGTGCGGCTAGTGGCGGCGAAGTTTGTGTGGCACGGACTCAGGAAGGATGTGAAAGCGTGGGTCGACACATGCACGGCCTGCCAGCGCGCCAAGGTGCACCGCCATATTAAAGCCCCTCTGGAGCGTTTCTCCGTTCCCGAGCGGAGGTTCGACCACGTGAACGTCGACCTGGTGGGTCCCCTGCCTCCATCCCACGGCTACACCTACCTCTTCACCATGGTGGACAGGACGACCCGCTGGCCGGAGGCAGTCCCCCTCTCCTCAACGACGTCCGCGGACCTGGCCCGGGCATTCATCGGGACGTGGGTCGTCCGGTTCGGCACTCCGTCTGACCTCTCCTCTGACCGCGGCCCGCAGTTCACTTCGGAGCTGTGGAGTGCTGTGGCGGAGGGCTTGGGGGTTAAACTCCACCGTACCACCGCCTACCACCCTCAGGCCAACGGACTGTGTGAACGTTTTCATCGGTCCATGAAAGCCGCCCTCCGAGCCAGCCTGAAGGACGGCAACTGGCTTGACAAACTCCGTGGGTCATGCTTGGACTCCGGACGGCCCCCAAGGAAGACCTCCAGTCCTCCTCGGCGGAGCTGGTCTACGGGCAGCCACTGCGGGTTCCCGGTGAGTTCATGCCCAACACGACGGACCCCTGGTCTGCTGCTGTGCAGCGTGCCTCCCTGCTGGACAGCGCCAGGGTCTTTGCCCCAGTCCCCACGACTCAGCACGGCGTCCCTACGTCCCAGGTGCCCCCAGGCTTGCGATCGGCGGGTTATGTGTTCATCCGCCACGACGCGCACCGTGGCCCACTGCAGCCCCCGTACGACGGCCCGTTTCGGGTCCTGGAGCACGGGCCCAAGCACCTGGTGGTGGACATCGGCGGTAGGCCTGAGCATGTTTCAGTGGACCGCGTTAAACTGGCACACCTGGACGTGACCCAGCCAGTGGACTTGGCCATACCCCCTCGCCGGGGCCGCCCCGGGCCAGCCTGCACCCCCGCTGAGGTGCCTTTGACCTCGGCCGCACCGTCTCCTCCCATTACCCCCCCTGTCACTGTTGCCCCCCGCCCCGCCCAGCTGGAGGAGGTCGGTACTACCCCGGCGTTCCCCCCTGCCCCGCCTCCTATGGTCAGGAGTCGTTTCGGACGGCTCGTCCGCCCTTATCGCCATGCTGACTTTGTGTATTAAAGCGAATTCTGGGGGGGCTCATGTGGTGAACACAAACGGGGAACGAATTCGCCCCGGAACTATGGGTGGGGGTTGTGGGGTAGGGGGGATTATTTAAGCGGAGCTCAAGGAAGTTGTTGTTGTTGTTGTGACTGAACGAAATGTTTGTACCTGTTGGTTGTGGGATTTTCTTTTGATTAAAAAAGATTAATCGCGAAGCTGCCTCTGTCCTCCGTCCTCCGGCACTACACTGGTATGATCCACCGTACACACTTTTAGTTTCACGGGACTGGAGCACAGCTGTGGATTTTACACTTTCAAACTACAGTATATGACTTTTTTTGATTTGGTGAAAGTAACCGCAATATGCCAGAGAAACCATCAGCATCTAGCATGCTCGTTAGGTGAATATCCATCATTTGTATACATGACAGAATCAATGAGCTGGAAACAGCCCAGCCCGGGCTGGATGGAGCCCTCGGGCGTTCGCCCTGGATGTGGAGCGTGGCTGGTATGTGGGGCAATCGCTCAATTTCAATCTCTCGCCCCCCAACCACCCAATCGTTGACTTTTAATTAATTCCATGTCCTGTTTATTAGAAGGTGGTGCTCTGTAGCCCACTGGAGCCCCCTGTCCCTCAGCATGCGGCTCCTTACACACACACGTACTATTCCATGACCCAGTTTGATTACAAAAACCTGTTTAACGGGTTTCACTGCCTCTCTTAAACTTCGACTGTACCTGCAGAGAAAGTATTCAAGTGAATATGAGAGACAGACATATAATCAATGCACCGAATATAATGTAACCAAAATCATATATTTCTATGAGAAACCTTGTTGAGAATATAAATGTGACAACCTGTTTAATGTAAATGTAATATTATTATTATTATTATTATTATTAATAATAATAATAATAATAATAATCATGATAATAATGTTTTTTAATTACATCCATTTAGCAGATGGCCAAAATACTTATAGAATGAGATTATTATGAATATTATTATTACTATTATGAATAGTAATAATAATAATAATAATAATAAGGATGATCATAATAATAATAATAATAATAATAATAATAATAATAATAATACAACTGCATTTATGAGCAGAAGCGCCATTCTTATCCCAGCACTGTTTCTTTGGGATGTACAGTAAACACACCAATCAGATGAGCCCGTCTGCCCTCTTTGACCTTTGTGGTCCAGATCATTTTGTCAGGACACACAAACCCCCGCCCTCCATGTGCCGTACACTATCTACCCCCACAGAGCTGGCGCAGTGGAAACAGACCCGTCTGCTCTCTGTGTTGCTGGGATCTTATGACAGTCAGAGGAAGAGCAGTAAATACCCTATCTGTACAGTCCCTGTCAGACATACAATAAGCCTATCAATGGACAGCCCTGCACTGTGCAACTTCCACCACACAGAACACACATCATATGATAATGTTTCCACTTTTCCAACCCAGAACAATTTCTCAGTCTTTTGCAAATGGTTTTAGGTATGGTATAAACATATCAAAAGGGGCCTTTTTGAAACCATTAGACATTTATGTTATTGATACTTAAGTAAAGCATGACTGTGGCCAAGACACTCAGGGACCGTGTCAGTGTGTGGGTTTGTATGCGCTTATGTCTATGTGTCTATCTCTGAGAGTCTGCATCTGTGATACAGTAGATGGTCTGTGAGTGTATCTGTAATAACAGCCTGTGAAAGAGCATCAGGCATAGACACTTCATGGAAGTGTACCTTTGATAGACGTTCTGTGAGAGTGTATCTGTGATAGATGTTGTGTGAGAGTGTATCTGTGATAGATGTTCTGTGAGAGTGTATCTGTGATAGATGTTGTGTGAGAGTGTATCTGTGATAGATGTTCTGTGAGAGTGTATCTGTGATAGATGGTGTTTGAGAGTGTATATATTTTAAAAATACCACAGATAGAGAGTGGTATTTCATTTCAATGGTATGTCACTTTGACTGAAATGTTTTGTTTAAACCAGCACTATTGTGGAATAGATTGATTGTGGAAGCTCGGCCAGTTGCAGTTGTCTCTGAGTTTCTATGGGCTCACTGTATTTAATGGAATAACATGTGATGGGTTTTGGGGAATTTAATTGGACAATATTGACCCGCCTGGAATCTGAGATTCCGAGCTATACGTCCAATCAGATTTTGGCATGCCTTATAAGAACATAAGAATACATAATGACGAGAACAGGTCTTGGGCCTATCTAGGCTCGTCATGTCCTAGTTTAAAGAGTATCTAGTACTACATCTAGCCTGGATTTGAATAGCCCAAGTGTTCCTGCCTCTACTACCCGACCTGGCAAGTTGTTCCAGGCATTGACAACTCTCTGTGTAAAGAAAAACGTCCTAATATCTGTGTGGAATTAGCCTTTAACTAATTTCCACCTGTGGCCTCTTGTTTTGCTGACCCCACTTATCTTAAAAAATCTTTGGTATTTCACTTTCTTATTCCTTTTTAGGAATTAAAAAACCTCAATCAAATCCCCCCTAAGTCTCCATTTGCTAAACTTAAATAGATTGAGTGCCTTAAGTCTATCATCATAACTTTTACCTTTCATACCTTTTACCTTTTCTCCTCCCATAAAATACTTCTGTCTAATGTTTTTATTTCCCACATGCATAACTTTACATTTAGCAATATCAAATGTCATCTGCCATGTATCTGCCCATTTTTGGATTTTGTTTAAATCATCTTGGATTACTTTAGTCGATTCCAAACTGTTTGCCAAACCCCCAAGTTTAGTATCATCTGCAAATTTAACTATTTTGCTACTAACGTCCATATCAAGATCATTTATGTAAATAAGGAAGAGCAGAGGTCCCAGCACCGATCCCTGCGGGACACCACTGCCCACAGCACCGAGGTCAGATATGGCCCCACCTACTGTTACTCTTTGTATTCGCCCTTGCAGCCAATTATGAACCCACTCTGAAACTACTCCTGCAATTCCTACTGAATTCATTTTAGCAATGAACCTCTCATGTGGTACCTTGTCAAATTGCTTCCGTCAATCAGGATCTGTCTGTGGCTCCATCCAATAGCTACAATATTTGCAACTTGGGCACATCTTTTTTTTGGAGCGTGATGTCTGTTAAAGGTGAGGTTGGCAATAGTTTGAATTATTTGGTATTTACTCCTCTTTTTTAATTTTTTTTAATTTTATTTCACATTTTTCCCCGTTTTTCTCCCTATTTGGTTCCCAATTATACCCTCTATTTATTTCAATTCCCCCTCCCCCACAAGTCCGCTGCCCGTCCTCCGAGGCGAGACATTATCTCCGGGCCGAATTTATCCGCCTCTTCCGAGCCGGAATTCTATCACGGACGCCTTTTTCCTGCTCCTCGACAGACTCGTGCCGGCTTTTTTTTGCTTACAATGTAAGGGGACAGCCCATAATATTTATTTTGATATGTTGCTAAATTAATGTTTTTCGCTTTTACCTTAATTGGGGAAATTATTTAGCTAGCATACCCTGTATTGTTTCTCTGTAAGAATTGACATTTAAAGGTAAACAATTTATTTGTGAGGCTAGTATTACCAAGTGTACCAGAATGTATTTACTGTTATGTTGAATTACATTTGCATTACCTATGTTCCAAGTCCAAGTATGCTTCCCTAAAAAAGGTCTTCAAAATGAATTATAATAAACAATAAATCTTATAATTGTTTAATGTGGTTCTCTGTGGCTCAGTTGGTAGAGCACAGCGTTGGCAACGCTTAGGTTGTGGGTTCAATCCCCACTGGGGCCACATATACTGAAAATGTATGCATTCACTACTGTAAGTCGCTTTGGATAAAAGCGTCTGCTAAATGGCGTATATTATATTATATTATATTAATGCACCACTATTACAACAAAAAATTTCTTGTACATTGATCTATTATTATTATTATTATTATAAATCTGCACAGTAAATTGTATGGATAATTCATGCTGAACATCATGACAATGTAAAATGGCACAGCGATGAGTGCTCGAATGCAGTGGACACAGTGTTAAACAGGAATACGCCGGTAGGATGCTGCATGCTGTAGTCTGTGCTGGAGCATCATTTTTACGGCGTGGCAGTTTACTCCATCACTCAGGGCCCGGAGGCAGAACGTAATAGATCTCATTTATTTCTGCACCCATGTGCCTCCCGCACCACCAGAATATTCAACATAATTCAAGGCGCAGAAAATATAATGGACAGATTTGCCGTGGGGGTGGAGAATATTACATTTAAAATCCCCAACTGACACCACGATGACTGTGGGGCCTCAGATGGAGCAGTGCATTGTGCCTTTTCACACAAAAGTGCACAATTTATATCAAAGATGCCTACTACAGGTGCAGTTATTGCCGTTACATTAATGAGGACAACCAGTAGCATAACCACCGACTATTAAAATGCTTAATTCTTATTAAAAATAAAAATGCCCTTTATCACAATATGAAAAATAGTGCAACACTACATCTCTGATACCACTTCATTTCAGTGCCATTTTATTATTTTTAAATATTAAGAAATTCCATTAAACGGTCATTTTAATTATGGGTAAAAAAGTTCTGATATGTGATTTGTATTTATCTGTGCTTCCATTAAATGCTAACGTGGTGTCTCAGAGTGGGACGTCTCTTGCTCCTGAATGGCAGTGAAAACTTCCCTCCTGCCCCCTGAAGTGCCCCCATCAGAGCAGTGGTGCGTACCCAGTCTGGGCGCTGAAGGACCTTCCCTCTCTCCAGTGAAGAGGGCAAACAGCTGGCACAGAGGAAGGATTAACCTTGGGCAGAGTCAGGTACAGATAAAACAATAGAGTTGGACTGACAAGGAAGGCTAAATAAAATAATGACTAAATAATTCCCCTGTACCTAAAGATGAAGGCCTCCACTCCACTCTTTTAGAAAACACTGTCTTATGGAGTGAGAAACTTTCCAAACTGTCACCTCCTCAACGTGTTACCACCACTGTTAGGCTGGTTATCCTTGATCGGGTGTGGACGGTTTGGAACTCTCTCATGGCTGCGTGGATTCTCTGTTCCTCTTCTAATAGGTATGCTGCCATAGCTTACACCTGTCGGGGCTATCTGTATATTTCCTATGCTTGTGCTTCCCTGCTCTCACATAATGCTACTGGCTATAGCACTGCTTTTTTCTGACTGCATGTTCTCTTCTCTGCCTCGGCCTCTGACTCAGGGGCACCTGCCCCCAAGCCCTAGATCCTGCGAGAAGTGTGAGCTGCCCCCATCAACCCTCACCCCCACGCCTACCCCAGTCCCTGGATCTGGACCCCCTTCACGTGGTTTAGCCCCCCCCACTGACTACCTAACTCAGGAGGTGCAAAGTAATCCAGCCCTGAGTCACCTTTGACTCATGATACAGTATTTTTTGGACACACCCTGTGCCGGCCAGAAGAGGATGGTTTTTTAGTCTGGTTCCTCCCAAGGTTTCTCCCTATCAAGGGATGGGCTCCCCCCCTTTTAGTCTGGTTCCTCCCAAGGTTTCTCCCTATCAAGGGAGTTTTTCCTTGCCACTGTTGCCACAGGCCTGGGTTCCCTTCTGTTAAGCATTTTGTGACAATTCATTTGTGAAAAGCGCTATACAAATACATTTGATATGATCTGATTTGATTTGATAAGGGTGTGCCCGCTTACATAAGAAGAAGCTTTAGCAAGATGAGAAATTGTTTCCAACCGCATTAACATTAACGTGCTGCAATATGTGATGAAACAACAATGGACTGTGTCAGCAAAGGGTGCACAGGTCAAATTTTGTTGGAGGTGGATTTCAAACTTTTTCACATACACAGAGTTGTCAATGCGCGGAACAGCTTGGCAGGTCATGTAGTAGAAGCTGAGAGCCTTGGTGTGCTCACGACCAGGCGTGACACAGTGATGAACACAACCTTGCCAAAATGATAAGCCTAGATGTAGCTGAATAGCCTGTTCTCACCTTCAAACATTCTTATGTTGTTATGTACGAATTTGTCGTAATTTGTCCATGGCTTACATGAGATGACTGTGCACCTGCTAATGAAATAGCTCCTTGTCCACAGAGGGACAAATTTAATTGTGTATTGCAGTTTGTACTGCACTTCCCTGAACTGCACTTATTCAATTTGCACTTTTGCCTTTTGCAAAACAGATTTTAATCTTGATGAGACTTCCTGGTTAAATAAAGGTTAAATAAAGTAAAATAAATTATTCCCTGCACAATTAAATTGTTCATATCAGTGTTTGGCAGGGACTAACAACATCCATTTGCTCAAGTCAGACCTGCAATGAGTGGACAGTGAATACCTCTTGCACAGAAACTAACATGCACTATCATTATCATGGCCATTTAGAATCATCTGTCCAGCTTTGAGTCAAGCTGTATCCACTCTACACATGCAGTATGTTTCAAACTCTCCCATCAGACATGTATCCTCTCTACACATGCAGCATGCCATCAGACATGTATCCTCTCTACACATGCAGCATGTTTCAGACTCTCCCATCAGACGTGTATCCTCTCTACACATGCAGCATGTTTCAGACTCTCCCATCAGATATGTATCCTCTCTACACATGTAGCATGTTTCAGACTCTCCCATCAGACATGTATCCTCTCTACACATGCAGCATGTTTCAGACTCTCCCATCAGACATGTATCCTCTCTACACATGCAGCATGTTTCAGACTCTCCCATCAGACATGTATCCTCTCTACACATGTAGCATGTTTCAGACTCTCTCATCACAGACAGTAACAGCAGATGGCACACCATGATAGTATAGTGGTCAGCACTCTGTGTTGTGGCCGCAGCAACCCCAATTCAAATCCGGGTCACTACAAACTTAGGAAACTGAATTTCAAGTGGGGAACTTTTCTCCACCGGAGTCCCGCAGGGCTCGGTGCTAGGCCCCGTCCTATTCTCCCTGTACACCAAGTCACTTAGTTCTGTCATCTCTGCTCATGGTTTTTCTTATCATTGTTATGCTGACGACATTCAACTCTTGAAGACCCAGGTCCCGGCGCGGATCTCTGCATGCCTGGTTGACATCTCTGCCTGGATATCCGCCCACCAACTGAAGCTGAACCTGGGGAAGACCAAGCTGCTCTTCCTCCCAACAAAGGGCTCCCCAACGATTGATGCTTAAATCACTGTGGAAGGCTCCATAGTGTCTCTGTCCTAGTCTGCCAGGAGTCTTGGAGTGACCCTGGATGAGCAGCTGTGCTTCTCGGTCCACATTGCAGCGATCACCCGAACCTGACGATTCTCCCTCCATAACATCCGGAGGATCCGACCGTTCCTCACCCAAGAGGCCACTCAACTCCTGGTCCAGGCCCTGGTGATCTCACGTCTGGACTACTGCAATTCCTTGCTGGCAGGCCTACTGGCCTGTGCCATCAAGCCACTGCAACTAGTCCAGAATGCTGCCGCACGTCTGGTGTTCATTCAACCTAAGTTCACCCATGTCACCCCTCTACTCTCCTCTCTGCACTGGCTCCCCATCGCAGCACGCATTTGATTCAAATCACTGGTACTGGCTTATCAAGCGGCTAGAGGAACTGCTCCCCCATACCTCCAGACACTCATCACACCCTACACCCCGGCCAGACCCCTCCGCTCCGCCTCCTCTAGCAAACTGACTGTCCCATCCCTCCGGGCGCCCAGCAGCCACTCTTGCCTCTTCTCTGTCCTGACCCCTCAGTGGTGGAATGATCTTCTGCAATCGGTCAGGACCACAGAATCACTGGCCATCTTCTGCAAGAGACTCAAAACCACCTTTTCAGACTCTACTACCGCTGAATTCTCTACATCTACCCAATTGTCATTACCACTGCCTACTTGTTCAATACCTTTTGTATATGTATCCTTGCTTACTCCTCATGTATTAATGCACATCTTGTAAGTCGCTCTGAATAAGAGCATCTGCTAAATGCTTAAAATGTAAAATGTAAAATGTCATATCTTGGTTTTAAACAGCTCTGCATTGTTGTAGCTTTGAGTTGATGGTTAGAATAAAAAAATGCAGCTTTCTGTGAAATTGCCATGCTTTTCAACTGTAAATGTCTGATCTGCAAAAATACATAGAATTTAAGCTCTAAGCTCTTTCAGTTAGTAGCATTCAGGTTTTTGGTTGGCAGAAAGGTTTCATTGCCATTTTTTTTATGAACCTTGTTTACCATACTAGCTTGTACTAAAAAGAGCCAGTCAGATATTTTAATGCTCTGATGCATTCAGTTAACCCCCGTCTTGAAAGAAAAAAGATGCTTGTGATATAGCCGTAGAACTAATAACTCAGTAGTTGCTTTGGTCACTTAATATTGGTCCAAAGTTAAACTATCTAAGATAGGGCTGGCGGATAGCATAGCGGTCTAACGCACCCTTATTTGGCTGGTCCTGTACGAGTGTCAGTTGCCTATCAGGGACGCGGTTCAAACCCCGTCTCTGCCAGACCGGCCCTGGCCGTTAGCCCTGATCAGGAGAGGCATTTGGCTGTCTGCTCCTGAGGGAGGGAGGAGAGTGGTCGGCATGAACTCGCTGTGAAGCATGTAAGGGTGTCTCCAGAAAGGGGGTCGATGAGTTCCGTCTCGAAGGAGATGGATCATCACCGGCCTCGGAGAGTAGCTTGCCCCATAGAGATGGGCGTCGAGTTCGTGGGGGAACGAAATAAAGAGAGGGTATACTGTATTTGGCTTCCAAATTTGGGAGGAAAATGGGGAAAAATCTGAAACGAAATATATATATATTTAAAACTATCTAAGATAAAACCAGACGTTGATCCTGCTTGGGACCGATGTAAACAGGCCCCAGCTACCCTTTCAGACATGTTTTGGTCTCGCCCGCTGAGATTCTGCAGCACTCCTGGGAGTCCATGGACGGCATTGTTTGGGGTAATCCCTGACTGCCTCCCCCTGATAAAAACACAAGCTCACTGCCTAGCTTTTGCCGCTTTACTGGCCAGAAGGCTAACCAGCCTTCTTTTGACCAGGAAGGTGATGCAATTTCTAAAACTGGATACAAAGGTTGAATAAAGACATTTTATTATCCTTACCTATAATTATATTATTACCCTTCCTTCAATTTGGAGAGGGGCTTGATGCCAATAACCTTTCCTATCCCCCCTCTCCCCCTCTTTCTTCTCCTCACCCCTCTTCATTATTATTATTTTATTAATTTAGACTTTTTTGCTCACATTTCCAAACATGGGATATGGGGTGAGTGAGGGTAGATAAATACTGTAAGAAATGCATCTGTAACCGCCATGTGAAATGAAAAAAAAAAGCATTTAAATTAATTCTGGTTAAAAAAAACCCAAGATGCAGCTTTGATAAAATAAGAATAGAAATCTAGATCCAGAGTGTCTGGTTCCCCATGTGTGCTCAGGACAATGATTTGAAAATGCACATCAGATGGAACGCTAGGTCCCTAGCATTCCTATATCTATGAGCTAAGGATCTAAGGTCCTGGAGCAGACAGCTCCTCTCTGTCACCACCCACATTCCAGGACAAGAGATCAGGGCACAGAATGGCTAACGACTGCCTGTGCTAATGGACATGTGAGAGCTGACCGACACAGCATGGATTTACACGGGTGATTATTGCTTTACTATCTAACCCAAAAAGCAAAACTGCGGGAACATTTTTGTGTAATTCATGTTTCTTCATTTAAGTTTTTTTTTTTTTATGAGCTATTGTGTTCTAACCGTGAAAATATTTAATCGAGCAATTGATTTCAGGATCTGGCTCCTTCCAGCCAGTTCTGACAGTCTTCATTTCCCAGCCTTTCCCCAGAGAGGGGAACTTCCTGATTCCAAACACACGTCATCTGCATCATTTTACTTTGGAGGAAAACCAGCTGGACCGTTTCCACTGAAAATGTTGAAGCCGTTCCACAGAATCCTGTGACTTCTGTCACAATGACAAGCTCACAGATTCTGATCACCTCGAAAGGCCTGTGTTCACATCTGTCTAAAGAGCAAGCTGGCTTGGCATTGGTCTCAGGCTTCACAAGGCCTACAGTACATGTTTAGTCCTCCCCTTCCCCAAAGCCTCCACGCGTGACATGTCATGAACGTTTCTAACCGAACACAGTCCCTGATAAATGGATAAAATGAATACATAAATAACAGCAGCCTAGCGCCGTCCAGGACCTCCCACCACCAGCAAACAAAACATATCTTAACAATTAATTACATGTAAGCCACTGCTATGGACAAATACTTTGCATGTCTGATCTCACAGTGGTCTGCAATATGATTTCTGGTAAAAGCCTACCAGTCATACATCACCATAATGCATCTTAAACCACAAAACAAATGATCAGGCTTTTACCGGCCTGTGCCAACTATTTAAATGTAAAAAGGGCAGAGCTGCTCTGAGTTCAAGCCACTAACGATTATCAAAATGCTTTTGACAGACAGAAGAATCAGGAGATAGTTACGTTCTGCCACTACTCTACTCTTCACGGGAAAGTGACTTTTCACATTTGTTTTAATCAGAATGATTTACTGTAACCTGATCACTTTGTTGCAGATAAAATGATCTGATGTGAGGTGCACACAGGTAATGTTCCAATATGAGATTAAATCAGCAGCTGGTGGGTGATCCTCATTTAAACTGGCATGCTTGTTAATCACAAAGAAATTAATAAAAACAGCTAAACAGTCATGGTTCAAGAAGTAAATGGTGAAAGGGAAAATGTACACAGAACTTATAACAAACTGTTAAAAATGATTGTAATAATAATCACTATTCTTCTTGTTCTTATTTTTATTATTATTATTTTGCAACTGTGCAACCACCTTAGGCCAGGGTGACCTTCAAAGCCTAATTTCCTGTAAAACAGATGTAAGAATATGAAAACCTGAAAAGAAGCGGGCAGGTTTTACCAGCAGGGTGGCCCAAACCAGGAAGCGTGGAAGGATGGAGGAATCCCTTTTACGGTAAAAGAGGAAAATCTTCCCAGCCTGTGGAAACAGAGTCACAGGTTCAGACTTAAACCAGGATTACACTTTATTTTGAATTCATACAGAACACAGTGCGATTATGATGATGATAGTGTCTGAAACATCATCGGCATTCATAGCTATGAAAATTGATAGAATGCACTTCTCTCATTTTAAAGATAGCGTTCGTCTTTGTGAGTTTCATTCGGATTGTTCTGACTTGTTAGTGATGTTTTTACGAAAGATTATGCATGTCATTATTTCATAATTAATAATGTGTGCTCTGGTATATAAATTATTAAGCATATAACTCGCATTACATTCTCTGTGAGGCCAAAGTAGTAGGCCTAATAGTCATTGAGAAGACATGAATATCATACACCAGGAATGTAATAGGACAGATAGTTCATTCTCATTTGTTATGTTTAATATTTCATGGATCATACCTACAGTGAAAAGTAAAGTTAATATTTGAATAAACTGGTCATATGTGGCTTCAGTGCCTGTCCTTGTGCAAATATGTTTTCTAATAAACAGCGTTATCTCAATACCTATATCAGAATCGATTGTGAAATAAAATTAATTAATATCCATTGAAAGAATAAAAGCATTGTAGTGTAGCGTACGTGTGAGCAATATGAACGCATATCTGCACTCATTCAATAATTCAGTTATTAATTTGGAAATTGGAGTAAAAAAATGGGTGGTGATGTCCTATTCATGCCGTTCGAACCAGAGTCGTCCCCCAGTGGACGCCGTGGTGGTGAGGCAGTGAGAGTTGTCCGCGCCAGATGTGAGCCGTCACCACATCCCCTGATTAATTCGGTGACAATGAATGGGACCCAGCCGAGGACATTAAGATCAGAGGGAGGAGCGGACACCTGGCGTGTGGAGTACGACTCACTGACGGACGACCTCAACGCTGCGCGGCTACTTTTCCTGCCTACTGGGAATTAAACAATGCAGCCTGTTTGCGCAGCAAAGCCCCACCGATAGAGCTGTTGTGTGAAAGCAACACGGACAGCATCAAAGGGTGGTGGGGGGCGACTCGCCGTCAGCCCCACCGCAGACCTGCGCGTCCGTCCTCACCCCCACCCCACCCCGCTCCGGTCGAGCTCATTAGCGAGCACAGCTGGAAGTGCGCAGAGCTCCCGTGTCCCCGTCGCCAGCTCTCTTTAGAGAGCGGCCTTGACTCTGCAGCCTCCTCTTAATTGGCGATTAGTTTCAGTCATTAAATGTAGATCTAAATCTTACTTGACCAGATTTTGCACGCAACCCTTTGTTAATAAGCGGAAAAGGTTATTTTCTGAATTAGTGTTATCAGCAGGACGCTGCCAGACCCATGAGCATTTCAATCGGGATTTGAATTGTTTCAAATCCATATTAGCCATTTCTGGATGATAACACGGGGACCACTTGACAGCGTGAAGTTGTAGAGGCAAATCAGCAGATGATACAACATCGATTGCACTCGAGGGAATATGGCTGCAACCATCAATCATTTCTTTGTCATTTTCTTATGGGTGTGACATACCACATCTTAATGTGGGGACACCCCCCACCCCACTCTCCCCATCCTTGGCATTACCTCAACTCTTAGAGAGGGAGAATTGATTGGGTTATTCTGTGATATAAAAAAGGATGCAATCATGCATTGAATGAGATCATTAGCACGTAAAGAGACTGTATTAGGAGGAAAGGGCTTTTTTCCCCATCGTCGCCACTCACCTGCATTCCGGCGAATCCCATTACCACAGAATTGATTGTACCCAGAACCCCCTCAGGGTCGAAGGGTTGTGTGGTGCGGTACAGCTCCTACAAGAGCATGAGAAAAACACAGACATCAGCGCACAAAATCTCCCACAATGCACGCACTGCCAAATCCCAACCCACCAGCCACTCTGTGCATTACAAGACAACAATCAGCCATAATGTGCTAATGAATGTTAATAACATGACCCCCAATGCTTTATTCCAAGAAGATTCCAAGAAGATTCATTAATTTCAGAACCACCAGACAAGATTTTAATGACTGGGAGAACAAACAAAAAAAAAACAGGCAGATGTTCAACAAAAGTGCTCTGTATTTTAACAAAATTAATAGAATCTTGCTTTAACCTTATTTTGTGTCAATGGAATCCAGGGCCCAAAAAATGCTTGTATTTGCCAGATCGATATTCAGTAACAGTGTTGCACAGCCCTGCTGATGTCTTTATTAGTGCTTAATTGCACTTTAAGCTGTCTGAATAAAGCGATGTTATTTTCCCGCTGCGGTGAAGTACCCACTCTTAGATTTTCTCTACCAATGTTCCTCAGGAGGAGACTGAATCGTTAGCAATTTATGATTACATAAAATATCTGCTCATATTTGCAAAAGCAGGCAGCCATGCTTTCTCCTGTCTTTACATTGATCCTCAGTAAGTTTGATCGAACACTTCCAAACACAGACCCCTGAGTGCTTTACTGCCCACAGACTATTAGAGTTGGCTCTTTGTTTGTTATTGCAGAGTTTCCAGGGGAGTTGTCCGTGGAGGAGGGGTGTCAGTTATGCTTACATGCAGATTGATACCCATGAAGCCTTTTATACATTCTTTAAACGTCTTTGGATGAGTCTGAGCCAATGATTCTGGCAGACAGAAAGGCATTGTGGGAAAAATGAAATTCAGAAAGAAAAGTGCCACATCAGCTGAACACAAATCGACAGCAGGCCTCAAGTTAGCTATACGCTGAGGTCCCTGGTGCTCCTGTTAGCCAGCTCCACCCTGAGGCCCTGGTGATCCTGTTAGCCAGCTCCACCCTGAGGCCCTGGTGATCCTGTTACCCAGCTCCACCCTGAGGCCCTGGTGATCCTGTTAGCCAGCTCCACCCTGAGGCCCTGGTGATCCTGTTAGCCAGCTCCACCCTGAGGCCCTGGTGATCCTGTTAGCCAGCTCCACCCTGAGGCCCTGGTGATCCTGTTAGCCAGCTCCACCCTGAGGCCCTGGTGATCCTGTTAGCCACCTCCACACTTTATCAACATGTGTTGTTCACAGAAGTCCTTGCTATGTTATGTTTCTTATTCAAATTCAGAATTAAGAAGCTGGAATCAAGATTGTTTTTGTACAAATGTTATTAATCAACAAATCTTTCAATTTCTCAACACATGCCTAGTTAGAAATATTGCAAGAGACATTAATGACCTCTTTTGAAATATTTTGGGAAGTTCGATAAATGTTCTTGGTAGGTCTGTCTCATGACTGCAACATCCTCAGTTGGCGCGAGCACATGTATGCAACCTTATACCTGCTACAGGATCCGGGTTATTACTGTGTTGCCTGATAGTTTTAGGTTAGAAATACTTTTGATTGTCATAGACTAACACACAAACCTGCCCTGAAGACCCTTGCATTGCATGATTCTGTTGTGGAAAAATGTGTGATGTCCTTTCATGAACAACATGTCACGGGTAAAGCTTGGTTTAGGAGTCACTGTCTGAAATATTGATCCATTTAGGTTATGAATTAATAAATGAGCGGATCTTGTATACTTGAAAACAGCTTGAACAGTGACCTGAATCCACCACATTTGTTCTGCTTTCTTGAACGTTTTCCCAGAGAAAAAATAACTGAAAAGAGAGAAGAAGAAACAGCTACTGGAGATACCTTTACCTTGCATGTGGGGTACCTGTAAATGTTGTCCCCCATTAACCACCTGTCGATGTAGCCAGCTGCACCCCCAGTGCAATTTGGGTACAGACCACCATCTCCTATTCCACCTGCTCCCAGATAGCCACTACGGTACAACAACATACACAAAAAACAATTCAGCAATAAGATGTAAACTTCCCGTGTCTGACACTGTTGATGCATTTTTTTATTTTCTCAGATTCATCTCGGCAGCTTTGATGCACAGACCTTTACAGTAACTTATTTTCAAAATATTCAGATAGAGTTAAAATGTTCAGTTTACGAGGGGCTGGCATATAGCACTACTGGCGGGAATGAATGTAGCAGCTTGCCATAGCCTGAGGGACATTGGGAAAATTCTATTGAAAACAAGACACCACATGTCCCTAAACGCATGCAATGAAAGATTGACATCTTAAAATTATCCATTTATTTTCATTTACCAACATGTTGACCATTATTATTACTATTCTTCTCATTCATGTTGATATATTTTGTTTTTGCACATTCTTTATAATTTCTTGTTTAATGTATAGTCAGGCCGGTAGTCAGGTTTCTGCTTTACATAGAAGACCAGTTCAGGGACAGGCAGAAATATGGACGCAAATAATTTTACAGCATGTGATGGCATAGTGACCAATATCACATTTTAAAACACACAGCTGTAAAGATGCACACATGCAAATACACACACACACACACACACACACAATCACACACATGCAGGCATATCCACACTCACATGAACAAACTCACACACACATGCATACATACAAAGAAACACACACACACAATCACACACAAGCAGGCATATCCACACACACACACACACACACACACACACATCACACACACATACACACACACACACACACACACAAACACACACACACACACACACACACACACACACACAATCACACACATGCAGGCATACCCACACATACACACACACACACACACACACACACACACACACACACACACACACACACACACACACACACACACACACACACAAGCAAGCTATTATAGAGTTGTTGGGTGTATCATTTGCTACCCCCTATTCATCCTCAATCAGCAGATATCCAGGAAGTGGACACAGAGCATCTATTTTTGTCTCTCCAGACAATATGTGTTACTATTTACAGCCCCAGCAGGGTGAGTGAAACAGGGGGTACAGATCACCTCAGTAAGGCCACTGTCTCCTGGACTGATCTGCATGGGGTTTCTGTTTTACCCTTAAACTGCCACCACACCACAGTCAGTTAAACTCTCCCTCTTCTTCTCCCTTCTCTCTCTTATTTACATGCTTTCTGTTATATTTGCAGTGTTTGTATCTAATTGCAGTCATCTCTATACTATGCATCGCACTAGACGTAGAATTACTGTACGTAACAACTGAAAAAATATAACTGTGATGGAACTCACACAGAGTGTAGGAGGAGTCACCATCACACTGAATCTGGACCTCAGTATTGCTTTAAAAGTACAGGCTAATCCTAAATCCTGCAAATATAGAAACTACGCATACAGCTACAGGCTGATCACAAATCATGTGTGCAAACATACAAAACCCAGTCTTATAAGTACAGGCTTATAAAGAGTACATACAGAAACGCACCTTATAGGTACAAGCTAATAAAGGATCCCATACAAACTGAAATGTAAAATTTCCAGCCTTTCCTAAAGAAATGTAATAGGTTCAGGTTAATTACAAATCATGTACATAAATTTCAGGTACAGGTCAGCATGTGGGCAAACAGATTGTTCAGCTGGGCCAGCAGCTAATATGGGCCAGCAGCTCCAGCACAGGAGAAAAAGAGGGAGAGAACAAGAGAGAGAGACAGAGAGAGAGAGAGGGAGAGAATGAGAGAGAGAGAGAAAGGGAGAGAATGAGAGAGAGAATGTAGAGAGAGAGAGAGAGAGAGAGAGAGAGAAGTCGGCTTAAAGCGAGGAAGAGAGCGGAGAGGAAAAAGAAGATGGATACTCTGTCTCTCCTCTCCTCTCATTGCCCATGACAGCCTCAGATTGGATAATTATCTCCTTGGAGGAGCCAGCACAGGCCCATAAATCACAGGCAGCAGCTACTGGTGGCAGTGCGGGCTGTCTGCTCGGCCACATCCCTGCCATGCAAGGCACTAAGGAATCACTGGTGGTCTTCAGACAGGATATGACCATTTCTCTGCACAGGAAAGGTGTTGAGAGGCACAGGTGTGTCAAACATTATGATCTGTTGCATCAGCAGTATGACAGATTAGGATTCAGGACTCTGGGCACAGTACCCAGATGGGGATTCAGCCTGGGCATATGACCCGTGCTCTCGCATCAAAACAATACAGATTGAGATGTTGCCCATTCCATCTACAGTAATGAACATTGCTACTGTCCTGGCTGGCTGGAAGAGGATATTTATGAAATAGTTGAAGCCCTCCTGTGTTTTATTTACTCTACTTTTTTACATTTTATTTTTGTTTCCAATTTTCTCTGAATTTAGTAGCCAATTAAACCGTCTATTTATTTTGATTTGCCCTCCCCTCACGAGCCCGCCGCCTGTCCAAGCTAATATCCAGAGGCCGGCAACGATCCGCCTCCTCCGAGACAGAACTTCACCCGCCTGCTCTTTAGGAATGCCCTACTGATCCTCGGCAAGCTTGTGTCGACCTCCCCTCCCCCCAACCCCCGGGGCGGACAGTCAAATGCCCCAATCAGGGCTCCCGGCTAGGGCCAGTTTGATGCAGTCGGGTTTCGAACCGCGACTGCAATAGGTAGCTCACACAAAGCACCAGTCAATGAGAGTGTGTTAGACCGCTATGCTATTCGAGGCCCCATGCTCTACCTTTTAAAATACCTGTGTGTGCTGTTGTGTGAAATGTGTTCTTTTTTGTATTAAATCTATTGTGGAAAACCCTGGGTGAGCTCCTCAGGGTATGTACCTGGCTTGTGCAGGATCAGATTCTTACACTGAACTGCAGTTGATTCTCAATTGATAGACGTTCAGTTGGCCCATTGGTTTTTATTATTTCAGTATTATTCTATTTCATCCTCCACTCTCTCCTGTGTGCCCATGTGACTTTTCAGAGAGCGGTGTGTCCTGCTGTATACCCCTGGTGTGAGTGTGTGAGTGTGTTTGTATGTGTCTGTGGGTGTGCATTCATGAGTGTGCATATGTGTGTCTGTGTGAGTGTGCATGTGTGTCTGCAGGGTCTAAGCTCTGAAAGCTTGTTTGTGATCATTGTGGTCATTAAATATCCCATTACACTTTTCAAAGAGTAGGTGTGTTTACCCTGGTGTCCTGATCGAATTCCCACAAAACTTTCTACATCTAATCATCCCCCCTACATCTTGGTTGGGTACACAGTCCCTTGAGTTCCCTGCCCTCTTTTATTCCCCAGGCCATCACTACAAATGAGAATTGAGATCTCAGTTGACCTAGCAGGTTAAATAAAGGTAAATAAATCAAATAAATGTTCGACACAGCATCAGAACTGTGGTTTAGAGTGTAAGTACTTACATGGGACAGCCGGGTACAGGCATCAGGAAAGTGAGACAGATCCACAGAGTCTCCAAGAGAATGATGAAAACCCACTGTGGCCAGAACAAAACAACCTCCTGCAGTGGCCTCCACCAGCGATGCTGATTACACCAAGCACAGTGGACAATACACAGCATTAGTGCTGATTAGCGCTGCGCATGGTGCATTGTGGGATAACTGGCCAGTGTAGGATGCATTGTGGGATAACTGACCAGTGTAGGATGCATTGTGGAATATGTTGCCAGTGTAGGGTGCATTGTAGGATATGTTTCCAGTGTATGGTGCATTGTGGGATATCTTGCCAGTGTAGGGTGCATTGTGGAATATGTTGCCAGTGTATGGTGCATTGTGGAATATGTTGCCAGTGTATGGTGCATTGTGGAATATGTTGCCAGTGTAGGGTGCATTGTGGAATATGTTGCCAGTGTAGGATGCATTGTAGGATTGTTGGGATGGTGCATTTGGATATGTTGCCAGTGGGTGCATTGTGGAATATGTTGCCAGTGTATGGTGCATTGTGGAATATGTTTCCAGTGTATGGTGCATTGTGGAATATGTTGCCAGTGTACGGTGCATTGTGGGATATCGTGCCAGTGTATGGTGCATTGTGGGATATGTTGCCAGTGTAGGGTGCATTGTGGAATATGTTGCCAGTGTATGGTGCATTGTGGAATATGTTGCCAGTGTAGGGTGCATTGTGGAATATGTTGCCAGTGTATGGTGCATTGTGGAATATGTTGCCAGTGTATGGTGCATTGTGGAATATGTTGCCAGTGTATGGTGCATTGTGGAATATGTTGCCAGTGTAGGGTGTATTGTGGGATATGTTGCCAGTCTATGGTGCATTGTGGAATATGTTGCCAGTGTATGATGCATTGTGGAATATGTTGCCAGTGTAGGGTGTATTGTGGGATATGTTGCCAGTGTATGGTGCATTGTGGAATATGTTGCCAGTGTAGGGTGCATTGTGGAATATGTTGCCAGTGTAGGGTGTATTGTGGGATATGTTGCCAGTGTAATGCGTATGATGAAGAAGCAGACACACCTCCTGCAGTGGGATGTCTGTCTCAGCGGAGAACGTCTCCATCAGCCCCAGAACCAAGTAGGTGAACCCAAGACGCTGAAGAACCCCTGGGATCCGAGCCCAAGACCAGGAAACTACAACAACAACAAACAAGTATTGTCCATAAGATATTATAAAATGTAATAAAAGACATATGTGAAAATATTTGTGAAACTGTCACTTGGGGGCTGGGAAAGGGCAGCTCAAAACATGAGAATGGGTTAGGGTCCTTAAGCCTCAGAGGTTTCATTCATAATCGCATACAGTAACGTCATCATCTATTGCTTTATAATTTGTGGCATAACGCCTGTTTAATACTGCATTTCGTATTTTGCGTCTACATTTTTTTTAAACAAAAATTCTACCGTGTTACAGGTACGGTATGCAGCTGCCAACAATGATGTCTATTACTGTTTTACTACACTGATCTCTTGCACTAACCATGATTAATCTTACCATGCACATCTTGTAAGTTGCTCTGGATAAGAGCGTCTGCTAAATGCCCAAAATGTAAATGTAAATGTATATAATTTCATTAAAAAATCCTTATTAATTTTGTATCCATCTGAAAAGAAATGTAAAAAAAAGAAAAAGAAAGAAACTATCTCTGCAACCAAAATTTCCAACAACACTTATGAGAGGGTAGGAGAAGGAAAAAATTCTGTCAGTCGAGAACATGAATGCGTCTGTCAGTGGAAGATTAATTACAGGGTCCACGTTATCTCCTGGGGAAAAAAGAGAAGAAGAAAAAAGGATGCAAGGAAGCAAGAGGTGCCTTCCTGTGAGATTGATGGTAATCTGCACATTAGTTAATTGAAAACCTCTTTGAGGGACAGATTCCTATGAATCAACACATACTCCATCATTGATCCCAGCAAATTGAATAGAAAAAGGGAAATGTCCTTTTTCTCTTAAGTACCGGAAGGAGGGGTGTGATTGTCTAACAAAGAGAGTGTCGAATAGAAGATTACTCCTCCAACAGGAAACAGGCTTCCTCCACTACCTGACATTCATGGCAGTTTCCCTCTCACCTTCACCTTATGGTCCATTAATCAAGAAGGGCTCAATACACATTGTGAATCAGCTGTGGACAGCAGATTATTTTACTCGCTATTCGATTTTTATGCACATTTTCAAATAATAACTTTTAAAATGACATTCTCTTTGAATATAAAAACATGTGGTTTGGTAGTGAAGATCATATATTGTTTGATATATTGTTTAAAGACAATGTTACGTAAATATAACATGATACAGTATAATAATGGCATACTTATATTACATAACAGATGTTGTTTATTATTTATTCATAGGTGCTCACTATGTATTTTTAACACTTGTTCTGGCAGTGGACAAAGTGATTAATTTTTATGAAGGGATTTTGTACATCACATTGCATTCTTCTCCTGCTGATGGCATGCAGCATACAGCATAGTAGAACATTCTTCGATTTCAAACTAAATGTTCATTTCTGCCTTCAGACAGAAGCCTCCAATTATTTTATTATGCTGTTAGCACTGAAGACACGCAGCACTTTATGGTAAAACGCCATCCTCCGTCCATTATGGCAGTGCCCATCATGCCCTGGGCCTTGTGCTCTGTAACACTATCTCATGTTATTGTCCATTAACAGGGATTGTTTCTGATCAATCCGTCCGGCTTTAAAAGTCCCCCGATATGATGCTTATTCTGAAAGTATCATAATATTTTTGTTAACCCAATTAGGACGCCATCATCCCGGGACAGGTCCATTATGAGAAGGGCCCTTCTCTGCCCCCCTTGTGCTGAATATTGACAACCCAAAGACTCCTCCAGTTCCCCTCTATTCATTCTGTCTGCATCTGGGACAGCATCACCCCCGTGTGTGTCCCAGACTCTTACACGTGGCTCAGTCCCTGCACCCTGTCTTTCAGAGGGGAGTAGACTTAATGCGCACGGCCGTTATTCCATCGAATAAATCAGTCAAATTACATTTTATAATACAAGCAGAGTTGAAGAAGAACTATGCTTTTTGAGTCCCTGAGTTTGAAAGTGACAATAGCTAATGCAATGATGTGATAAAGCTGTTTGTTTGTTTGTTTTAAGGCGCTCCACAACTTGAGTTAAAGTACATGAGGTAAGCTGTCATATTACGTGCTTTGCTCCAGAGAGGAGAAAAGACCATGACAATGCCTCACATACTAGTGAGGAACAATGTGGAAAATATCCTCTCTGCCCCCTAATAGGAACTAAAGATAAACTCTAAAGCGGTTTGGTAGATTGTAGAACTGAGATAAAGCACAGGGAACTGATCCAGATTAGCTAGATCGGATAACGCTGTGGCATATACCTTGCTTCTTATTCCGAATTGTGGACAAGCAGCCAAAATGTACTTTCATCCAGGTGAGTGCTCACTACTGCATTATTTTGTCTGATTAATTGTTTTCAGTTTTTATCAGTCTTTCATTTTATCATTGCATTTTTGGGTTGTTTTTTCCATGTAAAATGTCATTTCATGAATACAATTATGATATTTCAGCTCCACCCCACACATAACCATTGCTGCAGTTCTCTGCTGTATCAACCAATCATCAAATCAAAGTATTACACACAATTTCTACAGTGAATAAGATACTAGGAGATATTGCTGATGAACAACACCGTGTTGGCAATACAGAGGCTCTCTGCCAGCCAACTTTTTGCCAAAAAATAAATAATTAGTTTCATTAGTACATGGTAAATAAAATATTCTATTAATGATGATATAATGTTGAATTTTTTTACTTAATGTTCTAATATTTTTTTAGGGCCCCCCTCTCAGTCACGGGCCCTTAGAATCATCCTAACTTTTCATGGCAATACGGAGCCACTGGGTATGAGATGACCTGTATAAAGATACCTAGGGTAAATCATTATAAAAGCAGGAAGCATAATTTACTATGTTGTTGATTTTGTTTATGTTATTGTATGATTGATCCTTTGCCCTGTACCTGTGCATATTATTGAAAATAAAAAAGGGATCACAAAAAACAAGAGGAAGAAGAAAAGAAAAAGAATGAAGAATTAAAATAAGAAAAGGTTAATCTCACCCTGATACAGCAGCTCTTTATATATGTATGTGTTATATGACATTAAAGTCAACGGTGTTAACGGATAGTAAAGTTGTATTAATTAAAAACGGAAAAGACAGAAGGTATATTTATGAAAATGGAATCATTCAAATCAAAAGCTAGCAATGCAACTTAAACATAGATTATAGATATAGTTTAAAGATTTATAGATTAAAGTGCTAACCACAGTTCAATAATTATTTCATAATAATACAATGGAGTCTCTCAGCCCTAATGTTAATCGTGTGAACGGAGCCATACATAACTATCTGACCCAGACTAGCTCCCTTGGGGCTATGGCAAACATCTTTATCAATGAAATCAGGGTAACTATTGTACATTGATGGTACTTTGATATTGTTGTTGATAAGATGAAAAAAAAAGATTTGCATTTGCCACAATACTTCCTCACTTTTGATAAGTCTTTTTGCAAATAAACCCACCATGCAACTCCCTCCAGAAGCTGATTCAACAGTGACAGCACTTCTCAAAGTGCACCTCCAAAGGAGGCCAAAGGCTGTTCTGTGTGTGACAGAGTGTAAGTCCTGTGAGGCAGTACGCACGTAAGCCATCTCTCGGGCTGTAGTTGATGAAACAGAATCCGATGACAATCAGGACGGTGCTCCTCCAGGTCAGCTTTCTCAGCATCTGTAGCCGGGTTGTTCCTTTCCTCCTCAGCGAACTGAAGGCCAGCACCACCGATGTCCCGATTATAAACACAAACCTGACAACACACAACAGAACACATTAGCCTTTCATAATATCAGCCTTTTTACATGGCAGAAGCATAACATAAGTGTACAAGACACCATGGTTCTTGAGTGAACCTACATGCCATTGGATATGCCTTCCTTTTTAAAGGGAAGTATAATACTGTATTTAGAATGTTTAGGCAACTAAATATTAATATGTACTGATATGACAATGTGTTCTGGGAAGGTAGTAAATCACTGACTGAGAATGGCATAAACTATGGGTTCTAGGAGGCCAGAATATAATCGCCACCTGGTCCATTCAGGAACACCACTTCAATCTGTTCTTTATTGTCTGCAAGGTCCGCTCTGTAACTTCCTGAATGAGCCGGTATTCCTCCAAGATGAAAAAATCTGCTCTGTGATCTGCTCAGTGAGATGCTGTTGAGTGAGCAATGGTTCAGACGGTCCCACCACTGCCAGAACAGCAGAGTCACTGACATTACCTCTAGAACAACAGAGTTACTGACATTACCAGAGTCACTGAAATTACCTCTAGAACAACAGAGTTACTGACATTACCAGAGTCACTGACATTACCTCTAGAACACAACAGACATTACCTCTAGAACAAGAGATTCACCAGAGTCACTGACATTACCTCTAGAACAACAGAGTTACTGACATTACCTCTAGAACAACAGAGTTACTGACATTACCAGAGTCACTGACATTACATCTAGAACAGCAGAGTTACTGACATTACCTCTAGAACAACAGAGTTACTGACATTACCAGAGTCACTGACATTACCTCTAGAACAACAGAGTCACTGACATTACCAGAGTCACTGACATTACATCTAGAACAGCAGAGTCACAGACATTACCTCTAGAACAAGAGATTCACTAATACTACCGAGTTACTGACATTACCTCTAGAACAACAGAGTTACTGACATTACCTCTAGAACAACAAAGTCACTGACATTACCAGAGTCACTGACATTATATCTAGAACAACAGAGTCACTGACATTACCTCTAGAACAACAGAGTTACTGACATTACCAGAGTCACTGACATTACCTCTAGAACAACAGATTCACTAATAACAATTCACTGACAACAATCAACTGCCCCTACCTGCCCTGAACTGCCACCACCTGCCTCAAATTGCTATTAACTGCCCTTAGCCCTAACTGCCATGGCCTGCCTCAAACTGCTCCAGCCTGCCCATAGATACCATCACTGGGCCCTCACCTCATTTAACCACCCATCACTCACAATATCAATGGAAGCCACTACATACATTGTTTAACTTGTCAAACCTTTAGCAGAAAAAAGTGTTTGTTATCAACTCACCAAGGCATGACAAAATCAGCGACCGTGAGACCTGAAACAGAACAAAATGTGAAATAGATGTAAAAAAATGAATGTAGAAACAAAAGTGTGCTGTATGAATGAAGGAAGAGCCTTTGTGATAGTCCAGCTAAAGCACTGAAACGCCCCATGGTTTTGTTGAAAATCCAGACTGCGCCAGTGGTGACTGAGAGCCCCGCAGGGTGGCACATACTTGGTCACCCAGGGAAGGACAGCATATATATATATATATATATATATTGTGGCAGCCCAAAGGGTTGCCCCAGAAAACCAACACATGGCAGCCATTTTCACTACATTTCCCAGCAAGCCACAGCAACACCTGAAAGAAGTCGAGCAAACGGGACTAACGACCAGCTGAAGGCCATTTCAAGGCCTATTTAAACTGCTGATTCCCACTACACTGGGAGAGGAGTCGGAATGTGTGTGGGAAGGAGTTGCGGAGTGTTGGTGGAGTGTATTTGTAGAGAGAGAGAAAACTGTGAAGTCGTATGACCAGCCAGTGTTTTGGAAAGGATTTGGAGAGAGTGTTTGTGGAATTGTTTTGTGTTTGAAATTGGATTGCTTTGGATAACGACTACGGACTGGATTGTGGACTTGGACCTGGATTTTGATTGAACGGACATTGACAAAGAGAAAGGATTGCAGACTTTGTGTTTGTATTCCCCTGAAGACCCCACCCTTTGTTTTGTGTTTGTTTGTTTAATAAAGCATCATTTTGCTTATATTACTGCCTCCTCCGTGTTGTTAAACTTGCCTACGCCCTCTGCAAGGTCCGTGAGTGTCGCCCAACCCCTGGGGACACCACATAATATATATATATATATATATATATATATATATAGGTTTGGTCACTGTTGTGGTTTCGATTTCAAGGATTGCATTTAAGAGGCATGGCAAGTACCGTATTTGCATTTTTAATGAATTTGTTTTTAAAATCTCAGCAGGACTGGAGAAATAATGTCTTTTTACCCTATTCTTGCCCTAGCTATGTGCGACAGCATTTTCGGAGCGATGGATTATTTCGCAGTGAAGTTGCATTCAATACCATACAATTACCACTATTTCAGATGGAATATCATTTTATGTTGTCTAGTTATAATTTATCACATTTAAAAAATAATTGTTCAAATATTTAGCAGTTTTTCTTTTCTACTGTTTGTAGTTGCAATTGTTTTCTATGGTTCAGGGGTAATTTGCCATTTCCCATTGTCTTGTACATATTCCAAGCTAAAATCAATTATTATGCCTATATACTTTCCTACAGATCAAGGCTTTATGCCAGAAAACTAGGTCATTTTGAAAGCGTTAATATAAAATAATGAGACGTTAAATGAATGTGTTTTTGTTTTGTGTTTTATTATGAAAGTGTGTTCATATGAGATTTCGATTTTCGGACAGTAAATGATTTATACAGCACCATGTAGGAGACAGCGTAGGGCATGCCGTAATATCAATATCCATCAGCTTTCCTCTCTGATCAATACAATTGTGCTGATATGATGAAGAGGCTATTATAAAACTTAAATTGAGTTAATCTTTAAATACTCTTGGAGATGCACTTTGTAATAGTCCCTATTAAAAATTTTAACGCCATCCTTCCTCATTTCTACTTTTCTGGCAATCGTTAATAATATTGATGCGCTTGATGGACCCCTGATATTGGGCCACATTGCCCCTCATTACTTAAAGCAGATGCATCCCATACTGGCAGGAAGTGTGAGAACGCAGGTGAAAAGTGATTTTTTTGCTTCTTTCAAAAGTTTCATTACATTGAACAGGGCAGGAAAGGCACGGAACGACTCTCTGTACAAGTGTAAGCTGTTTATATGAAATATCAAAAGTCTTTTCATATTTCAAACGCAATGTCTTCTGTGTCTACTAACCTCATCAGTGGCAAGATCAACACTGTATGAATCAAGCCACTGACTGCATAACTAAATATCATTATTTCTCCAGACTACGGATAATAGCCTACCCAGTCAGGGGGTGATATTAGATTAGATATTAGAGTCCTTGACAACTTCAGCATTAATTGTTTGACATCATCAGTAGTTGTCAAAAGTTTGGATAACATTCAGCCCTGGAACTTCTGGTATATCAGAACCACCTCCCAGAACTACTGTAGAATTATACAATTACTTCATATATCATAGAGTGCAAATTAGAAATCATTTAACTATTCAATTGGCATTTGCTCTTCTTTAAGATCAATATGAACACCCTATCAGTGACATCAGGGTTCTCCATATGCTGAAGTGACAGGTCAATTATTACACCCTTCCAATATTGGAAGTAATATACAGTTTCATGATTTGTTGTATATGTACTGGCATATTTAACACACATCAGGCCTTACCATTCCATGGGGCATGCTGGAAGAACCAGTATTGCCCTCCTCCATAGTTGACAAAAACCATGACAGTCAGAGAAAATCTGTGGAATAAAAATACAGATTTACTGAATATGAAATATTTTGCAGCTTAGACTTTTTAACACATTATCATTTTATTCAGCTGAATGCTTACTACAGCATGTCAGGTTAAGTACTTAGCTCAAAGGTACAACTGCAGTGTTCCCCCTTGGATTCAAACCCGCAACCCCAGTGGTCATAAGTCCAGCTCCCGAGCCACCACAACAAAGTGCTGCCTATTAATATTTCATTTAGTACTATGGCCTCATTCACCACTACCCACTCACACTGTAACTCCTTAAACAAGAACAAAACTGAATCCATTGCATCAAGCAAAGCCAGTTCAGTTGGGAGCAGTCCCATATATGTTCAATGTTACTGACTATAATGTTGTGTTGGGTTTATCAGGTGCACATTTAATGTTAGACATTGTAAAACCTATTAATAGTTGTGAATACTCATGTAATGTTGCCAAACATTCTGAGGTGGCAATGTGACAATATTTTCCCCACAGTTTACCATCACCAGTCACAGCCATTGGTTCATGTAAAATCTATGTAAATTGATTAATTAAAAGAAATGCAGGTGTGATAATTCTTTAAAAAGAGTCTCACAGAACAGGGTAAGGGGTCACAGCTTCTTCTAAAAATATCCATCCATCCATCCATCCATTGTCTAAGCCGCTTATTCCTGGTCAGGGTCGCGGGGGGCTGGAGCCTATCCCAGCATGCGTTCCGGGCGAGAGGCAGGAATACACCCTGGACAGGTCGCCAATCCATCGCAGGGCACACACACCATTCACTCACACACTCATACCTATGGGCAATTTAGACTCTCCAATTAGCCTAACGTGCATGTCTTTGGACTGTGGGAGGAAACCGGAGTACCCGGAGGAAACCCACGCGGACACGGGGAGAACATGCAAACTCCGCACAGAAAGGCCCCCGGCCTGGATTCGAACCCGAGACCTTCTTGCTGTGAGGCGACAGTGCTATCCACTGCACCACCGTGCCGCCCCTAAAAATACCACAATTATTATTTATACACACCAGATGGTCAGTCCCTTTATTCTTTCTGTACTTCCTTACTCTAAAATATTCTGGTGTGCTGGCTATATATAGTCTGTCTTGAACTACCCCCCTCTTCACAAATATTTATGATGAAATAGCTAATCAAACACTTTTGATTCAACAATAGCAGAGAGAGATCTTTAACAATAAAATAAGTCAGTCCTAGACTGGATGACTATGGGAATTCTGTGATTTTACAGTAACAACACCATAGGGGTAAGGATAAATTAATAGATAAAGTTGAATATAGTGTAGTACAGTATTAAAATAACTCACATTTTGGCCAATATTGGAAAAACTGTAAAATGATTCCATGACCATTTCTTAGGTGATTGAGTTAAACTCCCATTAAACATTGACATATTAAAAATGACAAAATAAGGAAATGATGAACACACGAAGCAGTGGTTTGATAATGTTGTCTGTGCTGTTTAAAGCAGTGGTTTGGTAATGGTGTCTGTGCTGTTTAAAGCAGTGGTTTGGTAATGTTGTCTGTCAGCCACGGGACAGCTGGACACTGTAGTCATTTAGACTCAAGTTCCATTCCCATTTTCCCATCCATTCCTGAAATGCAATTAACTCCACATTGCAGGCCATTACTACGACCCCCATCCATGCCACTCTTGTAAATATTTTTCTTCATATACTGTTAGCTTTGTGCTCTGAACCCTACCCCCATGAACACCCAGACACTGTTTAAGCGGGAAGGGAGGCGCGCGCTCATTCAGAGTTAGTGGGCACACCATCCCTTCTTTCCCCCTGTTTAGCTGTGAAAGGTTATTTTGAAAGAGCTGCTGAATGTGATTCAACCATACGGAACACATCTTCATGAAGTGACATGCTTTTTAAATTTTTCTCCCCAATTTGGAACGGCCCATCTCCGAGTTGCACAACCTTTCGGAACATACAGTACCTATGGCAGGTTCTATGCACCCTGCCGGTCCACACAACACTGTAGGAGAGAGCTAGTGCCAATCAGAGGAGAGGGCGTATCTCTCGCTGGCGACAAACACCTGACGTGGCGCCCGCAGGAACTAACGCAATGGTAACCCGAGGCACCGAAATGTCTGTGGAGATCCATGCCTGCTCGTAAAGCACCTGTTAATGACCCTGTAGATACACCATAAATACTAGGGCTCGTTTGTACTGTTTGATCTGTGTACAGTAGAGACATAATTTCCTGCTGTACCTCAGCTGCTTTAGCTGCCAAGCCTTTGCAAAGAACACATATATGGACATATGGTGGTGCGAATGTACACAAGATAAAGCATTCTGAGGGTATTACTGCACACTGCACACACACTGGCATTATTCAAATGGACTCTTCCAAAAAAAAACACTAAGTAATCCTTTAATGTCTTGCAAAGCATAGACATTATAAAAAGATCTGGGAATGATTATACAACACTTTCAAAGTGCTCCATTACTCCAGAAGATCAATACAGAGCTTCGGGGAGTGAGCCGGGGTAAGCCCACTGCTTTAACCTAAGACAGAGAAGATAGCAAGTCCACTCTGTCCAACACGTCGTGGAAATCAGAATAAATCACAAGGAGTGAACAGAGCCCCATAATACTGCATGCTGTCGCTGCTGGTTTGCTGTGACATCCTAATGCGGTGGTATTTACACAGAGTACATATTATACTTGTATACATATTCACCAACATGCGAGGATGCAATGGCCATGCCCTGTCTGGGATCCAAACATACTGTGCAACCTTCTGATTACAACCGAAAATAAGATACAATACTTCACCATGGTTCTTTCAATTATCTTTTACAAATAGTGAGATGGGGCCAATTTCAGCATTGTAAAAAAAGTGGATTAACGACCATTCAGTGGGTGTTCATCTCAGCTAGGTTAACAGGGTTATGTTTGTTGCTGCTGTGAAATTAAGACAGCTGTGAATAATAAGCTGGTGATTAGTCTAGAGGGGGTGGAGCTTCCACCCAATCAAGAAAACATGTGACACATTTGCGTGAAACTCGGACACTCAAACAATGAATTCAGGATTAGCACAAGATTATCTCATGGTATGACACTGCAATTGAGTCATTTGCATTTAATAATAATAATTATTATTATTATTGGCTGGTGGCTGGTGTTAATTTCAGACCCTGGTAGTTGAATGTGTGATGCCTGCAACTCCATAGCAAAGAAACGGTTTACACTGTGGTTCATGGATTGGTCCTACTTCAGCATTCTCTACTGAACCCCCTGATGATGGTGCATCTGAATGCAGCAGAAGAGCCTCACCTTGACAAATCCTCTCATGATGGAGATGAAGATGAGGATTCCAGCACAAGCAAGCTTCCATCTAGAGGTACTCCCCAAGGTGGTAACTCTACTGGTGTGCATACTTACTATTTTAGGAATTCATATTCAAATTTTACAAGTCTCTTTCAAATACCTTTATCTCATGGATGCAATGTAATTACATTTTGACCAATTATGTCAGAAATTTGTTGTGGTTTAGTAGCCTGTATATTTTTTGTTAACATTAGGTACACGCAAAAGAAAAGGCCGAAAAACCAAAATGATGAGGGCGACAGATAAAGGACTTGACAGACTCCTTGAACATGATAAAGGTGGTTCTCCCGGCCATGAGAAGGAGCAATTTTCATGGGGGCGAGAGGTGGATTGCAGCTGTATGTATCTCAAGAAAGCTGAGGCTGAGGAGGGGCGTTCTCGTGAAAATCGACAGATGATGATGCAGTTTATGAAATGTCTGAGATCTCAACTACCCACTCCTATGTATGGGCCTACACCGGCCTTCCTATTTAGTCAACAATTAGCCGATCCAGGTCCTTCAACTGACCCAAACCTATTTCCTATGTCACGAGCTCCAGCCGCTAAACCAGTACCTTACCACAACCAGACTGTATGTAGGGTAGTTTAGGATAGGTTGGCATGTTGTCTAAAAACACTAGTGCGAAAGGAAGAAAATAAGGATACGGTATGTTTAAAATGTTTTATTCACTTGTCAGGTTCTCCATCCTCTGGCTGCTCAGGTGTGTTCTTCTAGGTGTAATGGGGTGTTAACAAACAATTCTCAAAAGTTATGTAAAACAATGCAGGCTGCTACTATGTATTACACGGCATGTTCAACATGCGAGCACTGCTCAAGCATTCATTGAACAGTTTCTGAGGTCCCCTTGCTGTACCATCTGGGAATGGTTTCATGATGTTTGTGGTGAGGCTGTAGGCTGAGTCAGCCACAGTGAGCACTGGTATGTCAACACCTTGTATGTTCTTGGTGAGAGGAAAAAAGTGCCATTCTCAAGTTTTTGGCAAAGATGAGAGTTTTCAAAAACAAAAGAATCATGGCACTTTCCTGGCCAGCCAACATCAAAGTCCATGAACTTGTAAATATAAAAATCAACAAACCCCTGCAGCAGCACAGTGTACCAGCCTTTACGGTTGTGGTTGTCTGTATGATAAGTGGATGGAGCTACAATAGGGATATGAGTGCCATCCAAGGCTCCAGGACACATTTGAAAGTCAGTTTTCCTCTCAAATCCTCCTTGACTTCAGGAAGGGTTGTTGGTCTTTTGACATTCACTTCAATTTGCAGAGTGCCTCACACAGCTCCCAGAAGTGTGCTCTTTCAAATTCCAAACAGGTTGGCTACATCATGAAATTCAATATTGCCTGCAAGCTTGTAGAGAGTGATTGTCACTCTTTTCTGCAGGGGGACTGGGGTTTTCATTACAGTGATCTTCTGGTTTACATGCTGCCAAAGGCGGTCACAAAGGTTTTGGAATGCTATTTGTGGCATTCTGAAATCACAGTACCACTCATTATCATCACAGTTTTGTAGGACGTCAGATTCCCAAAACATGCTTCTCCGCTCTCTTGGTGCACTTGTTGTGGAACCCCAATAACTAACTGTAATATAGAATACAGAGGAAGGTGGTCCTTAAAAGCTGGTAGGATCAAACTGGTGGCCCTGCTCATGACAGATCTATTATATTCTTCAATGATTAATCATTTAAAAAACTGCTTTTGCCTGGGTAGGTCAAATAAAAAAGTGCCCCCGTCCAAACATTTTTGGAGTGCACTGTATGCTATTGGCAGTTCAGAGCGAGCTTTCACGAAACTGCCATAACAGCGGATTATCTCAGCCGCTTGTGAGAACTGGCTTTTCTGATTGATTTGACCTTCCTTCTTCTTATTGGTCTCCATGAGGAGATGACAGGAGTTGATATTGGGGGATCAAGGGACTCGAGAATATCTTCAAGAGCTTCCATTGTTTTTGTGATCACACTGAGCTAAAATGCTAAACGAATCCAGAAATGGAAAGTATTATAAAGATATAATGGGCAAAATCCTGACGGGAACAAAATTATCAGAGGACCTCAGAGTTAGCTGGAAAACAGTTTTTTCAGCTGTAATTATTATCCCTGTGCCCTGTAAAAATCACTAACATGGTCGTTCTGCATGGTACTAAAATGACTGAATTACGCTGGCATTACGTGAACTCCCTGAGCGAAAGTAATCCCATCTGGGCAGGGCTTAAGACTGTTTGACAGGGATACACAGAGGTATCTTCAGAATGCAGCTTGTTCATGAATGAAATGTGAACTAAACACAAACGTTTTTGTTTATGCTGCAGAACAATTTACCCACTGAAATATTACATAAATGTTGACTAATTGGTTTGTTTTGGAATAATAACTTCCCATGTTCAGCAATATGTGAACTTTAATTATGGAACTATAATTAAATATTTACAAATATTTTGAAGGTAAACCACAATATTAAAGGAAACGTCTCCACACTGGCCTATTATGTAGATGCAGTGGCGGGCCGTGCATTTCACACCTAGGCCTTCAGTAGTGCTCTGCCCAGTGGCGTAGCGCAGTAACGTAACGCTGCCCAACCTTTCACCGTTCACCGGTTTCATTTTCCGCGGACGGGGGGTAGCACCCCCCACGCTACGCCTATGGCTCCGTCTGAATCGATCCACCCCTCAATAACTATTTTATGGCTATAAAAACCATCTTATTCTTATTATGCAGAAATGCAGTATAAACATGGGGCTATGGGGACGGTGTAGGGACAGGACATAACAGAGGAAGACGGGGGGTCACTGTCCCCTCTCACAGACCCAGGCCTGCCTCATCACAGCGGGTGAGAATCTGTGCTTACAGAAAGACAACTCACTGCTGCCACCAGAGAGACACGGTTCTCTTCTCACCGCGAGACCGGATTGGCAGAACCAGAACCAGCCTGTGTTCAGTGTGGGATAGTTATGCTATCTATAACATTTTGTAATGCAGCCTGCCGTGCCATGTTATTATCTGCCTTGCATGCTGGCTAGCTTGTTGTTAAAAATTGAATGATACAAAGTTAATGTTAAAGACTAAGGTGGTTAGCTATAATAAGTTAGCCACTTCATTAAATCATACAAACACACTGATCATAATAAGAAAAAGCGCTAGCTGACCTGTTTTATGATCGCTATTTTTATTCGAGTCACAGCTCATGTTTATTACATAAACTTAGCTGGTTAGATAGCTAGCTAAACAAGATCGTAACATGAAACATAATAACCTCATAAAATTGCAATATTATTTAGGAAAATAGCAACATTTTACTCACCAAAAATCCTTATTATTTGTACACAAAATCCATCCTCCTTTCTTTCCTCAAAAAGAGTTAAATTACTCTGTCGTACAGATTATCCGTGTGTTTCAGTTCCATCAAGAAGCCCTTTTCTATCGCCATCGAAGCTAATGCTGAAAGTCGAGCCTGCCCTGTCGTATTTCTGGCATAAGTTTTAATTCGCTTTAGGGCTGAAAATGTCCGCTCAAATGTCTGAATCACAGACTGATGTTAATTATATTTTGTCCATGAAAACTTATTAAATAATTCCAAATGGTCTGTCCGCTTCCTTTCATAGCTTTTCCCTGGCTGCGCTCCTTCCAGACGTGTATTTTCATATTAAAGCATTTAACCAATCACATTACATCATAGTCAGACACTCTCTGACTATCCAATCAAAGGGTGTGAATACGCTGACGTACCTAGGCCTTCTAGAAGGCCTTGGTGTCTCCAACTCAAAATTTGATTGGTTGAAGCAACAGTTTGATCAACACTTATTTTATGCTACAGGGCCTTCAGAATTGATTGTGAAGGCCTCCAGGCAGATTTATTTGACCGTGGCAACAAATGATGGCTGAAATGTGATTGGTTAAATGCTTTAATATGAAAATACACGTCTGGACGCAGCGCAACCAGGGGAAAAGCTATGAAAGGAAGCGGACAGACCATTTGGAATTATTTAATAAGTATTCATGGACAAAATATAATTAACATCAGTCTGTGATTCCGATATTTTTTAGGCCAGCAGAGAAGGCCTTGCAGGCCCTGACGGCCCACCACTGTGTAGATGATACAAATGCAACGATACGATTTATTGTCCATATACATGGAGATTCATTTTCTCTCATATACATGGAGATTCATTTCAACAGCACGTTCTCACAACACTGTCGGATTCCTTAAGATCCACACTTGTTATATCCTGCAGGCCATATTATAAACATTTAAGTAGTCTCATCCTCCAACTAGCTTGTGCCAAACCTGAAGTTTTTACACAGCAACACATGTTAAAAAACCACTTACGTTAGTCTAAGAGCATCAGCTCTACAAATATAATTACAGTTTATTCATTATGCTTTTTTCTAAAGTGACTTCTAAGGCCATAATGGCAAACAACACCAAGTGCAATTAACAAGGCTAACAGAGTTGGCAGTAACACAACAGATATTTAATGGAGAGCTTACCAGACTCAACCATTGCAAAAGCAAGCGAAATTAGATACTGAAATTGAGATATAAGAGCACAAATACCCAACAAGATGTTGTTAGTGCTGAACAATATTATACTAAATACAGAAAGAGCTTAAACCAAATAGATAAATAAAAATATAGAAATATAATTGCTTCTTTGGCTCCTATGAGTAGAAGTGATTTGAGATCTACTCCATAACTGGCTTGTTGGAGGCAGACCAGGGATGGAAAAGGCACGAATATTAAATTCAATTAAAACCTTAATTTTGTGTTGGGGAAATCTTTTTTGGATGGAGATATTTACCTGTTTACACAAAATCAGGCTCCTCCCTTTAACAACCCTGCAGTTGCAGTGAAATAGTCTGTTTTCAGTCTTAACACAAACACATAAAAATTTCTAAGTCAAATTATGGCAGTGGTGGGGGTGGGTCATATATTTTGCCACATTGGAAATGATGATACAACACTGGCCAATGCAATATCAGCCCCATGAATCACTCAGGAAATAAGAAGCTGTCCTTTGAATCTGCTCATACTGAGCTGCTGACTAAGGGAAATGTAGTGTAATTTATCATGCAAGCATAACTTAGCCCAAGCACGGAGACAGCTGATGGAATACTACATGGAACAGACCGCCATCGCTGGCAAAACTCAAAATCCTATAAAGTCTGGTTTCCAATACATCTGCATTGCACTGAATGCATTTACCACAGGAATTTGAGAGATAATTGTATTGATGTTTGTTGAGAGTGGCATCCCTCACTCGGCTGTAAAATGGTTATCTGTGCCATGTCATGGTTGGCATTTGTAGAACACACAGCGTAGATGGATTTATGAACCCAAGAAAATTTACAAAAAGGAAATGTGGCTGTGATAAACCTTGTATCTGTCCTTCTCTTTTCCTTGTTTTCCTCACCAAATTCAATTAAGAGACACAGCCCAACCATTACTGTTCCTTTTAGCCCTAACCTGCTGATACAAGATTTTAATCGTGCGCTATCATCTCAAAAGAGCTATTAAACCACACAAAACCCTGCGCACACACACACACACACACACACACACACATATGCACACATGTGCGTACGCACACACCCATCCAGACCACTCCAAATGCACCCATTAGTCTCCATAGCAACAAAGACAAAGGTTAAGTCATTTTCCAGATGAGGCCCAGTGCAAATTATTGCAATATACCAACTTATTGCCAATCTTTTTAATTAAAACCTTTCTGTGTCTGTCTCAGTTCATCTCTGGGAGCACTATCCTGTGTAGATGAAATTACAGATTTTTAAACCCTTCCCTCGCCCTTATGAAAGATCTGGATGAAACCTTCCTACCTAAGAAACAGAAATTGGGGTGTTGCAGACCATTTACGACTGTATTAAAATTCAAATGCATTTTTCATAATCATCAAAAATGTGTCCATTTTTTAGGTTGTGAATTGAAGTCTACTGCACTGTCAAAAGAAAATAGCTGAAGCACAATGTTTTCACATTGTTTTTGTAACAGTGCAGAAACATTATCAAGGTGATATTACATATTCAATTGGATACAATGGTAAGTTTCCTTCAAACAGGAAATCTCCTTGAAAATAAATGTGTGCAGTACAGCACAGCAGAGCTTGACAGATTAATTATCAAAATTAAAATAGTAAAGAATTAAAATGTTAGGAAAGACACTAAATAGTTTTGCATTCAAACTCTCACTGCTCTTTGATCATTTTGCTGTGATTTAAGTTTGATCTCCTTAGATGGCCATAACTATTTCCAGTTATGAGAAATGAATACAAAAGTTAGCAGAAACAAAAAAAGACCGGTTTTGAGGTCTGAAATTCTAGTCTTAGTGTCAGTTAAATGGTTGTGATTTGTCTTTGTATCTTTTTTAAATCTGTGCACAAGATAGATTATTTCCATTGTGTGCACTGGCCGGTTTTGTGCAGCTAGTTATTGCAAATGCTAGGTGGAAAGTGGAAAACCGTAAAAAATAAAGTCATGAAGCCATAACTCACATTAAAGATAATTTATTAAATAGAGAGCTTGATTAAATAATGCTCTAATTAATATAGCAGGTTATGTGGAAGTTTATGAGTAAAGATGACATATGGTTGTTTATAATACCCTTTTCAAATTGATTTTTATATCAAATGACTGGACAAGAAACGCTGGCTCATGTTGCTTATTTGTCAAGAACAGTCTCCACTGAGCAAAATCTATTCATGCCCTTCTACAGTTGCATTTGGTTGATCAGTTTTTGTTTCCAATCATTTTTAATATTATTTAATTGCTTAAAAGAACCCGTCATCCAGAGTGACTTGCATAGCTTGCATTTTTATATTTGTACATGCTCATAATTTATACAGCTGGATATTTACTGAAGCAGTCCAAGTTAATTAGCCTACTCAAGGGTACAGCAGCAGTGGCCAACCTTAGTGGCAACCTTGTGCTCCAGTGTAAACACCCTGCTCCCTTACCGTACAGTCGCAATACAGTCATTTGTGTCGCGAGATGTCACTCTTTTTCTCTCTGTGTGGTGAAATAAACACCATGACAGGCGAATGCAGTCACTGAGTGTAAAACCTTTAAACGAAAACTGACAAAAGCAGCAGTCTGTGTTCGGCTGTTGTGGCAGTCCTGGCAGGTGAAATTATAGATGTTTGAAAGAGTTGGCTGCAGGCTTTCAGATGCACCATGATTAAAAGCAAAATCCTTTCTAAAAAATTAAAATGCAAACAAAGTCCGGTGTGATATATGTCATGTCAGAAAAGAGCCTCCAGCCTCACAGAAGAGGGAAATTACTGCCGTCATACCGAACTTAACACACTGGAGCCAGACAACTCATGGGCTAGTTTTCAAAATAAGTTGAACATATTGACAGTTGAAAAACAATTCAATAACTGATGGCGACTGGCTGGGGAACATTAAACGGAGTGATGTCAGACCTGTAACACAAGCCCTTCCAGGTGTGAATAATATGACTGATTCTTGCTTCGCTTCTAAAAGTGATCTTCATAGAGTTCATCTCTCAGCACAGTATCCTCAAGATGTCTTACTTATTTAGCTGTCCGACTCCAAGTGCATTGAAGAGGAAGGTACCAGCGGCAGTCGTGTTTAAAAGGAACTGGTTTTAATTTGTGATATTAAAAACCTTTGGGGTTCCCTTATCCCAAATTCCCATGGGTGGCGGCAAGCTTTAATGGCCCTCTTTCACTTCGCCTTACAGCGCCCCAGGGACTTAATGCCATTTTACTGAGAGAGACCCTTTACAACCACCAGCACCTGCTCCAATGGTGCGTCTTAATCAATGAGTCTGAGGCAATAATTCAGACCAAATGAACAATTTAATTAATTAATAATTAAACATTGTGCGTGCGTTAAAGCGCGTTTATCATCGTTTATAACAATGGGGGGAAAGAGATGAAAGAGCCCCTTAGAATATTCAACACCTAAAGTTAAGCTCAGTGTTTTGAGGACTGACGGGGCTTGCAGTTTGCTTGCAGAACAGTAAAGATGGGGCACTCAGTAATTGGGTGCAGTGGAAACTCTTGTGTCCGTGTGTCAGCAGTTTGTGACAGCCTATCAGGCTATCGTGGTTCTATGGCCTCTTTCTACAGATACGGCCTCATCTGGTCAATCCATCAATGTTCAAATGCACTAAATGTATAGAATATGTATGACTTTAAATTTTAATTTTATGCCTTTTACACTGGGCGAGGATGACTGATGTGTTAGCAAAGCCCAGTTAAATAGTAGAAGGTGTGTCAAGAGGAGGTTATTAGTCATTCAGAGCTGCCTGTTTGCTTTATAGGAGAAGAGTAGCAGTAGAGTGGAGATTGTCCACCATTACAACCCCTAGCCTGGATGGAGTAACATCCATTGCTTTGTCAGGGCTGGTGGGTGATTTGGGTAAGACTACTGGCTGCTTGTCTCAAAAGTAAAATTTGGTAGGATTGGGGTGAAGGGCGCAAATAGCTGGTAAACAGGACTATGACATGGTGCCAGGTGGTGATTGAATAAGAAGCTCTGAAAATACAGACCTCGAAATTAATTAATGGCAATTAGCTATTTGATTATATTTCGGCACTAACCAAACCACCAAACATTAGGAGAACAAAGATAAACTAAACCAATAAACAAAATAACCTGTCCTAAAGGGATATTCTTACACAAATGGACAGTGAAAGGTTAGGGGAGCAGCTCTGTCCATTAACATCTCTCCCTCCAAATGCACAGCAAACTCGGCCTTTATACACAGGCCAGATGAAGGCAACAAGTAACTGCTGGGCAGATTACCAATCAACCTCAGCTGTGCTGCCTGTAGGTGAGGGTGCTGCTGTCCCTCAGCTGTGCTGCCTGTAGGTGAGGGTGCTGCTGTCCCTCAGCTGTGCTGCCTGTAGGTGAGGGTGCTGCTGTCCCTCAGCTGTGCTGCCTGTAGGTGAGGGTGCTGCTGTCCATGGTTCTGATCCTCCCAGACTTTAGGAGAGCTCTCCTCCTCTCCCCCTCCCCGACTAGGGCGTACATGGTGAAAGTGCAAAAGGAGCTCCACCGGAGCAGCTGGAACCTCATTACCCTCTACTCTTGAGGCATGTACCAGAAACCTGGAAAGGAGAAGACTTTGTGTGCGTCACTCTGACTCAAGCTTGGTGTCATATAGGGAGTCATTATACCACCCTCCTGATGTCCTGGTGGGTAGCAGCCTTCGGCACGACAGGCAGGGAGGGCCTTCTGTATACAAGGCAGATGAGAGGAGGGGTCCGATTCAATTCAAATGGCAACTAAGACTGGTTGCCTTCCACTGGCAGATGGTGATGGTGAATGCAGTCTGCAGCACAGCAAGTGTGAGAAAAGGGAGCCAGAGTGGGCATGTGTACCGTTCCACCTTCTATTCAAGCATCGGGGCTGGAAAAATCATACAGGGCAAATACAGTGATGTGAGTAAACACCACCCAGTTGTCATGGATTTCCCTGAGAATGTGTGCAGGGAAAATGAGAAAGAAACCTGCTCATAGCAGTCGGCTGAAAAGCATTTGCAGGGGAAATATAGATACATTTTTATTCACAACTGATAGCAGTCCCTGAAAACATTGGCCGTCAAAATATCAGATTTTATTTTCTGGAATGTAATTCAAGTTACAAGAAGTGACAATTCTTGTTAATTTCTATAGAGGGCCTAGCAGCAGTGTGTCTTGGCGATGTGTGCAGGACTGCTCATGTATCTTGGTCCCAGCTACTGGGGAGGCTTTCACTCCTTAAAACATCTCATCCTACCTATTGAGGAAGTGAGGAACAATGTACATTTTTGGGATTTTTGGGTGGAATGCCCCTTGAATGACAAAAGCTGTCACAATTAGATTGACCTGAATCTAAAGCCCCATACGTAAGCATATCAGGTGGCAAACATAAAATGCAATCATTTTCATAATCTTTCATTTTCAAGAGCTGTTATCATGTCATATGAACATTCTGTATGGCAGAAGCCTAATGCCAAAATGTAGGATAACAAAGAAAAGAGACAGGAAGCAGATCTCACTGGCTGTTGAAATGCTCCTATTGTCTTTCTACCGTATAGTTTCAAACCCTATCTCAAACAATAAGGCTATTCATATCATAAGAAAATCAGTGCAGAACGTAAGCCCACACATACCGCATGATCGCTCATCACATTTTGCCATCCTGACATCCAAATGACCGAAGACCTGCACGATGCCCGCTCTCTCCTTGTCTTATCGCTCACTCCATATTTTAGCTCAAAGACCAGATTTATTGCCCTCCAAATGTATTGTGATACATTGTTTGTTTTATTGCATCAATTACTGGAGTAAGCGGGAGGTCAAACGCACACAGGCTTCCGGTGCCAAGGAGAAGCAGCCCAGCCCCCCCCCCGAGCCCCAATTAAGCATCGTCGGGGATGCAAGATTCAATCACAATTCTCCTGTTCAACAGGAATCCATTGTTCCAAGGCACAGAGGGAAGGAGATATACTGCCCCGAGCCATGGGCAGATAAAGAGGGCCCAAACGACCACATAACCAGACAGTGACCCCCATCAGCATTCATCATACAAACTGTCAGCAATGTGTCTCCCTCATCGTTCACACACCAATAATTTAACTCGAAAATCAATTAGCCTGTATGTGGCCACCACAGAGAAGCAATTTACAAATTAGGTCAAAAAAATTCAACATCAAAAAATGCAATTCAGTGCAAAAGAAGAATCTAAATAGAATGCAGGCTTGCATGCTTTCTCTTTCCCGGCACTGACATTGCAGAAACGGACAAAAACAGTTTTTTTCTTCCCAACACCATTGCTGCGCTATGTGTATATTCTCCAGAAACACTAAAATGGTTATTTTAAAATTTCGTCATAATTAGGAAAAATCCAAGCTTCATAAGTAAAAGTTTAAAAGAAGAGAAATGTAATGCTGAGAAAAATGCAGTATTTTTTCTGTTGTATAAAGAAAACAACAGAGAGACATTTCTGTTTTTCTAAGAGTTATCAGAGTTATGAGGCAGATGCCCGCATTATGCTAATGCCTCAGAGTTACAAGGGAGCCACTTATGTTACGTTAACATATTGGAGGCACTTACACTATGCTAACGACTAGGAGCCACTCGCATTACGTGAACAGTTCTCAGAGCTACGAGGCAGCTACTCCCATTATGCTAACGAGTTGTGGCTGGAGCATCTCACACATCTGTTCATTTTTGTGGGTGTTTCCTGACATTGTTACAGAGGAGATACAGTTATGTTTCAACATCTCAATGGCTCAGTATTTGTGACTTGTGATTTTTGTGAACTTGTGAACTTCTGTTTCATACAGTACTTACCCTCTGAATGTGTCCAAAGACTTCAGTCGTGAAGATTTCGGTTTAGTCTGGTGAATGTCCCCACTGCAGTTAGTCGCATCACCCTAGATTCCACACAAACAAACAAACCAAAACAGTGTTGGGCTAATTAGGGCATTAAAATCCTTTCTCATCCATTTAATACCATTTCATTCTGCATTTGATAAAAGACCATTTTGAAGCTTTTATATACTGTATACAGTGCCCCTTTAAAGTCTATGCCCCTTCTCAAAAATGTCACCTTTTGTGGCTTTACAGCCTGAAATTAAAACATATTAAATCAGACCTTTTTCAGACTTTATCTTTATTTAATGTTCAGAAATGTTGAGATTTTTTGTTGTTGTTGTTGTAGGGCAAAATGTGTAAATTAAGTCTATTTTAATTTCAGGCTGTAAGGCAACAAAAGGTGACATTTTTGAGACAGGGTATAGACTTTAAGGAGACACCGTATGTATATATGTATATTATATGTATATGTGTATATGTATGTAGATGTATATGTATATATATATATATATATTAAATGTTTGTTACATACACAGACTAAACTGAAACAAGTCATCACGCAGCAGAAATCCTATTCACATTTTAATTGATTTAAGTGCATCACACATCTTTGATATGGGCTCACTTAAAAAAAAAAAAAACATGTCTCACAGTTGCAGCAACTATTTTCAGATGCCAAGGAGACAGAAGAGAATGAGTTATGTTTATGACAATTAAAGCCCCAGCTAGGGGGTTATAAACACAGACAGAAATGCATGCAATTATGAAAAACAAGGCTACTGTGATAAAGACATCATCATCATGATAATACAGATGCTGTATTTGCCAGGCTTCTCTTGGTTCCTCAGAATGTGTATTATTGCCCTTCATTTTTCATGTTTCAAAACCACGATGTGGGGTTATGATTGGAATGATGGAAGGGATATGATTCAGAAATTACACAAACAGGTTGTTATCCCACTGATAAAAGAGAGAGAGAGAGAGAGGGTTCCCAAAGGACATTATGGGTTTAAACAAAGCTGCGACTATTGGCTGCAGCCTCGAGGCTCTGTTTACATATTTCAAAGCTTTTCCCCTCTATCTTTTCCCCTCTCATGAACACATTTCCTCTTCTTGAAGACATGATAGGTCCTATAAGAGTTTTATAAGCATATTTAAAAAAGAAAAGAAAAATGTATGTCTTCATTTACTGTACACAGTTAAAAGCTTTTTGTTCCTTTTTTCTTGGAGAAAAGATCAGAATTGCTATCTATATTTTAATTTTTGAAATGTGACATATATGCTTTATACACTATATATAAAATAAAATAAAAATATTTATTATATATGTATTTTAAAAAAAAAGAGAAATGTATGGTATACATTCTCAATGTAGAATAAATAATCAAAGAATGTGAAAATAAGGAGGATGATTCTCTGTGGGGCATGTCTGTGGGTCTGTCACAAGGACATGGAGGCCCAGCCTCTGAGACTCCGTGCAGGAGACCTGTGGGGCTTCGCAGATTGCATTTCCTCTCCAGAACAGGAAGAGGACAGTCCTAATCTCCCGTGATGGATCTGCCTGACAGGACGGGACCATATGGGAGATGGGCGCCTTCTTCTCCGCAAGACAAAGAGAAGAACTATTCATACTTAGGGGGGGAAATGCGTACATCACAATATTGGAAATGACAGGGAGATGGCTATTCATGGTCAGATCACTCTAAAGTTAACAACAACAGCATCAACAATGATAACAGCAGCAAAGTCTTGTCTACATGACTTCACCTGTGAATAATGAATCATTATTCATTTTATTGTTTTAATACTTTCTTTAACTGTATTTGGGGTGGGATGCACCATTCATCAGTATGCATCTGGCACAAACATTGCTACAGTTAATGTATAATTTATAGTAATATAAAATTGCACTTTTTAATTGTTTATTTTTGTGAATTCTAGCTGCATGTGTGTGTGTGTTTGTGTGTGTGTGTGTGTGTCTGTGTGTGGTGTGTTTGGCTGTATGTTTGTGTGTGTATTCGCCTATATGTTTGTGTGTGTGTGTGTGTTTGCCTGTATGCTTGCCTGTGTGGGTGTATATGTGTGTGTATCTGTATGTTTGTGTGTGTGTGTGTGTGTGTGTGTGTGTGTGTGTGTATCTGTATGTTTGTGTGTGGGTATGTGTGTGTTCACCTGTATGTTTGCATGTGTGTGTGTGTGTGTATCTGTATGTTTGTGTGTAGGTGTGCGTGTGTGTTTGCCTGCATGTTTGTGTGTGGGTGTGTGTGTGTGTATCTATATGTGTGTGTATGTGTTCGCCTGTATGTGTGTGTGTGTGTGTGTATCTGTATGTTTGTGTGTGTGTGTGTGTGTGTGTGTGTGTGTGTGTGTGTGTGTGTGTGTGTGTGTGTATCTGTATGTTTGTGGGTGTGTGCTTGTGTGTGTGTGTGTATCAGTATGTGTGTGTTTGTGTGTGTGTGTGTGTGACGGATGGAGGAATGGGTGTGCACACTTGTGTGTGTTTGTGTGTATGTGTGTGTGTGTGTGTGTGTATCTGTATGTTTGTGTGTGTGTGTGTATCTGTATGTTTGTGTGTGTGTTTGTGTGTGTTTGTATCTGTATGTGTGTGTGTGTATTTGTATGTTTGTGTGTGTGTGTGTATCTGTATGTTTGTGTGTGTCTGTATGTTTGTGTGTGTGTGCGTTTGGGTGTGTGTGTGTGTGTATGTGTGTGTGTATCTATATGTTTGTGTGTGTGTGCCTGTGTGTGTGTGTGTATCTGTATGTTTGTGTGTGTGTGTGTGTGTGTGTGTGTAGCTGTATGTTTGTGTGTGTACCTGTATGTGTGTGCGTGTGTGTATCTGTATGTTTGTGGGTGTACCTATATGTTGTGTGTGTGTGTGTGTGTGTGTATCTGTGTGTTTGTGTGTGTGTATCTATATGTTTGTGTGTGTGTGTGTGTGTATCTGTATGTTTGTGTGTCTGTGTGTGTGTGTGTGTATCTGTATGTTTGTGTGTCTGTGTGTGTGTGTGTGTGTGTGTGTGTGTGTGTGTGTGTGTGTGTGTATCTTTATGTTTCTGTGTATGTGTGTGTTTGTGTGTGTGTATCTATATGTTTGTGTGCGTGTGTGTCTGTATGGTTGTGTGTGTGTGCATTTGTCTGTGTGTGTGTATATCTGTATGTTTGTGGGTGTGTGCTTGTGTACGTGTGTGTATCAGTATGTGTGTGTTTGTGTGTGGTTGCACATAGGTATGAGTTTGTGTGGACGGATGGAGGAATGGGTGGATAAAAGAATAGCACTCTTTTGCCATTTTGTAGTGCTGTAAAGGGCTTGTTTATTTTACCATTACACAAGTTTTACAAGCATTTAAATTGTAAATGTATTAGGTAATAGTTTCTAGTCTAGTCTAATACTTTATATGAAGTATTAAAAATACAAATTTAATCACACTGTTGTCACACTAAACAGTTGGTGTTGTTATAAGTACTGGTTGAAGGCAAATAGTAACTATTATCAGCTGTTGTCGATTGTTACAGTGGAGGGGGTGGGGGGGAGATGCCAAACCTGAACAATCACCAAACTAATTTTCCTTCTGTATAAAATGCTGTTAGCTGTGGCCCTCGTGCTGTTTAGCTGTAAAACTTTCAAACAAACATAAATATGCCAAACAAACATAAATATGGCAAACAAACATAAATATGCCAGGCCACAAACTGGCAAAAACATCCCTTTTCCTCTGAGTCAGAGGTTATTTCACACATGGAACTGGAAGATATGGATGGTCAGGTGACAAAACACAGAAAACTTTTGTGAAACTTTTGGCTGACAAGTTCCACATAAAACTAAATTTCCCTTGTTTTACAAGAGTTTAACCCTTGTATTATGTTTCAATGTTTAAGAGAAGGGTTGCCTAAAAATGAATGCCCACATTTGAAATGATTTAGTTCCACAAGAAAACAGTTTGAACATTCCCTGCTGTTAGATTAAACCTTCTGTACAGTAATGTGCATTAATGCCCCGTAATGCACATACAGTGTGTTCAGTGAACCATTTGCTTCCATGACTGAGTTTATGTTCTGTTAAGGTGTTGCTCGTGTGATAGAAATGAGCACTTACACTGTCCAGTGGATACGGTGCACTCCTGCAACACACTGCAATGCACTTTGATTTCTGCAGCCATCTGGTGTGAATAATAAAATGAATAGTATTAGTAGTGATTAATCAGATCACTGACAAGGATAGCACTCGTGTAATGTCTTATCAGGTTGCTTTTAATACTCTGATGGCTTATTGGGTGAAAAAATCTCTAGTGTTATGTTTCATTATCTTTTTTTAGGCATAGAGCTGAATTTTTACTTCTTCAGCTTTTGTTGTTATCTTAGATGAAGCTCCCACATAAATAAATCCATACATGATATTTACTGTGTATATTTTATTATTTAATTTTTTTACACTTTTTCTCCAATTTGGAATCAGCAATCATATCACACCCCTGCATGTCAGGTTATGCCACCCAAACCCACACCCACACACTGCAGCTCTTTATGTGATAAGTGATAAATAAAGTAGAGTGTTAAACTTGCCTGTAGAGGTAGGGCGCAGAGACATAGAGCACAGCCAATAGGAGCAAGACAGCTGCCGCGGCCAGAAGGGCTGCCCCCGGGACAGGAAGAGGAAAGGTTTCATAAAAAATTCAACATCCATTTCAACAGAGTAAATAGAGCTGTACAAATTAAAGAGTCCCCCCAAAAAAAAAACATGTTTATTGTGTATCGAATACCATGAATCAATTCAGAGAACTTCTCATTCTCAAAGTCTGTTTCCTGCCAAGTCGACTCGTTCAGTGGCGAAGTGAAATTGTGAGGTGGGCTGCGCTCTTATTGGTTGATGGCTTAAAGACCAAAGTCAGCTGTTTGAGGAAGGAAATCCCTGTGACAGGAACCCAAAATTGAGTTGACACAATATGCTTCCTCTTCCTTGCCTCTTTCCTCTGAAAGAGCGAGCATCTCAGTGTTGCGTGGTCCTCATCCCGTTCGGCCTCTTACCACGATGACTGTCACGCCAAATGCCCCTGTGTGGCTCTTGAGTGGCACATACAGCACTCCTTCTGCAGGGATGCACTCCGTGGTTTGGGTTGAGGGGCGAGTTTTCAGCCGGCGGGGTTTTCTTCTCTTCTCGTTGCTCGTTATCGAAGGCCCTGGTCGATCAGGCGCCTATGATCTGCCTGCACAGCTGTGGCAGCCCTGCGATCCTCCAGAATTACAGCTGCGCATCGGAGCTGGTGGACTGCAAGAAGCCACAGCTGGCAGCCCTCATTACGGAAGACGTGCGTGCTAGTGTGCGTCCTCCTGAATTTACGGAGCGCGCTGCAGTGGTGGGACAGGCCTACTATATTAAGTTAATGAAAAATTAAATTGTTAGAATGTTTGAAAAAACCTTGTTTGAAAAAAATCTATGTCGCCATTGATTTCAGATGTATCATAAAGCGAGAGGCGATATTCAAACTTGGCTTCCGAAACCAGAAGGCCATGTATTATGACTCAAAATCTTCCTGCATGATTTCCTTAGTTCTCATCAACTAGTTTAGGCTAGTGTAATGGTTAGGAAACTGGGCTTGTAACTCAGAGGTTGCTGGTTCGATCCCCAGGTGGGGGCACTGCCGTTGTACCCTTAAGCAAGGTACTTAACCTGAATTGCTGTATTCAGTAAAATATCCAGCTGTATAAATGGATGTAAAGAAATGTAAATTGTGTAAGTTGCTCTGGATAAGAGTGTCTGCTAAAAATGTAAAATGTAAAATGTGCTTAAAAGCTTAAATACCACTGGGAAATAATGTGCCATACAGAAATAATCAACCACGTGTTGCAGAGGTAGCAGGGCCTGGAATCAGGGTGGCACAGCAAAGACTCCACAAATGTAATACCCATGACAAATACAATATAAAACAGCAAATTATGTTAACACACTGTGGTGGCCTGTGTTCATACAGGCGTGTATAGCCACAGTGATGGGAACTGAGGGAAAAACACACAGTGAAGGGGTGGGCATCCAGCGTGAGGGCAAACACAAAGGCTTCACCATGGAGACGGCAAGTCCCTGTTCACCCATCCAATCAAGCCACCTTATTTACAGCACCTGTGCATTTCACAAACCACTGGCCTGTTACACAGTGAAATGGGTATAACAAAAAACTGAACTATTCAATTATTGATTATTATGAGCGTTCATCTGATTTGAGCCAACTACAGCACAATCATTAGTCATAGACACAGTGAGCTTGTCACATGTCCAGTTGGTTTAGTGCTTTGTTTTCATATTGCTAGTTTGGTTCAGTAACTCATCACTGAAATACATATGATTCCCAGCATGCACTGCTGTGGAAAAATTCTCTAGTTTAACAGCTGAATTTATGGAATATACAGTATCTCTAGTTTTGTGTGGGTGAAATGTTAGCAGTTATTACTGACTCTTATAACTGACCTATTACTGTGACTGCTATGTCCCAGAGAACACCTTATTTCAAGTAATGACCATTCTCCTCAATTACAGACCTATCTGTCACCCAATCACATTGCAGACCCTGTCCCTGACCCAATAACATTACAGTCTGTGCCCTTCACTGAAATTAACAGACCCTGTCTCTTGCCCAATCACATTGCAGACCCTCTCCATGACCCAATAACATTACAGTCTGTGTCCTTCA